>CM038715.1:2112377-2407377 GCA_021613375.1 Megaleporinus macrocephalus
AAATGTCACGTAACAATAAATAGGAAATGGTACACGGCTCATGCATTCCCAAGTGTGCCGGAAACAGAAGACCAAAACAACACTGTACCAGGTCGTCCGTCATCTGTTGACATCAGGACAGGAGTCTCCCTCCCCTTGGCCTGTCTCTTTCTTCTGCGTCTGTCTTCGTTTGGCAGGTAGCGGCGGGGCCTTGTCAGTCTTGACCTGAGCTGGCACTCTGGGTCGAGGCTGACTGTGGGCGCTCTCTTGGTCTTCTTTTTAGAGCCGCTGTCAGCTGCACCTCCAAGATGTTCCAGATTGTTGATGCACATCTGGCTGGTTAAACCCTTGCTGACTATCTTTAGCACATTTCCAGGAGTTCCTAGAAGGTGTGTCCTTGTCTATAGTTGGTGTATCTGAGGTGCATTGGCGGGTTTGGAGGGCAGAGGGGTCTCTGCTTTTGGCCTCAGGTTTTGGAGGGGGTCGCACAGTTTCTGGAGCAGACATGATTGTATCGTTAAGTGTTTGCGCAGCAAGCGCACGGGTCAGCATCAGGCCAGTCAGTGAGGGCACTGAGGGGCGGTCCACCTTCATCCTGCAGGAGAAAGATGTTTCAGTATGAGGCAAAATAGTCTAAAGTTTTTGTGCTCACATCTCGAGCCGATCTAAAATCAGACAATAATGCACAGAGAAATCAGGGAGCTGAGCATTTTATACACGACCAATTGGTGGTGTGGTTGGGCGAAATGTGACACAACCCCAGATTATGAACATACTGGGGGGGCATGCAAAATCTACCTTAATCCCTTTTAGCGAGGCTACATTACAAAGTGATTGAACTGAGGCAAATAAATCATATCATTAAATAATGCTGTTTAATTCCTTGGAGGCACTGTGTTGTAGTGGTTGGTACGGTGGTGTAGTGGTTAGTATGGTGGTGTAGTGGGTTAGTATGGTGGTGTAGTGGTCAGTATGGTGGTGTAGTGGTCAGTATGGTGTGTAGTGGTTAGTAAGGTGGTGTAGTGGTTTAGTACGGTGGTGTAGTGGTTAGTACGGTGGTGTAGTGGTTAGTATGGTGGTGTAGTGGTTAGTACGGTGGTGTAGTGGTCAGTACGGTGGTGTAGTGGTTAGTTCGGTGGTGTTAGTGGTCAGTAAGGTGGTGTAGTGGTTAGTACGGTGGTGTAGTGGTTAGTACGGTGGTGTAGTGGTTAGTATGGTGGTGTAGTGGTTAGTACGGTGGTGTAGTGGTCAGTACGGTGGTGTAGTGGTCAGTACGGTGGTGTAGTGGTTAGTATGGTGGTGTAGTGGTTAGTATGGTGGTTAGTGGTTAGTATGGTGGTGTAGTGGTTAGTACGGTGGTGTAGTGGTTAGTACGGTGGTGTAGTGGTCAGTACGGTGGTGTAGTGGTCAGTACGGTGGTGTAGTGGTCAGTACGGTGGTGTAGTGGTTAGTATGGTGGTGTAGTGGTTAGTATGGTGGTGTAGTGGTCAGTATGGTGGTGTAGTGATTAGTATGGTGGTGTACGTGGTTAGTATGGTGGTGTACGTGGTCAGTATGGTGGTGTAGTGGTTAGTATGGTGGTGTAGTGGTTAGTATGGTGTTGTAGTGGTAGTATGGTGTGTAGTGGTTAGTATGGTGTTGTACGTGGTTAGTACGGTGGTGTTAGTGGTCAGTATGTGGTGTAGTGGTAGTACGTGTGTGTAGTGGTTAGTATGGTGGTGTAGTGGTTAGTATGGTGGTGTAGTGGTTAGCTATAGTGGTGTAGTGGTTAATATGGTGGTGTAGTGGTTAGTACTGTGGTGTAGTGGTTAGTACCGTGGTGTAGTGGTTAGTATTGTGTGTAGTGGTCAGTATGGTGGTGTAGTGGTTAATACGGTGGTGTTGTGGTTAGTATGGTGGTGTAGTGGTTAGTATGGTGGTGTAGTGGTTAATACGGTGGGTAGTGGTTAGTATGGTGGGTGTAGTGGTTAGTATGGTGGTGTACGTGGTTAGTATGGTGGTGCTAGTGGTTAGTAAGGTGGTGTAGTGGTTAGTATGGTGGTGTAGTGGTCAGTATGGTGGTGTAGTGGTTAGTATGGTGGTGTAGTGGTTAGTACGGTGGTGAGTGGTTAGTACGGTGGGGTAGTGGTTAGTATGGTGGTGTAGTGGTTAGTACGGTGGTGTAGTGGTTAGTAAGGTGGTGTAGTGGTTAGTATGGTGGTGTAGTGTGTTAGTATGGTGGTGTAGTGGTTAGTATGGTGGTGTAGTGGTCAGTATGGTGGTCGTAGTGGTTAGTATGGTGGTGTAGTGGTCAGTATGGTCAGTTATGGTGGTGTAGTGGTCAGTATGGTGGTGTAGTGGTTAGTATGGTGGTGTAGTGGTTAGGTATGGTGGTGTAGTGGTCAGTATGGTGGTGTTAGTGGTTAGTTATGGTGGTTTAGTGGTTAGTATGGTGTGTAGTGGTCAGTATGGTGGTGTAGTGGTTAGTATGGTGGTGAGTGGTTAGTATGGTGGTGTAGTGGTCAGTATGGTGGTGTAGTGGTTAGTACAGTGGTGTAGTGGTTAGTACGGTGGTGTGTAGTGGTTAGTACGGTGGTGTAGTGGTTAGTATGGTGGTGTAGTGGTCAGTATGGTGGTGTAGTGGTTAGTACAGTGGTGTAGTGGTTAGTATCGGTGGTGTAGCTGGTTAGTATGGTGGTGTAGTGGTTAGTACGGTGGTGTAGTGGTCAGTATGGTGGTGTAGTGGTCAGCACTGTCTCCTCACAGTAAGATGATCTGGGTTGGATGGTCCGGGTGGTTCTGTGTGGAGTGTGTATGGTCTCTCTGTGTTTGAGTGGGTTCCTCCGGGTACTCCGGTTTCCTCCCACAGTCCAAACACATGGATGTTAGGATCCTCACTCTAAACTGCCTGTAGGTGTGAGTGTGTGTTGGTCATGCGATGGACTGGTGACCTGTCCATGGTGTACCCCCACCTGCACCTGATGACGCTGGGATTGGCTCCAGGCCCCCCGTGACCCCCGCTAGCGGAATAAAACGGTAGATAATGGATGGATGGATGTTTAACTGCTTGCCATGCAGCTCCAAAATGCATGTAAACATTATTGCAGTTTTACTTTTAATTTAAGATAGTCTCCCAACTTTTTCTAATTTGGATTTGAATTATAAATTAGAAATAATTATTATTCCCTTCCCGCTGGGTGCGTAGTGATGTCATCAAAAAAAATGTTTTGTAGAGAGGAAAAGATTCTTCAGTCAAAATGAACAGAAAAGCAAAACCAGACCAAGACCATGAATTAACAAGATCAAAAAATGTAATTTTAAATTTAGAATTTAAACAGACTTTAAATGCAGGCAATATTCCATCCCTGATACTTGAAACTCTTGTCTCTCCACTTTTGTTTAATTAAAAAAATAAACAGCACCACCGTGTAAATGTTTTATGATGCTTGGACCAACAGAAATGTTTTACATTAACTAAAAAGTAAGAACTTTTATTTTGTTGAGCTACCATTTGGCAGATACAGTGACAATATCTAATGTTTTGCATTGTGAGACTGTCGTAAACTTTTTTTGTCAAACTAGCGAAGTGAAATTGGATAATGTTGCCTAATTTAAGCTTAGCACTTAGCACGATGATCCTATATACATAAAATGTCTACAAACAAGTTGGAATAATAGATATTGTTACAACAATCTCTTAATAAGAAATATTAAGATACACTGCCTACAGTCAAATTTCCCAGATCACGTTTGCAGTGTATTGTTGATCATCCCGTATCACCACTCTACCACCATCACCTTTATTTCATTTTGCTTATAGTTTTGCTCTTTAAACCTACAGAATTAATCTGTGTGAATGAGTCACCATCTACAGATAATCATCAGGTCGTGAACTCTGTGATCAACATCATAAACTGCATGTCAGAGAACTTTCCAGAAAGTTGCAGGAAGTGGGCTACATGTTCTACTGGACTTGAACTTCAGCCTCAAGGTGTATCAGCTGCCTACGTGTTTAACATAACTCAATACATTCAATGTAATCCTACAGAATACCATGACCAGCCCCGACTGCCTGGCGACAGGTCAGCTTTCTTAGCTGACCAATAAAGAGCTCTGGGGATTTCGTGGGAAAGGGTGTTTCACATTTGGCTTCCTACGTCAACAGCTCCACACTCCTGAACTGCTCCTTCGCCGTTTGACTCATTTCTCAAACAGACTCAGCAAGTCGAACGAGTTCTTCCACCAAGTGCGCAAAGCGTCCCAGCATGTACACAGACCTTCACATGACCGAGTAAAGTATAACCCCTCATACAGGGAATTCCAGAAAAAAGGAATTTCAGCCCATATTCCTCATTTTGTAGCACGTTCTTCAGTGAAGCACCCTGTGTACTTCTCCCCTGCAGCGTATACAGACCCCTGAAGCCTTTACTTACCGAGCTACTTTTGTTTCCACCCCTGGTTTTCTGAGAAATTCATTCCCAACCACTCCCAATCTATTCTTTCACAAACAAAACAAAACTCACTGCTTCGGAACATCCTTCTCACTCTTCCTGTTGTGAACTTTGCTGTTGTTCCAAATCCCATCCGGGACACTGATGTAAACCGTTATCACTATTAATTTGCTGGGGGCATATCTTCATAAAGGAGATTAAGGTTGTTAATGGTGGGATAATTTCCCAAACGCTGTAACAGGAATGCTTTTTTTTTTTTTTTTTTTTACTGTGTCAAGCTCTTGGATGGGTCAGTATATAAAAGCAGTGAAGCATGTTTAAGTCATGTGGGTTTCTATACAACATATTAAAACATACCCCAAAGCACATCCCACTCAGACAGTGCCCCTTTATCTTTCCCTATCTTTTAGAAGGTCAGACCTTTTTCCTTTTTTTCCGGTCAGTGAAAAGTGTCAGCAGAGGTGGGTTAGTAGGACAGTCTTCCAGTGTGTCTACCCTGTTATCCCCTCCATAAACACTGATGTATTGTGCACTGACAGAGTCACTGGTTATGATGACAATGGCCAGATTCCATTAAGCTGCGGCTATTCTTTCTCTCACTCTCTCTCACTCTCTCTCTCTTTGTGTGTGGGTGTGTATGTGTATCAAGTGACTTCTACTATATTAAAAACTACCCCTACCCCCCTATTCACTGGTCTTCTGGGACCCCCTGAAAGTCACCGCTTAATCAGATATGATTTAAAGTTGACACAACAGCCTACAGTGACCGAAATCAGATTTTCTACATTTCCACTGAGCAGGAATACTTAAGAGTATCCTCCTGCTTGTTCAATTACAGGAACGTGAAGCTCCCAGAAACAAGTGTTATAGAGAGGCTACTCACCCCAGGGCTTCCTTCGCTGCTCATTTAACCCACGTTAGTAAACCTCCACTGACAGAAAAGCCATATCCCATTCAGCCCCAGTCCCACCTTTAAAGTAGCTCTCAGCTTCAATCAACCCGTCAGGAAGCCAATGTATCTCCAGTCAGGAGCTCAAACGGACGTGTGTTTCATTAACACGCAGACAGCGCATCACATCGACGTTCCACAATTCGTCTCCCACACTGGTCTGCTGGCTCTCCTGACCACTCGGACCCTTTTGTTGTTTATCCTCTGCGCATCCTCGCCTCTTTGTTTCCGGATAGAGGGGGGCCTGCTGCTGCCGAACAGCCGGCGAGGGAAGCAGGCTGGGCAGTTCACTGCTGCCCGGATTTGATTTTACCCCTCCCTCTCTCTCTCTCTGTCTCTCTCTCTCTCTCTCTCTCTCTCTCTCTCTCTCTCTCTCTCTCTCTCCCCCTCCCGCTCCTCCTCTTCTTCTCTTCCCTCCTCTCTCCTCCCTCTCGCCCTTCTCCACCCTCTTTTCCTCCGCCTTTTCTTTTCTAGACCCCTCTTTCGTCTCTTTGTCGTGGCAGGTGTCCGCGCCCCCTGTTGCCTACTTGCTTGTTGCATCATCCCGTACAGTGAGGCAAGATTCAGCTGATCAGAGGTCCTCTAGATTTGAACAATGTTGAAATTTAACTGTGGCAGGATTTCTGTTTTAGCACGACTCATTATGTAAAATCAATTATCTAGCATTATTAGAAGTGGAGGCAGCTTTTTTTCGATTAATTATAATTAACAGTAGCGTTGAAAAAAAATTTAAATTAAATTAAAAAAAAAAAAAAAAAAAAAAAAAAAAAAAAAAAATATATATATATATATATATATATATATATATATATATATATATATATATATATATATATATATATATGCAAACGAATAGTTCAGGTTCTGATATCTGATTGGCTGAGCGGCGTTCGCAAACCGCCCTCACAACACCTGAACTCTGTATTACTGCGCCACGTCACGAAAAACACCTGCGCTGGTTAGTAAAAAAAAATCTTAATACTTGATTCCAGTTTTTGCATTAAACTGTGCTATCTAATATTGTATGTTCATTATTGTACGACACAAAAGTTAAAAGTAAATAGATGCTATTCTTTACAGGAACTACATTTCTTGGTGGAGTACTTATCAGTTAATAACTTTATTTAATGATTAACGTTTATCATATTTAAGGTTGGCTGCTGTTTAAAAGCAACAACATTTCTGATATTAACAAACAGTCTATATCAGTGTCTATAGTCCTGTAGCCCCTCCCTCTCATCACCTGTTATTTAGCAGTACAGTTTCTGTTCAACATCTTCCCTAGCCATTTAATTAGTTTTCCTAATGTATGTGTTGATGTCAGACCGGGGTGGTCTAGATCACCGTCTAAGAAAACGCTTAAATAAATAAACCAGTGTAAAGTAGGAATCTAGGCCTATACCTGAAGACAGTAAGGCGAAGAACCGTAGTGTTTATTTTATCTTTATTTTGATCTATTTTATCTGCTCTAAACACACAAATGTGAATCATTTTAATGCGAATATGACGGGAAACATTAGCTTCAACGTGACCTGAGATGTAAACAGAGTATTCATTTTAAAGCCAGAGAGGTCGACTCCTCGCGTTGTGCTGGATTTCTGATTCATATGATTCGTGTTTTGGTGAGTCGACTCGTTCGAGCGATCAGCATCAGTGTGTTTACACTGTCAGCTGTCACCCAAAGCCCAGCGTTCCGCTATTTATTTTTCGTCTGATAAGGTTGGCCCACACTCTTCTACTTCATTCATTTCGTGGAATTAAACTCTGCCTAGGGTTTCATTAACGGGAAGAGTAACGTATTTAATAAAAGGGAATTGTTCTTCGCTAACGATGTAACGTTAGCTTGGCTAACGTACGTAGCTAGCTAGCTAGCTCGCTTTTCACACACTAGCTGCCTGGCTAGTTCGCTAGTTAATCAATTCTGTGGTAATAAATGCTCTTTAATGTCTCACAAACTGACACATTTAACAGCCGCGTCGTTACTGTGTTTTCTAGAAGTGCACGTTTTTATAAAACCGCTCTTTAATCCCAACCATGAGGATCGCTCTTGTGTTCTGCTCGCTAACTGTGCGGCCGATGTTGTTGTCCCGACAGCGCTTACAGCGGAGCACGTTGTGTTTTAGATTAATATCTGTTTGTAAAGAGAAAATCGTGTCCTCAGTTTGTAATCTACCTACCGATGTCTGGATATTGTTGACATCTAACTAAGAAAAACGCAGACCTGCCACTGCTGCAGCTGCTGCTGTGCACTAGCTTGCCTGTTTAGATGAAAACAGCAGCTAGCCGTTCAGCTGTGAGGATGTAAAGAAATGTTTGCTACTTTTAAAGGTAATTAGACCTGACAACAAGGTGCCGATCGATCTGCTCTGTAGTCTGTCTGTCAGCTGGGTAAGGGTCTTGACTTGTTAGTGTAATACAAGGTTTGTGGCTGCGGGTTTGAGATGAGAGGTGACACCACACGTGCTGTGTCTTTCCTGCTTTGTCTCTGTCCTTCCCACACAACCAGACCCTGCAGTATCCTGTCGTTCTGTTGGAGTTTGAAACAATAATATGCTGTATATGCTATTTATAAATGATTGATTTAGCTACTTTAAGGTGCACCCATTGCTGACAGCCTCTATAACCTCCATAGAATTGCAATGAGTGTAAGTCAGCATGCCCAAGTCTCTACTTTGTCTCTTGATTTTGGAGGAAACTATAGAAAACTGTCTTAAGTCCAGTCCTCTGACACTGCAGTGTGTAGTGTTTTCTCTGGAAAAATACAGTTATAAAGCTCTAGTGGAAATATGCAACAGAGAATTGACACTCTGCAGATTTTGTCATTTGCAGAGTGTGCAATTATTTTTCATCACTGATATTTGTCAGATAATTGCATTGGCTAGCCTATAGCATCTGAGCGCTCGCAAAAAGCAGTCCCTTGCTGCTGTTTTTTTGCACCTACTGTAGGTGTCATTCACTACTAACACAGAGGTACACACCTGCACATTCACACACACACCAATTAGACACTTTGTCCCCAGCGCGTAAAAGCTATCCATAGCAGCTCTTGTGTGTATTGCCTCCCATAGGACAGACCGTTGTGTCTCCACCCTCTTTCTGGCCTGCCTCAGGAGTCTATGCTATTAGAAGATGTTTGTTGCACACTGTGTGTGATAAGGGCTAGCACATTGACACAGCATCCATGTCAAGCTGAAGCTATACGTGTTTGGTTATTATATCTGTGTGTTGCTCAAATTCTCCCAGGACTGAAAACACAGACTAACACTGAAGAGCTTGCAGTAGCCCTATTTTAGGACGGACCCTCTGGTTTTCGACCCTTTGCAGGTAGGTGAATGATCACTTACTTGTTGTAAGATCGTAAAGTGTTGTATATGTGTTTAAACGTCAGTGTTAAAGGTTTCTGTTTAAAGCAACCTGGTGCTGAAAACATATGCATGCTTTTAGATGGAAGACTCTGTATAAAGTTATGTGATATGTTTTGTCAAATGCAGCACATCTTAAACTACATCCCATTGCAGGGTATCATTATTTCTAGTTGCAGAGACGACTATAGTTATTAATCTGTCACTTAGCCTGTTAAAGATGTTAACATTTTGTTTAGAATGACAGCCAGATTCTCCCAGTGTCCACTTTAGCTGGCCGATTAGAAGAGCAGAACCCGCTCCATGCACATTTTCTTTTGTAAGTCTTTGTCAGGTAGAGATGTTATTTGTATTTCTTTTCAGTTCACAGTGATAAGTGTGTGTGTAATTGTGGTTGCTCAAAGAAAAGCACCCTATCTTCTGAAAAATGCCCATTTGTTGGCGCACGTGATGGCTGTAATTTTCCACAGCGGATCTTTGCTTTCAGTATTCTGTGTGTGTTTGGAGTTTTTAGCTGGTGGGGTTGAGGGGCTCTGAGCAGCGGTGGGTCTCAGGGAGATGCTGGTGTGTATGGGGGCCCTGCTTCTCTGCAGAGACCATGGAGAATATAGAGCAGAGCAACACAAATCTAATTGCACTGCTCTGCCACGTAAGACCAACACATACAAATCATACAAAGATCTAAGTGAAGAATTAGGCCCACAGTGCGAGGGGAGAATTTCTATAGGGCTTGTCGTGTGACTCAAAAACATGCGTGCCAGAATGAGCATTGAGGTTTCTATACTGTCTCCCCCTCTCTCTTCTTTTTCTCAGCGGGAAAGCGGATCAACTCTTGTAACATGAGCTCAGTGGCTGTGTTGACTCAGGAGAGTTTTGCCGAGCACCGTAGTGGGCTGAAGGACGCTGAGATCACAGGTACAGACTCCAGTGATTATGATGTTAATGCTGCATTGTAGGGTGAGTTTCTGAATAGTTCTCTCCCCTTTCACAAGGTCTTTTTTAAAAAATAATGAATTAATAAAATAATAATGCTGTTGTCAGGTGGTGTTCCTGAGGATGAAGCATATATTCCCACCTACCTGGAGGCTTTTCCTCCTTTGCCGGACAAAGGCGCTCCAGGGGAGAAATCAGGAGAGCCAGCAGGTGCTTGGAGCAAAATTCGACCCATCAAAGCCTCAGTCATCACACAGGTAAATTTGCATTCTTCTTCTTGCCTTGTATGGTGGCTTTATGTGTCTTTATGTTTTGTATTTATGTCTTGTGTGTGTTATTGTCACTTAAAAAAAGAAATTGGACCAACAAGAATTTCCTGCATTTGTTGTGTAGCACCGAAATATCAAATCTAACCTTTGAGTAAGTACAACATCATTCTATCAAGTCTGATCTCTGGTGGATAACTCTAGGTGTTCCATGTACCATTGGAAGAGCGACGGTATAAGGACAACAGTCAGTTTGGAGAAGGCGAGGAAGCTAAGGTGTGCTTAGACATCATGCAGAAGACTGGAGCTCACATTGAACTCTCTCTGGCTAAAGACCAAGGCCTGTCCATCATGGTGACTGGAAAACTAGATTCAGTCATGAAAGCACGGAAAGAGATTGTGGCTCGACTCCAAACTCAGGTGATGATTTGTTTGCATTCTGTCTTTCCTACGATGCACACTTATCCCTGACAGGATTTTATACAGAAACTTTTGTTTAGGGGACTCAACAGCTGCACTCTTTCTTGTAGGCCTCGGCCACAGTCGTCATTCCAAAGGAACACCATCGCTTTGTGATCGGAAAGAATGGGGAGAAGTTACAAGAGTTGGAACTGAAAACGGCCACCAAGATCGCTATTCCCCGTCCCGATGACCCCAGCGCCAACATACGCATCACAGGCACCAAGGAAGGCATCGAGAAAGCCCGGCATGAGATCCTTCTCATCTCTGCAGAGCAGGTTGACTTTAAACACAACCTCTTGTGTAATTTTTTATGTTTCATATCCAGCAGTCTTGCTTAGAGCTAGTTTTAGGCAAGACAACGAAGATTGAGACCCCTCACCGTGCAAACTGTTCACTACTCCAGTAAACTAATCTTAGATTCAACTCTCTCGTTCAGGACAAGCGTGCAGTGGAGCGTCTGTCTCTGGAGAAAGCCTTTCACCCATTCATTGCTGGTGCGTACAACCGGCTTGTCCAAGAGCTGAGTCAAGAGACGGGCGCCCGCATCAGCATCCCACCGCCCAGCCTGCTGAAGGAGGAAATTGTTATCACTGGGGAGAAGGAGGCTGTCGCCATGGCGATTGCCCGCATCCGTGCCATCTATGAGGAGAAGGTGAGGTTGGGGAGAAACAAATATAATATATATACACGGGTCGCTCGAGTTCTCTTCTACATGCTCTCATATCTGGCTTTTTTTCTTTCAGAAGCGAAAAACAACCACGATTTCAGTGGAGGTGAAGAAGTCGCAGCATAAGTACATAGTGGGGCCGAAAGGCAACACGTTGCAGGAGATCATGGAGAGCACTGGAGTGTCAGTGGAGATGCCTCCACTGGATTCTGGCTCTGAGACCATTATCCTCCGAGGAGAGCCTGACAAACTGGGGCCGGCCCTTACCCAGGTTTACGCTAAGGTGAGACGAATAGGGGATGATGAGGAGTGTGAAACTGGGTTTTGATGCAGTTCAGTAAGGTCCAGTTAAAGGAGATTTCTTCAGGCCAAGGTCCAGACCGTCATCATTTCTAACGTGTGTTCTGATTCAGTGCCATATCCTGTTTATTTAAGTTACCTAGTATCAGCATACTATTTATACCATCAGCTACTGAAACACCAACACACCACACATACCGTTCAGTATATTTCAGTATATTTACTGTTTAAATGCTGAACTGAAACCAGAGCTACATTTAAAAAAAACAATGCTTTTAAAAAAAGTTCATCTTAAAGTGTTTATTTATAGAGAAAGTAAATAAAGGTGGTTCTTCTTGTTAACTCAGCTTCTCAGATGAACATGTTGGTTGTACAGAGCGGTGTTCTCCAGAACTAGACGAGCAGGTCCATTCCAGAACCGTTCCTGTTAAACACTCAGTTTCTCTGTTCACTTTTCTGTTTTTACGTTATTCTTTCTGACTCGCTTTAGTCTCCGGCTGCTGCTCCTCGCTTCCTACCTCGCCTGTGTGCACGCCACACGCCCCAATGTGCACAGATCTGATTGGCTGAGGAGCCTTCGGTGATCTTACAGCACACGTGATTGGTCTCTGAGTTTACTGCGCCGTAAAGCCCGTATATCGTAAAGACTAGAAAAGCTCCACCTCTTAAAATAAACACAGTCAAAATTAAATAATTCTCAATAGATTATCAGTTTGGGTCGGCATTGGACAACGTCTCGGTCTGGATACAGACCACGGTCCGCCTATTAGTGACCCCTGATGTAGGAGTTTTAAGAGTTTTGATGTTGTGTGCTCTGTAGGCTAAGAGTGTGATGGTGGTTGAAGTGACTGCACCAGCTTGGCTTCATCGATTCATCATCGGCAAGAAGGGACAAAACATCAGTCGCATCACACAGCAGCTCCCAAAGGTAGGACCAAACAGTCCAACATGTACCTGGCCAGCAAAACATTTTATTTCTTGTGGAACCTGATTTATGTGGTAATGTTTTAACAGTTTAAACACCTAAGATTTGTAACTTGAATTATGTTGTGTCTGAAAAGCATGAGCACTATTACAGTAAGAACGGTGCAGAACTAGATCTTTCATCTGGACTGTTCTATATGGAAAGGTGCACATAGAGTTTACTGATGGAGAGGAACGCATAAGTCTGGAAGGCCCAACAGAGGAGGTGGAACAAGCTCAGGCCCAGATACAGGAGATTATTAAAGACCTGGTAGGGAAATAAATGGGTTTTTTTTTAGTAGTACTTTATTATATTTAATATAGCAAATGTCTACTGAGCATCAAAACAGTACAGATTGCTGCAAAATTAAAAAAATATTTAATATCTGTCTTTGGTTGACTGACATGGAGCGATATCACTTCACATTGTATTTTATTTGGCTCAGATGGCGAGGATGGACTACACTGAGATCAACATTGACCAGCGTTTTCACAGGCACCTCATTGGCAAGAATGGTGCTAATAGTGAGTATCTTCTTAAAAGGTGTGATTGTGCTATTAAGCCAGTGATGTAGTATATTTATTATTGGAATGCTAAACAAGAAGTGCTTCCGACAGTAAACCGGATCAAGGAGCAGTACAAAGTGTCAGTCCGGATTCCTCAGGACTCAGACCGCTGCGGGCTGGTTCGCATTGAGGGAGACCCTCAGGGAGTGCAGCTGGCACGCAGGGAGCTGGTGGACATGGCCCAGCGCATGGTGAGGCATTAACAGGGACCAAGAGCTGAAGTTAGCCTCAGAGTACAGCAGACAGGCTTCAAACTGCCTGTCTCACTCTCTAGGAGGGGGCGTGGATTGCAGTATTATAATATTTTGATTTGAATTGTGTGTCTATGTTGTAAGTGTGCTGTGAGCTTTTCTACTTACTCAGGAAAACGAGCGCACCAAAGACCTGATCATAGAGCAGAAGTTTCATCGAGCCATCATCGGCCAAAAGGGGGAAAAAATCAAAGAAGTGCGAGACAAGTTTCCAGAGGTGGGATTGTGTCTGTTGGTCTGAATGTCCTGTTTTGGAATTCTTTAAAGGTTTTTGCTGCATCTTGATTTAACTTGATTTTACTAACAGTGTAAATGCTAGAAGATTCTTTACTGTAGAGATGGACCAATCAGTGTATTTTAGGACGATTCCAATCAGCTTTCAGCATGATCAGTCGATAGCCGATACCAAACGAGGGCGGGGCTACATGCAATTATTAGCACAAGCAAGTCATGAAACATGGTTAAACGTGGTTATCTAGAACTATAAACTCAATCACTCTGGCTGTGGTTCTTTAGCTCTCTGGCTGTTACTGCTGCTGTTCTGTTAGTACCGGTCAGATCTGGTCTGTAGGGTTTCTGGGTTATTAGTTTTGTGCTAGCTGTGTGTGTTCTAGCTCTGCTGTTTACTGATACTCACTGTGTTCAGCTGTGTGGTGTCTCTTAAGTACTGTATCAGATTAGTATGTTAAATATTTTTGTTTTGGTTCCACGAGACACGCTGATGTTACAGATGTTACAGAACGTCCTGGATGAGTCTGAGTCACATACGGTAAACACTGCCAGACGGACGATGTTTTCTATCAGCGCATGCCATGAACGCTGTAAACTGTTCTCGTGAGGCCGCTGCTGTAGTCAGTCTGTGGAAAATGAAAGGGTATGTATTTCCACCTAGTGGTTCAGATAGGAATTGCAAGTACCTGGCCGGAGGGGGTTTCACGGAGGGCTCCTCTTCCTGGATGAAACGCTAGCTGGAAATACACAAATTAGGCTCATTTGTTTAACGCCATCGATCGGCTCTGGGGATCGCATATTATGATTAAAAATCAGCCGATACCGATACATAGCCGATCGATCCTTCCATCTCTACTTTTAAGACTGTTTGTATATGTGTATTACAATGAGTAGGGTTTGTTACATAATTGTAGCCCCCCTTTCCTTCCAAACAAAAAAAAAAAAGGAAATGAAGATTACACAAAAAGTATCTAATCATTTTGATCTTTGTGGCTACATCTGTGCAGGTCATTATCAACTTTCCAGACCAGTCTCAGAAGAGTGACATCGTGCAGCTCCGTGGACCCAAAAACGAGGTGGAGAAATGTGCAAAGTTTCTACAGAAACTTCTGGTTGAACTGGTATGATTTTCTCCACTTTTACTTTGTACCGCCCCGTCTGACATATCCAGAAAACTCTATTGTCACCAGTCTATTCATAACTACTGTGAACAGCGTTTACTCTTTACTTGGCGTCTGTTTCGGGATCATAAATGCTGTGCATTGTAAGCTGCCAAAGCTCCATGTCATTATTATTCTGTGTTGTGTTTTTGAACAGATTGAGAGCAGCTATTCGATATCTGTGCCCATATTTAAGCAGTTCCATAAAAACATTATTGGCAAAGGAGGTGCCAACATCAAAAAGGTGAGGGGTAAAATAATTTAAAAAAAGGTTTCTTGATTTTGCTGCTTAATTTTTAAGTTCCTAGATCCACATGCCTTGTATGAAATACTGACAATATAAAACATTGATAGTTTGGTAAACTATGGGTGTGTCTCAAACCCTAGTGAGTGTCTAAGTAGGCTGTCTAGGTAGTGAGTGTCTAAGTAGGCTGTCTAGGTAGTGAGTGTGTAAGTAGGCTGTCTAGGTAGTGAGTGTGTAAGTAGGCTGTCTAGGTAGTGAGTGTGTAAGTAGCAGCGTTCTCTCCTCATCTCTCCTCATAAAACAGATTACTGAGACGCTCTAGTTAGAGAGAGACTGCGTCACGGCTTGTTCCCGCCCACTGCAGCACGCCACCGGTGGTTCAGCTGGTTGCTAAGCTACCAGCCAGCATCCAAAACAATAGCCTGAGGCTTAAAAATCCACTAGTATAAATGCTAATGTCTGGAGTATAAAAGTGTAAATGGTGAAGGACTCGTTACAGAGTTGATAATAAAATACTGTTCTGTGTGATTATATGACCAGAAACACATTAAAACTCCAGAGAATCAAAATAACTCACATTTTAAAACCACTTCACTGCTCCTAGATTAGCCTGCGGTGCATCATGGGATTGTTTTAGCGGCTGAGGAAGAGTTCGATGCTTCTTTAAAATCAGGTCTAAATAAGGTTCCTCAGTAGCAGCATGTTTAAGGTATGTAAGTATTGGGACAGTCTACATGTCAGGAGCGCATACTATGATGTAGAATGCTGCCTATGTAGGAGCTCAGTAGGATTTGAGACACACCTCATGTTGTTGTTGTTATTGTTAGTGCTATACCATCTTTTAGTATTTGGCTGCACCTTCTTGGTTGTCTTTTAAGGCTTATCTCTTTTTCTAATCCTCTTAAAGTGGTTCAGCACTGATTATCTTTAGGTGATAGAATCTGGTGGTCTGTAATTCCTTGTAGATTCGTGAGGAGACCAACACAAAGATTGATCTCCCTACGGAGAACAGTGACTCTGAGATGATTGTGATTACTGGCAAGAAGAGCAACTGTGAGGCAGCACGAGACCGGATACTCGCCATCCAGAGAGACCTGGTAAGAATAAGAGACAGAAAGAGGGATGAAAGAAAGAAAGAGGAAAAACAGAAAGCATATGTTCACCAGCCAATAGAATGAAAGCATGTTTGAAGCTACATCACTTGTGTAATAGCTTGTGATATATGTATCTAACATAACAAGCAGATTTAAAAACATCTCCTGTATTTTTTCCCCCCAACTGTCTGTCTGTCTGTGTGTCTGTCTCACTCTCTGTCCTCTGTGTGCACTCTCTCTGCCTCCAGGCAAACCTCAAGGAAACAGAGGTGACTATTCCAGCTAAGCTGCATAACTCCCTGATTGGGTCTAAGGGCTGTCTTGTGCGTTCAGTGATGGAGGAGTGTGGAGGTGTACACATTCACTTTCCTGCCGAAGGCTCTGGGGTGGACAAGGTTACCATCCGAGGCCCCGCGGGCGAGGTGGAGAGAGCTAGGAGGCAGCTATTACAGCTCGCTGAGGAGAAGGTAAGCAAAAACGGAGTAGCGGAGAGAGAGAGAAAGGAAGAAGGAGGTCAGGCAGCACAAGCAGAAACATGAAGTGAACATTATCTTTTTCTTTACCCCTACAAATAAGTAAAACTACTAGAGATGGACCGATCAGTGTTTTTGAGGCTGATAGCCAATACCGTTCGAGGGCGGGGCTATATGCCACGGCCGGGCTACATGTAGTTATTAGCGCAAGCAAGCATGTTCTAAGCTGGTTTATTACCATTTTGAACAAGCTCATTTGATACAGCATAATATTTTTAACTAAATTAACAGTAAATAAACAAAGTACATCAAACAAATATCACCAATACTACAATCATTACATTTAGGCCCTTAATTTAAAACTAAAAAAGCTAATTAAATAAATACAGTTAAACTGCAGTCTTTAAACTCAGACTCTGTTATTTTAAACTAAATCTGTAATCATTAAATGTAGAATATTGAATTTCTGCTGCTGTTCTGTTCGTACCGGTCAGATCTGGTCTGTAGGGTTTCTGGGTTATTAGTTTTGTGCTAGCTGTGTGTGTTCTAGCTCTGCTGTTACTGATACTCACTGTGTTCAGCTGTGTGGTGTCTCTTAAGTACTGTATCAGATTAGTATGTTAAATATCTTTGTTTTGGTTCCACGAGACACACTGATAACTGCTCTTGTAAGGCAGCTGCTTTAGTCAGTCTGTCATAACAAAAGGGTATGTATTTCCACCTAGTGGTTCAGATAGGAATTGCAGGGAGCTGGCCGGAGGGGTTTTCAATGAGGGCTCCTCTTCCTGGATGAAACGCTAGCTGGAAATACACAAATTAGGCTCATTTGTTTAACGCCATTGATCGGCTCTTGAGATCGACTACATTGGAGAAATATCAGCCGATCACCGATCACATATTTTGATTAAAAATCGACCGATACATAGCCGATCGATCCTTCTATCTCTAAAAACCACATATCTCTGGCCTTTGTCCAACAGCAAGTCAACAATTTCTCAGTAGAGCTTCAGGCCAAACCCGAGTACCACAAGTTTCTGATAGGCAGAGGAGGAGCGAACATTCGCCGGGTACGTGACCGAACGGGGGCTCGCATCATCTTCCCCTCGCCTGACGAGCCGGAGCAGGAGCGCATCACCATTGTGGGTAGAGAGGAAGCGGTGAAGCTAGCCCAGAAAGAGCTGGAGATTCTCATCAAAAACCTGGTACAGCAGCACAGCATTCAGAGTTGAGATTTTGTGTTTTGTATATGGTAAGAATCTCTACACCTCCCTGACTCCCTCTCTCTCTCTATCCCAGGAGGACGTGATCGAGGATAGTATGGTTGTTGACCCACGACATCATCGTCACTTTGTTTGTCGACGAGGGCAGGTCTTGAGAGAGCTTTCCGAGGAGTATGGCGGGGTTGCTGTTAGTTTCCCTCGTACAGGCACACACAGCGACTGCATCACTCTCAAAGGAGCCAGGGAATGTGTGGATGCTGCCAAGAGGCGCATTCAGGAGATCATTCAGGATTTGGTAAGCAGCATGACAACCACTATGAATTAACAGTAGCACAAATCTCTTGACTCACAGAGAAGTGTGAAAAATACCACAGAGCAGGGGTGTTAAATTAGAGTCAGTAAGGTCCAGTTAGAGGAGATCTCCTCAGGCCAAGGTCTGGACTGTCATCATCTCTAGCGTGTGTTCTGATTCAGTGGTGTATCCTGTTTACTGAAGTAGTCTAGTATCAGCATCTTATACCATCAGCTACTGAAACACCAACACACCACACATACCATTCAGTACATTTCAGTATATTTACTGTTTAAATGCTGAACTCAAATGCTGAGCTTAATAAATGCCTTTTTTCATCACTTTAAGTAAAAACAAGGGCTACATTTAAAATGCTTTTGAAAAAAGGTGCATCATAAAGTGCTTATTTATAATAAAAAGTAAAAAAATAAATTACATCTTAACAGTTTATCTCCGTCTTGTATTCCTCCACACTTTCTGTTCAGAAAGTGAACAGAAAGTGGTTGTCCAGCCAGGACTTTAACCTGGGCTGAACTTGCACACCGTGCTCCCGAATCTGCACAGTTCTGATTGGCTGAGGAGCGCCTTTAGCGCCTTTTGTGATTTTACTACACTTGTGATTCGTCTGTGAGGTTACGGCGCCGCAAAGCCCGTATACCGTAAAGACAGGAAAGGTTCCGCCACTTAAAATAAACACTGCCAAAATTAAATCTTTCTCAGTAGTTCATCAGTTTGGGTCCGCATTGTACACTGTCCGGGTCCGGGTCAGGACCCTGAACACGGTTCGCCTATTAGTGACCTCTGCCATAGAGACTAGTGTTTGTGGAGTCTTTATTGGAATGTTATGATTTGCTCAGGGCTTTCGATCAATCTGTTCTATTGTGCTGAGAGTAAAAGGTACCAGTGACATTGTTTATGTGTTTTGCTTAGGAGTCCCAGGTGACTGTGGAGGTGGTGGTGCCCCAGCGTTTTCACAGAGCAGTGATGGGACCTAAAGGCTGCAGGATCCAGCAGATCACTCGAGAGAATGAGGTCCAGATCAAATTTCCAGAGAGAGAGGAGTCTGCAAGTATGACCCTCTATGCTGTCCTTATCACTAGTTTCTATATTATTCCATATAATTTCCTTATTACTCTCTGCTAAATCTTATAGGTTATTAAATTCTCCTGTAATCTTGTCTTTCATGCACAGCTCAGGATGCGTGTCCTGTGGAGAATGGTAGCACCAGCCCAGAGGCAGATTCTGTGCCTCGCAAGTGTGACATAATCACTGTGACTGGACGGGTGGAGAAGTGTGAACTGGCGCGAGCAGCCTTGCTAGTATGTTTATAATGATCATTTTAAAGTTTCAGGCTGACTTGTAAAATCTTCACAAGATTGATCAGGATTGATCTCTCTTCAGGCTCTAGTTCCTGTGACGGTGGATGTGGAGGTGCCATATGACTTGCACCGGTACATCATTGGGCAGAAAGGAAGCGGCATCAGAAAAATGATGGAGGACTATGAGGTAAGCAGATTATGGGTCTGTCTCAAACCCTAGTAAGTGTCTAAGTAGGCTGTCTAGGTAGCAGCTGTGTAAGTATCAGCGTTCTCTCCTCATCTCTCCTCATAAAACAGATTACTGAGACGCTCTAGTTAGAGAGAGACTGCGTCACGGCTTGTTTCCGCCCACTGCAGCACGCCACCGGTGGTTTAGATGGTTGCTAAGCGACCGGCCAGCATCCAAAACAATAGCCTGAGGCTTAAAAATCCGCTAGCATAAATGCTAATGTCTGGAGTATAAAGTGTAAATGGTGAAGGACTCGTTACAGAGTTGATAATAAAATACTGTTTTGTGTGATTATATGACCAGAAACACATTAAAACTCCAAAGAATCAAAATAACTCACATTTTAAAACCACTTCACTGCTCCTAGATTAGCCTGTGGTGCATCATGGGATTGTCTTAGCGGCTGAGGAAGAGTTCGATGCTTTCTTAAAATCAGGTCTAAATAAGGTTCCTCAGTAGACAGCATGTTTAAGGTATGTAAGAACTGGGACATACTATGATGTAAAATGCTGCCTATGTAGGAGCTCAGTAGGTTTTTGAAACAGTCCAGATGTCTGGCAGTAAATGAGCACTCGTTTAGTCCAGCTCTTGGAGAGTTTACAGTCCTACTAGCTGGGTCATTTGTATTGCTAAATTCTGAAGAGGATGTTAACGCTGTCTGCTGCTGTGTAGGTGAACATCTGGGTTCCTCAGCCAGAGCAGCAGTCAGATGTGATAAAGGTAACTGGGCAGGAGGCCAGTGTGGAAAGAGCCAGGCAAGCCCTGCTGGACAGAGTCAGAGAGCTGCAGGCAGAACAAGAGGACCGGGTACGCAAACACACTCAGAACACGATACACACCTCCATTACATCACAGCACAACATCAATTAAACACGTTGCAAGGACATTTAGCTGTTTTGTGCACCTGCAGGCCTTGCGGAGTTATAAGGTGACCCTCTCGGTTGACCCTAAATATCACCCCAAAATCATCGGCCGCAAGGGAGCCGTCATCTCCCAGATTCGCAAAGACCATGATGTCAACGTGCAGTTCCCAGACAAGGGTGATGAACAGCAGGTACGTGCCTCAGGCCTTTATTGGATGGTTTTCTTGCAATGATGGAGAAATCTCACCTCTCTCTCTCTCTCTCTCTCTCTCTCTCTCTCTCTCTCTCTCTCTCTCTGTGTCTCTCTCTCTCTCTCTCTCTCTCTCTGTCTCTCTCTGTCTCTCTCTCTCTCTTTCTCTCTCTCTCTCTCTCTCTCCTCTTTCTTTTTCACTCTCTGTCTCTCTTTCTCTCTCTCTCTCTCTCTCTCTCTCTCCTCTCTCTCTCTGTCTCTCTCTCTCTCTCTCTCTTTCTCTCTCTCTCTCTCTCTCTCTCTCTCTCTCTCTCTCTGTGTCTCTCTCTGTCTCTGTCTCTCTCTCTCTCTCTCTCTCTCTCTCTCTCTCTCTGAGCAGGACGTGATAGTAATTTGGGGTTATGAGCGGAACGTGGAGGAAGCGAAGGCAGCTATAGAGCAGATGGTGGCAGCACTGCAGGAGATGGTGATTGAGGATGTCCGGCTGGATCACCGGGTCCATGCACGCATCATCGGAGCACGTGGAAAAGCCATCCGCAAACTCATGGAAGAGTTCAAAGTGCGTGTCAGCTGTGTGTAAGACTGCACTGGGGACTAATATTAATTTACACCTGAACTTTCCTGCTAACCAGGTTGTGGGCTTTTTGCAGGTTGATATAAGGTTCCCCCAGCCAGGCTCAGAAGATCCCGACAAGGTGACCGTTACCGGTCTACCAGAGAATGTCGACAAAGCCATTGACCATCTCCTCAACCTGGAGGAGGAGTATGTGAGTGATACACACATTAACACACAAACTTACTGTATATTGTTACGTTTAAAAATGTTATTATTTATTTATTTATTAATTATGATTGTCCCTGCCTATTTTAGACCTGCCAACCAAGATACGCATTTAGACATCAAACTACGCTGCTACGATTCATCACTTCAAAATACGAGAAAAGCCATCGATGGCTTTGAGTCCACCTCTCTGTGCATTGGCGCGCTAGGCAACTCGTCTGTAGGTGTAACCGCATTGGGCCGCAACCTGTAGGGAAAAGAAATCTTAGTGCTAGTTTTAAACTCTTCAAACAGGCTACGGGTGGAGAGCCGGAGAGCCGTCTTAATGAAAGTAATGAAATTGGGTTTTATCTCTCTCAGCCTGTCTTCATACTGGGACTGGTTTTAAAGGGAGGACGGAGCTAAACCCAATTTGTTAAAACTAGGCGACTCAAAAACTTGCTTGTGTAAACAGCGCGAGCATTTTTCACTCTCGATGTGAATCACCTTCGACTGCTTTCTGTGCTTGAGTGAATTTCTTTATGCTCGAGTGTTGAATTGGGGTGGTTTTGGTTTTTATGAGCATTCATTGATTCTCGTTGCCTGGTCCCCAATTAACTTTAAACTCCGGTTAAGTCGCCAGAACTGCTATACACTTGTTTGTAAGAGTCGTTGCATGTACAGACCTGAAAAAAACCTTTAGTTTACAAGTAAAATTCACAGCTTTATAAAATAGCAATTTCTAATACTAATCCATAAAGTCAACAGATATCAGTTCTCAGTCTAGAACACTGTGTACATATGAATTATGATTCTACTGTAGTTTTTAAGTAAATGTCATCCAATATCACCACCATGTTCAAGTGTATTTTAGTAAGAATTGTAATTTAACACATTAAATGGCATTAAATGTTCATAGTAATAACAGATATCAGTCCGGGGTTTATTTAGGCAATAGTTTAATTTAATATTAATCACAAACTGTTTTTTTTTTTTTTGTTTTGTTGCCAATGGTTACTGCTACAAGTACTGTTTTTGATTAGGCATCATCATAGTTTCTGCTGCAGTGTTTGTAATTTAGAGTGATATTATTGTATTGTTCTGAAAGAACAGTTAATATCTTCTAGAAAGTAGAGCTTTATTGTTATTCATAATGTCCAAAATATTTAAGACACATAGTACGCCAAAGTCCAAAATAATTTTCAAGTGTTTTAAGTTTAAATTCTGTTTAAGGGACATATTTTTAGTTTTCAGTTAATTTTCAGTTACCATAAGCCAAATGTCTTGGTAAAAAAAACATTGGAACATGTTCCAAAATTTGAAGTGTATGAAATATTTTGCCCTTCCATTAAAGGGGTTCTTGTTTTCTTCATGTTCTACTTGTATGTTGAATAACTAGATATGGTGGTGAAGTAAGTCGGTACTATGTGTTTAGTAATAAGTTGTGATGAGCGAGCATGTGAACTCCATCAATACTGATCAGCACATGTGCCTGACCTCACGCCGCACTGTGCCATGTCGTTGCTACTCCAAAAAACTTTCCCAGGTTGGCAGATCTGCTATTCATAATTTATATGATTCTTGTCTTTCTCTCTGTGATCCAGATGTTAACCGTGACCGAGACAGAAACATTGGCTGCCTATATGAAGCCGCCTTCTCGGGTCGTGGGAATGGGTGGAGGGGACGAAGAGAGCAAAGGCCCGGCTAAAGGCTTTGTCGTGCGGGATGCGCCCTGGAATGTTGCAGGCAGCAAGGTGATCACAGATTCGTACTAACCTCGTACTAACACCCTGGCAGTAATCAGGCCAGCTTTCAATTATAGTTAGTACCGGAATCATCATTCAGCTGTGTATGTGTGCCTCCAGGCCCCTGACATGAGCAGTGCCGAGGACTTCCCCACATTCGGATCTGGAGTAGCACCAAAACAGACATCTGCTTGGGGCCCCAAGAAATTCTGAAAGCGAGTGAGATGAGACCTGTAGGCAAGCAGTACGATCATTTTAGAAATTTCTCTCATTTCTTTCTCATCCTTTCTTATAAACCCCACATTCTCACCATTTCTCCCCACCTCCCTTCTCCTTATGTCCCTACAGGAGATGTAGCTTCCTCCCAGGAGTGATCTTTTTACCACTTTGTTTAGATGCCAGGAGCAGCTTGCACAGGTCTGAACTCACTCAAGCAGCACTCTCGTGCCCCTTCCATTCTTGTTGTTCTGGTCTCTGTTGAAGGAACCTAAACGAGCAGTGACCATCACTGTCCGCCGTTCAATTTTCAAACGGTAGTTTTAAGGGGGTCCAGTGGGGAAATTCTTTGTGTATTTATTTATTTATTTATTATTTTTTTTGATATTTTATCAGGTTGTCCACCATTTTTGAGCTCAGAAATGTTTTTGAGTGTCTTCAAACTCCCAGATAACAATGATATGTACTGGTATTATTGAAACAACTCCTAATACTTTTGGGTGCATGAGTAGTAAACATCCAAGGCAAACCAAAAAGTCAGAGATCCCATAGTTCACTGTGTGGGAGTTTATTTATTTATTATTTATTTTTTAATGTTTCCCATGGTTTTTACTGAATTTTACTGAAGTCTGAGCCAGCTGAGAACATCCTAACAGCTCCAACACAGGTGCTTTTAGCGGTCGATTTTTACTATAAGGGAAAGGGGGCATGTGTTTTACCAGAAACGAAGTAGCGCTCCACATATTTTCATTCGGAGATTACCTGTTCTGTATATTTACCACCAGACCGGAGGGTTGTCTTTTTTATACTTATTTATTTATTTATCCTATTTATTTGCAAATGTGTATATATTAATTTGTCTATTCCCGTATTCTTTAATTCTGTGATTTCCAGTTACTGAAGCACCGGGCACAAGGCTTACGTATGACTTTGTAAAGAAGGGTCAGGATGGGTGGAAAGGGTTTTCCACTGAACCACAGGAAGCGAACGTCTATGTCTTTTTAAATGTTGATATTTTGCGTATGTATGCTTTCTACTGATCTACCTACAGGTCTCTTGCTGTTTGTCCAGTGTCGCTCCTCCACAGTATCCCCTCAGATCGTCCACTGGAACTTTTTTTTTCAACATGCAAACAAGCACATGCTGCTATTGCAAACAGCACGAGGCTGAGAAGCCATCATGAGATACGTAGACCTAAACAGTCAGGTGTTGCAAGCTCCTCATGCAAGGCATGCTGACGTTGCATTGTGTAGGGTGAGTCCATTCCCAACATAACCCTTTTCCTGGTCTCCTTAATCAAGAAGGTGGGGTACAGGTGCGCAGACGTGCTTTGCACCGCTCAACATTCTCCTATACTATAGTCAGAATTTCAGATTTAGGTGCCTCCAGTGTAGAGTTAATAGCTTGAGGGCTAGTTTTTTTTAATTTTAGGCGATTTGCATTTGTGATTATTGAAATAAGTCTAATAAGTCTTTAGAGCTAATCATAATTGTAAACTTTTGACTGAAGGTTAAGTCCCATGAAATCATAAGGCAGGAAGATTGTTGACCCTCTGAGTTTTTTCAAAGAAATGGAAAGGCATCAGGCGTGTGTTGCAGAGGAACGTCCCTGGTCCCCATTTGCTGTCTTCTGTGGCTGGTATTTTACTGTTACTTGACTTTTACACACACTGCTCTTACGGGGTTCTTCTCCACGTCAGTTCTAGTCGGAGTCATGGTGGACTTTTAATCGTGTGTGGTGTGTGAATGTGCTGTGTGTTTGTGCTTGTGCTTTGGATGGGTGAACAACTGATTTTGAACAACCGGAAACGGTAACACTATCGGCCTTAAAGCAGTAATTATCATAGGATATTTTGAACGAAGTTTGATGAAGTTAATATGCAACACTGCAATAACTTGTCATAACAGAGGATTTTCCTACTCCAAATAAAGTAACGTAAAATGAAAACCTCTCGTTTGTTATTTACCGACTATAATAGCTTGAATCAGAGACCAAAAATTGAAACCTTTGGGATCAAGAAAGAACCACCACCATCACCCCCACCAAAAACAACCTTCACTGACAACACAGCCACGCAGGGGTTGGATATTATTGTGCATAACTGTCTCTTTTTTGTATTTTTATTTTCTTATAAATCAGGAAGATAATATTAGTGTTATGTAACAGCCTGTACAACATAAAGAAATAAAAATAAAAACATACATGAACAAACAATACAAAACCATGACTGAAAAAAAGCAGCAATGGGCCAGCATGAACCCCGTGTATTCACATTTTGATTTACAGAGCAAGCATTCATTCGGACACGGCCATTGGCAACATAGTGGGACTGCTCTTGTAAAACATACACTCAAGTAGTTCATCTTGGCAACTAAAGGTTAAAAAAAATAATAAATCTCAGTTTCCAGATATGCCTTTGGAGAGAGTGAGCTCTCGAATATCAATTCTAGAAACAATCAAACATAAGCTACGCTCTGTCTTTAATAGAGGGCTTCCGAAATGTGCAATCCTGGTCAGGAAAACAACAACAAAGTTCTGGATGACAGTAAACATCTGTTTAAAAACTAAAAACCATACACCCAGTGTAAACTCAAACTTGAACTTCATTTCCCACAATACCTTGCATGAAACCTCTTAGGCGTATCAATAGGACCGGATTAGTCCCATATTGACAGAACAGACGACTGCCTGTAACTTCCTGCCAATCCTCCGCGATGCAGCTGTTGCTGGGCAGATTACCAAGAGCCTTGTTTTAGTGTGGACAGCACATTCAACAGTAGTGGAACAAATGAAGACATTCTTTCAAACGTGGGACAAGAAATCCTACAACAATGCGAGTTTGTGTCCAATCCACCAGCTGTCCTACTCATACGGCTCCCCTGCACCTCGCCAAGAAGAAGAATGAGCTTTTGGCAGAAGAGGTATTAGCTTGAATAACTGCGTTTACTAATTAGACCTAGCTTTTTATTCCAGTTCAGATGATTATAGTGCAATGTAATCCTCAAGTCCGATCCAAATTTGACTCAGTCTGGCATTTGAAGGTGGAAGATTTAAAAGTTAGGCTGATGCATATAAAAGGATTCCCATAATGCTACGGTAACAGACACGGGTGGAAAAGGACCCACACAGGAATGAAAGACAAAAACAGCTCCACTCTACACAAGCTGTTACCTGTATATTCACGAAAGAGGAGGTGATCGGCGTCCGCGCTTGCTGTTCAACCGGACTCCAGTAATCAGAATTTAATACTGTCGTGTGTAAGCTCTCTGTTTACGTGTGTGTTTCCCGTGTAAACACACAGTCATGACGATCACCTTGCGTAAAGTGGAAACGACAAAGCAAGCAAAAACTAAAATAATGAAATCACAGACTGCTGTAGTCTCGATAGTAAGTCTCTTCCTGATCCTAGTTTCTTCAAGTCTTTTTTCCATTTTTTTGGGTCACGGTTAAGATTATTTTCTTCTTGTTTTGTATTTCCATCTTTCTTTTTCTTTTTCAACAGGTGTCTGTTTGCAGGTTGATTTGTCCTCTGCCAAAGTCTTTAAAAAAGGTTCACAGGATCCAGGGCTGTGCTATGAAGAGGTGATTCGTGTTTGCTCAGTCAGATATGAGTGAGGGGGTTCTTACCTAGCCAATGGAGTGACAGACAGAGTGATGGAGAGAATAGAGCATCCTGGGTATTGTATGTTAATGGTATGTTAAAAAGTACCAGTAACATACAATCTAGAAGCCAAAAAGAGGCAAAAGTTATTCAAATTAATAGGGGGAGGGGCAAAAAAAAAAAAAAAATAATAACCCACCGGTGTCCAAAACATAAAGTGCAAGAAGTGTCCCAAAGTAAAACACAACAAATACAAACCTTAGAGAGAGGAGAAAGCCCAAAACAAACGAGTGACACTTCGTCCTCCGGTGTGAAAGCTCTGAAGAGGGTTGGGAGGTAATCTGCAGTGCATTCAGAGGAAGATCAAGATAATGCTCCCTCTCTCTCTCTCTCTCTTTCTCTCTCTTTTTCTCTCTCTCTCTCTCTCTCTCTCTCTCTCTCTGTCTGTCTCTGTCACTCTCTCCTCACTCCACACGGATGAGCAGGCCGTAGAGAAGGGTGCCTCCTTTCTCCTTAGTAATCCACTCGATCTCCGTATTGCTGAACCTGGGATCCAGCGGCTCACTGGCGCCCAGCGACTGAGGGCCCACCTTGTAAGAGCCTGGACGCACGCACACCTGGAAGCCCACCTGGGCATGGTGACAGCGCAGGGAGCGTGGGTCTCGGAATCTGGGAGGAAGGGAACATGTCATCACCGTCTGAGCAAAAACTTGCTTGAAAAAGGAGGCTAGAAAAGGAGAAGCTGCACGGTGGCTCTCTTGGCTTGTGCATGCAGATCACTCAATTATATATTTAACTAGAGACAGTGATCAGTGTTTCTGAGTCCAATTCTGATCGCCGATCACCTTTCAGCGCGATCAACCGATAGCCGATACCGATCGAGGGCGGGCAAGCAAGTCATAAAACATGATCTAAACTGGTTTATTACCATTTTTAACAAGCTCATATGAAACAGCATAATATTTTTAACTAAATTATCAGTAAATAAACAAAGTACATCAAACAAATATTACCAATACTGTAATCATTACATTTAGACCCTTAATTTAAAACAAAATAAGATAATTAAATAAATACAGTAAAAACTGCAGTCATTAAACTCAGACTCTGTTATTTTAAACTAAATCTGTAATTATTAAATGTAGAATATTGAATTACTGCTGCTGTTCTGTTCGTACCGGTCAGATCTGGTCTGTAGGGTTTCTGGGTTATTAGTTTTGTGTTAGCTGTGTGTTCTAGCTCTGCTGTTACTGATACTCACTGTGTTCAGCTGTGTGGTGTCTCTTAAGTACTGTATCAGATTAGTATGTTAAATATCTTTGTTTTGGTTCCACGAGACACGCTGATGTTACAGAACGTCCTGGATGAGTCTGAGTCTCATACGGTAAACACGGACAGACGGACGATGTTTTCTATCAGTACATGCTTTTCTCACAATGCTTTAGTCTGTGGAAAATAAAAAATAGTGTGTATTTCCACCTAGTGGTTCAAACACTAGCTGGAAATACAGAAATTAGGCTCATTTGTTTAACGCCATCGATCAGCTCTCGGGATTGACTAAATTGGAGAAATATCGGCCGATCACCGATACATATTTTAATTAAAAAACGGCCGATACCGATACATAGCCGTTCAATCCCTCCATCTCTATATTTAATCAAATCATCTCTATATAAATCAAATTATGTGATGTGCACTAAATTAAGAAAAAGGCATCATGAGGACTTACTGCACTTTAGGGGCAAAAACCTCCAGGCCAGAGTAGCGCATCGTGGGAGAGAGGCGCACACGGGGGACCTCTCTCTCTGGGGCGCTGTTCTCCTCCGGCTCTCCATAGCTGCCGTGACCCTCCGCCTTCACAGGGGACGCCGAGAACACAGAGAATGACTCTGCTGAAAGAAAACACAACCATCAATACGAGATTCATTTTACTAGTGTGGTTTTTGTTCAGCCGCTCATACACTGCTTCAATTGGTTACCAACTTTTAATAAAACAAAAATAAAAAAAAAACATTGGCAGTTCAGTTTTTAAAAGATTAAATTATACAACAGAAATGGTAAATATAGTTATACAGAAATATAATTTTTTTACACAGCTAATATAGGAAGAAGAAGAAAAAAAAGCTTTTAGCCATGATTTCTGTTTTTGACACAACGAGTCTGTCTCAAATCCTAGTGAGTGTCTAAGTAGGCTGTCTAGGTAGTGAGAGTGTAAGTAGGCTGTCTAGGTAGTGAGTGTGAGAGTAGGCTGTCTGGGTAGTGAGTGTGTAAGTAGGCTGTCTAGGTAGTGAGTGTGTAAGTAGGCTGTCTAGGTAGTGAGTGTCTAAGTAGGCTGTCTAGGTAGTGAGTGTCTAAGTAGGCTGTCTAGGTAGTGAGTGTCTAAGTAGGCTGTCGAGGTAGTGAGTGTGTAAGCAGGCTGTCTAGGTAGTGAGTGTGTAAGTAGGCTGTCTAGGTAGTGAGTGTGTAAGTAGGCTGTCTAGGTAGTGAGTGTGTAAGTAGGCTGTCTAGGTAGTGAGTGTGTAAGTAGGCTGTCTAGGTAGTGAGTGTGTAAGTAGGCTGTCTAGGTAGTGAGTGTGTAAACAGATTACTGAGACGCTCTAGTTAGAGAGAGACTGCGTCACGGCTTGTTCCCGCCCACTGCAGCACGACACCGGTGGTTTAGCTGGTTGCTAAGCTACTGGCCGGCATCTAAAACAATAGTTCGAGGTTTAAAAATCTGCTAGCATAAATGCTAATGTCTGGAGTATAAAGTGTAAATGGTGAAGGACTCGTTACAGAGTTGATAATAAAATACTGTTTTGTGTGATTATATGACCAGAAACACATTAAAACTCCAGAGAGAATCAAAATAACTCACATTTTAAAACCACTTCACTGCTCGTAGTTTAGCCTGCAGTGCATCATGGGATTGTCTAAGTGGCTGAGGAAGCGTTCGATGCTTCCTTAAAATCAGGTCTAAATAAGGTTCCTCAGTAGCAGCATGTTTAAGGTATGTAAGTATTGGGACAGTCTACATGTCGGGAGTACATACTATGATGTAAAATGCTGCCTATGTAGGGAGCTCAAATCATAGGATTTGAGACAGACCCAACATTACCTCCAAGTTTAAAGTGTTTGGAAAGTTAGCAATGAGAACGGACCCGGAAGAAGCTGGCTGTGGTCCAGTGTCCGCCGAAGAGAGCCCACACTCGTGCCATGATACGCAATGTGCCACTTCTTAAAGGTGTTTGATATCTCACAGTGTGGCTTGATCCTGTTATAATAATAATAATAATAATAATAATAATAATAATAAAGATCACACAGTCAGTTATACAGTACTGCTAAGATTAAGCATAATAAAAAGCCCGTTTCCGTATAACATTATCGCTGAAAAGAAACCTGTAAGCTGACTGACCTCAGGGCGAAACGGCACCAGCCGAACGGCAGCGCGTAGTCTCTGGGTGGTTCGCCGCGCTTGTAGTACGCTTCGTCTCCACGTAGTTTATGGCAGGACTCACAGTAGCACAGGTTATACTTGGCATCCTCATTAAAGTAACCATCTTAAACATAGAAAAGAGAGAGACAAAGATTAAAATGATTACCAGACAGAAAACAGACACAGCTTAAGCAGGACCTGATCACCTTTCAGCACGATCAGCTGATAGCCGATACTGATTGAGAGGCTATACGCCACGGCAGAGCTACATGTAGTTATTAGCACAAGCAAGTCATGAAACATGTTCTAAACTAGTTTATTACCATTTTTAACGAGCTCATATGAAACAGTATAATATTTTTAACTAAATTAACAGTAAATAAACAAAATAAATCAAACAAATATCACCAATACTACAATCATTACATTTAGACCCTTAATTAAAAAAAAAAAAAGCTAATTAAATAAATTCAGTAAAAACTGCAGTCATTAAACTCAGACTCTGTTATTTTAAACTAAATCTGTAATCATTAAATGTAGAATATTGAATTTCTGCTGCTGTTTTGTTCGTACCGGTCAGATCTGGTTTGTAGGGTTTCTGGGTTATTAGTTTGTGTTAGCTGTGTGTGTTCTAGCTCTGCTGTTACTGATACTCACTGTGTTCAGCTGTGTGGTGTCTCTTAAGTACTGTATCAGATTAGTATGTTAAATATCTTTGTTTTGGTTCCACGAGACACACTGATGTTACAGAACGTCCTGGATGAGTCTGAGTCACATACGGTAAACACTGACAGATGGACGATGTTTTCTATCAGCGCATGCCGTGAATGATATAAACTGTTCTCGTGAGGCCGCTGCTTTAGTCAGTCTGTGGAAATGAAAGGGTATGTATTTCCACCTAGTGGTTCAGAAAGGAACTGGCGATTTCCGGCAACAGCTCAAACGTTGGTGATACAAAGTGGGCGGATTTGGTGTTGAGACGAAGTTGAGGGAAGTTTAAATTTATGCAAATCAGGAGCGAAGCGATCAGGAGCGATCACTAACTGAAATTTAGAACTGACCAGGGTGGCTCCTGCTTTAGCAGCGCCACTGTGACATGGTTCGTTCTTTTTATGGTTCCTAGATAATTATTTCTACTAGAGATGAAAGAGAAACTTGATGTCGCAAAGAAAAACGCAGGTTTTTGTCATAACGACTGCACACACAGTGATGGACAGACGAGCTATTTCGCTCCAGGATTTTTACTTTTAGCAGGAACGCGTCTGATCTGTGGTCTAAATTTAGTTTTTATCTATACACTCTGTAGATACTAGCTATTAAAGTACGATGCACTGCCATAGCATGTGCCGGGCATCAGTGAAACCATGTCGACCAAAGGTCAGCTTGAGGCGATGAGCGATCAGCAATGAAAAATCGCTGGTGGTGTGAACGCAGGGTTACCTGGCAGTGTAAGTAGGTCTTTGAATCTGGAGCAGAGTGCCTGGTACTCGCATGTCTTATTGGGGTTCACTTCAGGAGGTGGTGTCCAACACACACTTTCTTTTATTCCTGCAAAGAAAAAACAAAGACAGGTTGTTCAGCTGTTTATTCTGTATTCTATTTAATAATAACAATATAATTTATAGTAAGCACCGAACTATAGGTTAGATTCCATCTCCCAAATTCTGCTGAAAACTACTGACTTGAAATATTAACATAAGAAAAAAAATGTAAAACTCTAATGACAATCTGTTTTTATTGGATTAAATTATCCTTATGTGTTTGAGCATACTTGGCCAATAAAGTCCGATTCTGATTCTGATGAAGATCTCATGTCTCAGGTCTCAGGTCAACACATTCTATGTTAAAATGATCTCCATGTAGAAGTAAGTCATTTGTAAAAAGGTTTAAAACCTATAAAGTCAGACATGAGGCTCACTCACCATCTACCATGTCAGCCTTCTCCATGTCACCTTGGCAACGCACATCACCACTCTCTGCTCCCACCGCCGGCACATGGTTGGTCACTATGGTAACCTGAGAAGACAGCAGCAGAGTTACTCATTATTTCCTGCAGCGCTATAGACAGACCGTGAAATGGTAGGCGATGGCCACTCTGGATCAGAGTCTGGCTGGATTTACAGGCTTTCAGTATTACAGTCACAAGACTGTGGACTGCTAGACCATGAGGATCTGCTGTGGGGTGAACAGCCTTGGAGGAGAAAGTCAGCCAAATGGGTCAACTGTAGAAACAATAGGCCTCATTCACCAACTGTTTTCACAAAGATCCTAATATTCACAACTGTTTTGTCGAGTGGAATTGAAACTTCAAGAAAAATACCTACAATGATGTTAGTGTATAAGACCAATTAATATGGGGCTTTCGTTTTAGGTGAAACCAGCTGAGAACCTAATGCCGTACAGCTAGAGATGGAAGGATCGATCGGCTATGTATCGTGATCGGCTGATATTTCTCCATTTTAGCGTCGATCGATGGCGTTAATCAAATGAGCCTAATTTCTGTATTTCCAGCTAGCGTTTCATCCAGAAAGAGGAGCCCTCCGTGAAACCCCCTCCGGCCAGCTCCCTGCAATTCCTATCTGAACTACTAGGTGGAAATACATACCCTTTCATTTTCACAGACAGACTAAAGCAGCGGCCTCGTGAGAACAGTTTGTGTTCACTGCATGTGCGGATAGAAAACATGTCGTCTGTCTGGCAGTGTTTACCGTATGTGGACTCAGACTCATGCTGGGTGTTTTGTAACATCTGTAAAACACTGTCTCGTGGGGGCACAAAGACATTTAACACTAATTTTAAGGGTAGCAGAAACAGCCAGAGAGGCAAAGGAACCACAGCCAGATTGATTGAGTTTATAGTTCTAGATAAGCAGCTCTTCTCGGCTGTAGAAGACGTTCATTCTGCTGCTTAATGTTCCACCTGGATCTACGCTCTGCTGTTCCTAGTAGAGATACTTTTCTGATTTCACTCTTCTGGAGCTTATCAAGCGGTTTACTCCCACATAGACCAACTTCTGAAAAATAACATTACGTCACTTAGCTTTACAAGAGTTCCAACGTCAGCTCCACCTGCATGTTAAGCTTAACAGCGCAGTGGATTAATCCAGACTTTTAACAATATTTGTTTGATATACTTTATTTACTAATCTTGTAAAAATATTATGCCCCGTATATTATATTATATTATAACCAGTATAGACTGTTTCATGACTTGCATGCACTAATAATTGTATGTAGCCCCGTCCTTGATCGGTATCTGCTATCAGGCGATCACTTGAAAAGTGATCAGTCCATCTCTACTTACAGCTACACATCAGCTTTAAATAAAAACATGCTTGGAAGCTGCCGACATCAGCCATTGGCCAATTTCACAGCAACATGACGGCTGACCTGGTGCAGACTTTATCTGCTTGAAGTTGCGGCACTACGCATACCTGTTCACACTGTCCGTAGAGATCAATGAGTGGGTAGCAGGGGGTAGGGATGTCCTGGGCTGCCACTCCCTGATCCATCCCATTCACATACAGGTGGAGACAGCCATTAGCGTCCACCAGAAGGCCTAGCACGGTCCCTTCAGGACACGTGTCCAAGTTAGGCCCATAGTTCTCACAGATCTGAGAAGGAGGGAGAAACACATCAAATCAAGACAGTCGAAAAGTAGAAAAAGCAAAAAGAAAAAAGATCAGAGAGAGAACGAGGATACCTTCAGTGAGTTGTGGAAGACGGAGTCTCGCTGCAGCAGCCAGACAGAGCGTTTAAGGCAGCAGGCCGTGGAGGGGAAGTTGAGGCGATCAGGAGAGTGACCAATCACGCCCAGCGACAATGATGACGTCCATGATGAGTTCAACCTGTCTATCTGAAACTGATCAGAAGGACCCACAGGAATCAGTGTTTCTGATACATCTATACACACACACACCACACATATCACAATTAATCCTATTATTCTGTGTAATTAACTATGATTAATCACATTTGTCTCATTTCCTAAAGCTTTACCAGTATGTATTTATTACTTTTAATAAATCAATAACATTAAAACAGTTGAACAGTGTAACAGCTGCAGTCACAGATGGTTCAGGATGGGTCAAACTAGAATTTTATTTATTTATTTATTTATTTATTTATTTATTTATCTATTTTAAAGGACATACACATGTCCATTCAAACCTGGAAAAGCTGCTGGCGGGGTAGGGACTGTGCTGTAACCAACAGGCCCTGGTTATAGCTGGACACGCGGGCAGCAGTCAGGTTCTGATTGGACAGCTGGATATTCTTCCCATGATTCTCCAGGAATGCCATTGCCATGGGCACAGGCTCATTTTCACACTACCATGAACAGCAAGAGACAAAGAATAGCAGTTACAAAACAGTACAAAATCTTCACAGAACTACAACATTAAAGCTTTCCTGATTAAACTAACCCCCTCACTAACCGGCGTGGAGTCCTCCTCTCCCTCACTGCAGCTGTCGGATGAGAGCGAGGGAGCTTTCACACTCTCTGTGTCCTCCACTAGCGTGGAGCTGACGATCGACACGGCTGTCACCTTTCCATACAGATCCAGCACTGCATACACATTCTGAGACACATATACACAGACAGGGAATCATTGTGTGTTGTGTTTAAACCTCTGACCACTAGATGGCAGTGTTGTAATCCATTTTCCGCTCCACTCCAACATTAACAAGCAGCACAAGGGCGCAATGCTTTTGTAAACACTGGCAAACCTGTTCATATAGTAGTGTTTTAATTAGAGATGGAAGGATCGATCGGCTATGTATCGGTATCGGCTGATTTGTAATCAAAATATCAGATCGGCCGATATTTCTCCAATTTAGCTGATCTCGAGAGCCGATCAATGGCGTTAAACAAATGAGCTTAATTTCTGTATTTCCAGCTAGCGTTTTGTTGCAACCCCCTCCGACCAGGTCCTTGTAATTCCTATTTTTAACCACTAGGTGGAAGCACATAAACTTTAATTTTCCACAGACCAACTAAAGCGGCGCGCCTCACGAAAACAGTTTTCCTTTGCGTTGCGTCCGTCTGGCAGCTTGTTGCCGTATGTGACACAGACTCATCCAGAGCGTTTTTAACCGTGTCTCGTTGGGGGACCAAGACTAAGACATTAAACACTACTAATCTGATACGGCTTTTAGAATACACCCGCGGCTGAACACAGTGAGTATCAGTAACAGCAGAGCTAGCACACACAGCTAGCACAAAACTAATAACCCAGAAACCAGTACAGACCAGATCTGACCGGTACAAACAGAACAGCAGCAGTAATTCAATATTCTACATTTAATAATTACAGATTTAGTTTAAAATAACCAAAGTCTGGGTTTAATGACTGCAGTTCTGACTGTATTTATTTAATTAGATTTTTTAGTTTTAAATTAAGGGTCTAAATGTGATGATTGTAGTATTGGGGATATTTGTTTGATTTACTTTGTTTATTTAAAATTATTTTCATATGAGCTGGTTAAAAATGGTAATAAACTAGTTTAGACCATGTTTCATGACTTGCTTGCACTTAACTACATGTAGCCCTGCCGTGGCGTATACACCGCCCTCTATCGGTATTGGTATAGGCTATCAGCCAATCGCGTTGAAAGGGGATCAGCGATCGAAATGGCCCTCAAAAACGCTGAACGGTCCATCTCTAGTTTTAATAGTAGGATGTGAAAAATCTAAATATATCACTTTGCTTGCAGTATCGTGATATATTGAACTGTGATTTATTGAATACATACTGTATCACCAGGTTCTTGCCATTACACAGCTCTAATATATACAAACAGACCTGATGTGACGTTCATGTCCACCCTGTAGTTGTATTCAGGTTTTGATTACGTGGACGGTAAGTGTGCTTACCTTGGCCACAGCGGTAGCTGCTGGTCCCATATCCTCTCCGTCAATAAAGATATGCATTGTGTCATCACTGCATCTCTTCACGCCGACACGGTTCCCCACCTGCAGTAACAGAAAGAGAGAAGTAGAGAAGATCTGCATAAGTCTTCTGGATGCTTCCGAGCACTTCAACTTATAATTTTTTACTTTCTTCTTTTGTCTGTATTTACAATCACACTCTCATCCAGTTTAGCTCTTTGCTGTGTTTTCCTTCCATCTCTCTTTTTGCTCACCGTCAGCCGGTCCAGCGAGCAGCCATAGTTCTGTCTCTGCAGCACACCATTGCGTCTGACCTCTGAACCTGCCAGCAGCCAGGTCACCTTTGACCGGAGCTGAGTGAGGGAGGGCGAGAGGCCACTAAGGGGGCAGGAGGGCAGGTCAGGTGGCTGCAGGGTTGTCAAACCAATGCGAAGAGAACCAGACCACTGCTCATCCACCTCATTTATCTTTACCTGGTTGAAGAGAGAACACACAGCTGCTTCACTCCATACAACAAACCTCTCTCTTATTTAAAAGGCCTGCGCTCTGCACACCTTTTCTAACGTTACAGGTGCATTTCACCCTCTTCAGTAGATTTATTTATTTTTACTCTGCTTTTACACATCTCACCGAAGTACTGAACGCTATTTGTACAGCAGATGTTTACTTCCGTCATCGTCTCCTCTGCTTAACTCTTACCTCAAACAGCTCGTCTGTCTTGAGTTCCTTTGCACTGAAGACGATTCCATGAGCATAACCTCCCACTCTGACTGCCTGGCAACCATCTCCTAGTAACACGACATTTTTCCCATGTTTGTTGTGCAGTCGATGAGCCACTCCGGCCACTAGAGGGTGACATGCAGCAGATATAAGTTGGGCTGGACAAATGGCAGCTAAACATGGTAACATATATATTTGTAACACAGAACGGTAACACAGTCAGTTCTAATTTACTATTAAACCTGTTCCGGTATTTAAAATAATTATTATTGTATTATAAGTGGCATAATCTATGCAGCTCAACTTCTCTCTGTAATATTCAACAAGGCCCTGGGTAAGTAATTAAGAAGACCCATATCCTATATTCCCCCTGTGCTCCACGTATAAGGTTTATGTGGTTTAAGTTATTTTGACCACTCCACCTTTTCCAAACCTCTCTGTATCCTTCAGAAATCAACAGGCTGTTTTGTTACTGGGCCTCATATAAAGAAAGCAGTTCAGACTAAGACACTCCTCATAACTTCAGCAAGAATGGGCAGGGGTGTAAATTCATTTCAATAGGCTGCATTTACAAAGACTGTAAAAACTAGGGAGTGACCAGGAATTAGGGCTGGGCGATATAACGATAACGATAATTATCGCAAAATAAAGTTTCCTCGATAGAACTATAGGACGTAGTCGATAGAAAGTCGATAGAATTAAGTTCCGTCCGTGTTTTGAGAGACAACACGAACAGCCAATGAGAATGAGAATAGCGCCGCTCCAAAGCAATCAGGTGGCTGAACTAGAGTTCCAGTCATTTCCTGTTGTAGGCGTAGCGGCAGCTTAACCCACGTACTAGTAATCTGGTTACTGCAGCGTCACAGTCGAGCAGAGAGAATAAAATAAGAGAAAATAAGAGAAAACGTTAAACGACTACTGAAAGAAACATGATACACGTGTTAATAATCTATAAATAATCTATAAGATCAGATAAACAGGTAAACAGGTGCTGTCCTGCTGCTGTGTTGATGAAGATCTACGGGATGTTTGATCTTCAAGGTCTCGTGTGTAGCAGTTGTACTGTTGTGATCATCTCCACTGTGCAGAGCTGACAGAGCACCACACTGTTGTGTTTCTGTGTGAAACACTCCCACAACGTTAGATGTACGTGAGAGACTGTTTATAGCTGCAGCTCGCGCTCCGGATAAATCCATGCTTTCAGTGGGAGCGGACACCTTAGCAACGCATCGATGCACGTTATACTAATCAATGTAATTTCATTATTGATAAAGATAAATATGTATATTGTAGGAGTTTGAGTGAGAACGCTGAGACAAAGTTGACTTTATAACCAAAAATCACGAGGAGGGAAATATGTGTGTGTGTGTGTGTGTGTGTGTGTGTGTGTGTGTGTGTTTAATTTATTTGAAATACAGTTGCGTACTGCTCTATAGTATCTTCTGATAGAAAATAAATAAAAAACTATTTAACAAAATGTTTACATTTTCATATCTTCACTTATCACTTAAAGTAAAAAGACAATAGTGATTTGATTTATATCGTGATATATATCAATATCGACTGATATGAAAAAAATTATTGTGATAAGATTTTTTCCCTATATCGCCCAGCCCTACCAGGAACGGAAAATTAAATCAAAACTCTTATTTCCAAAAACAGGTTGCTGTTCCAGGATATAGGTCCTTTCAGTGCTGGGGGTTGTTCATCTTTCCAAAGAATTAAGATATTTCATTCATTTATAAAAAGACACACACTACCTGGAGAGTGTATGGGAAAACTCTTCTCTGTGATATTACTGGTGCACAAACTATTGTCCAGAGGGCCAGAGGAACTAGTGATGGAAACCTGCACGCACTGTCCATATAGATCAATCACTGCATACACCTCTGAGAGAGCAACAGAATGAAAGAGAGGGAGGGGGAAAAGGAGTTTACCGGGTTCACAGGGTTCTTTCATACAATCATGTAAATGTAATCATGGCATATAGAGCTAGATAAACTGGTTCCATTCACCTTTACCTGGTGGCAGTCCCGTGCAAGCCACTCCCTGGTCCACTCCGTTTATGTAGTAGTGCAGATCACCCGAGGCTGTCCGCATCATTCCAATCCTGGAGCCCGTGCTCAGAGAGTCCAGATCACAGCCGTAGTTATTCCGCATAGTGTTCCCATCCTGCATGATCGCTGTGCCACTGCATGTGATATGAAGAAAAGAATGTAAAGATGGAAGGAGAGGGCCTATATATATATATATATATATATATATATATATATATATATATATATATACACACACACACACTACCGCTCAAAAGTTTGGGATCACAGTGAAATGTTCTTGTTTTAATGGAGTATCTTCTTCCTTAACACAACAATGGACTGACGGGTCTCTAAAGAAAGTTGTTTCTTTCTGGTCATTGTGAGTCGGTCAGCAAACCATCAACTGCTGATCTTCAGATACTAAACTAACCTAGAATGTTGTTCCCTTTTATACTCACTTATTAGTAGAATGTGTTTCAGCTGTGCATCACAATTAATCAAGAGAGTCCTAACAACCAATTAGTCCAATAACATCCTTAACTTGGATTGGTGGTCGTACCAGGAGATTTAGACAGAGGACTGAGAATTACTGATAATAGAACTATATGTAAAATAAGCCTCTATACAAAAATAGACTTTAATACAAACATTTTTATTCTTTAAATATCATCTGATACACTTACATTATTGAGAAATGGACAATATTGTTTATAAATTACATGGAAATTGCATGAAATTAAATTCTAAAGTGATCCTAAACTTTTGAGCAGTAGTGTATATATACTCTGTTGGTAAATTTAATGCTTGTCCTAAAGCAGTCATGATCTTGTTTTGGCAACCGGTTCAGATTAGAAAGACAGACAGAGAGAAAACCTACCTAAGCATCCAGGTGTCATAGTCGATGTCTGTCATAGTGTTGGGGAATTCCAGCTCTTCTGGCCTGATGGCAGTCACTCCTACACCACATAATTAAAACAAACAATTAAACTGAAACATTCTGCAATTTATTCTGATACCAAACTGAATGTGTGTTAGAAAAATAAAAATAAGTGTCCAAAGTATTGATTCAGTTGTCAATAAAAACGACTGCATTCAGAAATCCCACATATACATCACATATGCACGTCTGGATTTCTACTGTATTAAACACTGCACTCCAAAACTAGGCAAAAAGCTTCCAGAGGTTCATTTGTGCTTCGTCCTATTTTGCTTTTACTGTGGCTAAAAATCAACTGCTGTCACAGGAAAGCAGGGAACCTGAGCAGATGGCTTAAAAGTCTATGATCATGAATTTAAATATTTCATATATATTTAAAATCATTATGCTTCAGAAATGGCACGATTTCATTAATTCAGAATCAAGTAATTGACTGGACAGGAAAAAAATAACAACTCCCTAAACCATATAACTGATAGAATCTAGGGCTGGGCGATATGGGAAAAAATCATATCACAATAATTTTTTTCATATCAGTCGATATTGATATATATCACAATATAAATCAAATCACTATTGCCTTTTTTACTTTTAGTGAGTAGTTAGGATATCAAAATAATTTTTTGTATCTTTTGATTTATTTTCCAAATATACAAATATACTTTATAACATTACACAACTGTATTTAAAAAAATTAAACACATACACACAGATACATACAAGAACTCCTAATATATATATTTATTTTCATCAATTACAAAATTACGTTGATCAGCATAATGTGCATCGATGAGTTGCAAAGATGGCCGCGCCCACTGAAAGCATGGATTTATCCGGAACAATACGAACAATCTCTCACGTTCATCTAACGTTGTGGGAGTGTTTCACACAGAAACACAACAGTGTGGTGCTCTGTCAGCTCTGCACAGTGGAGATGATCACAACAGTACAACTGCTACACACGAGACCTTGAAGATCAAACATCCCGTAGATCTTCATCAACACAGCAGCAGGACAGCACCTGTTCACCTGTTTATCTGATCTTATAGATTATTTATAGATTATTAACACGTGTATCATGTTTCTTTCAGTAGTAGTTTAACGTTTTCTCTTATTTTCTCTTATTTTATTCTCTCTGCTCGACTGTGACGCCTGCAGTAACCAGATTACTAGCACGTGGGTTAAGCTGCTGCTACGCCTACACTGAGCTTCAACCAAACGTGAAATAACTGGAACTGTAGTTCAGCCACCTGATTGGTTTGGGGCGGCACTATTTTCATTCTCATTGGCTATTCGTGTTGTCGCTAAAAACATGGATGGAACTTAATTCTATCGGTTTTCTATCAAGTACGTCTTATTGTTCTATCAAGGAAACGTTATTTCCCAATAATTATCATCCAGCCCTCCTAGAATCACTAAGGTATTCAAACGTTTGTAAAGGTTTTGTACCACACAGTAATTTTGGGTAATGATTAAAATTCAAGTGCATTTCTCACTAATACTATTTAAAGCCACAGTTTAAATCCAAATGTGTTCTAGTACCTAACTACAGCGCAGATGCTGGGACAGATGTGCTTCTACTGTGTCAAGTTCAACTCACCTGCCTCTATTGAGCCTGACCAGCGGTCCACCATCTTCTGAATCACAATCTCAAACAACTCTCCATCGCGAAGGCACCTGGGAGCATACGCATGTTATACACATACTACTGACAAACTCTTACTCTGTGTAACCCTCGTCCTGTTAAACTTGCTGGACTAGACTGTAATGCAAAGAGTTTAGTCTAGTCTCCAGAAACAACTCACCTGTTGGAGATGACGATGGCGTCGTTGAACTCGCTGCGACAGTTCTGCCGGAGTGCTGTGCGGCCACCGTTAGTGATGACCGCATTAGTGCCATGCAGCTGATGGAAGCGCAGGTCACTGGCTGCACTGGCCCCGGTGATGGAACACGGGCTGCCAGGGGACATGGCCGTTGGTCCCTCTGAACTATCGTCTGGGAGAGGAGGGAGGTCGGCTGAGGGTGAGAGAAAGAGACTCTGAGAAAAAGATATTGTGTTCTGGAACAAAACTGTGCCTCTAGGGCCGACAGGCCTAGCAGTATATACAGAGCCGGCTCTGGGGGGGTGCAGGTAACGCAGGAGTAACGCACGGTTTTTGATAAGGGTTTGTTGATTGGTGGAAAGGTTGAAGAGTAAATGAGAGTAATGACAGAAAATGGGAAAAGGAAGCAGTAAAGAAAACGTAAGCCAGAAGAATAGACCTCAGCACACAGTCCAATGTTAATTTTAAACCTCCTTCTTCATTTTTATGTTTCATTTTCTTTTTAACTGAGACAGAAGCTTTTCCTAGGGGGAGTCAATACCGTGGGTTGGACACTGGAAACCCCATTTTGTGAGAAACGTGTTAAGATCGCTGACTTATATGATGATATAAGAGAAATCTTTACTGTAGTTTCTGGAATAAAACTGCCTCTAGGGCCGACAGGCCTAGCAGTATATACAGAGCCGGCTCTGGGGGGGTGCAGGAGTAACGTACGGTTAAAAAAAAAAAAAAAAAAAACAACATCCAAATCCAACATCTTTTAAATCTAATTTTTCCCTTAATTCTCTTTTTTTTAAATATTTGTGTATTTCTTATTTCTTTTAACTGATTTATTTTTAATGCTTTTTTATTTATTTATTTATGAAGAGCACTTTGAGGTAGCCACTGTGTATGAAAGGTTCTATACCGTTGTGGTCTAATCCTTAGTTCTGTTTTCTCTATGTCTACTGCTCTTTTCCCACAATTCCCTTTACAAACACCTCCATCCATTCATCTCCATTTCACACATTCCCTCTCCTCTCTTACCCATGTCATCCATGATGGTTGCTTGGGCAGCCTGACCGTACAGGTCTACTACAGCATACACACTGGGTGGCACGTTCCAGGCCGCTGGTCCCTGAGGCACTCCGTTCACAAAGAAATGCAGACTACCATCGTCCTTGCGCACCACGCCCACGGTATCTCCAGCCTACAGGCACAGAAAGCAAGGTAAATACACACCGCTGAGATTTACTGTTTACGGTACAGCTGCTTCACCTAGTCTGACTTTCCATGACAGACACTTAAGAGCTATAAAAACTCATTTTAATATTATTAATATTATGAATTTTTTTATGTTAACCAACACATCACATGTACTTCTTGCAGACTTACACAAGAAACAGCAGTCGTCTTGCCTAGGCTTACCTTCCTAAACCTGTTTAATACTGGTAGTAATAGCACAATCATGAAATTTTAGATAACCAATACTCTGCCATGCTTCCTATCTATTGATACTTGGTAATTCTTGGTAGAGTGGAGACAGAAACAGCTCAAACTTCACAGCTCCACCTGTCTCTGCCATAGCCTCACTGCACTCAAATCAAAACTTTCTTTGCTTTAAGTAAATTAGTTAGGTAGTATTTTGAGACTGCCTTTGATTCTGATAGTCGAGACCGATCGAGGGCGGGGCTATATGCCATGGCAGGGCTACATATAGTTATTAGCACAAGCAAGTCATGAAACATGATCTAAACTGGTTTATTACCATTTTTAACGAGCTCACGTAAAACAGCATAATATTTTAAACAAAATTATCAGTAAATAAAGAAAGTAAATCAAACAAATATCACCAATACTACACTCATTACATTTAAACCCTTAATTTAAAACAAAAAAATCTAATTAAATAAATACAGTAAAAACTGCAGTCATTAAACTCAGACTCTGTTATTTTAAACTAAATCTGTAATCATTAAATGTAGAATATTGAATTACTGCTGCTGTTCTGTTGGTACCGGTCAGATCTGGTCTGTAGGGTTTCTGGGTTATTAGTTTGTGTTAGCTGTGTGTGTTCTAGCTCTGCTGTTACTGATACTCACTGTGTTCAGCTGTGTGGTGTCTCTTAAGTACTGTATCAGATTAGTATGTTAAATATCTTTGTTTTGGTTACACGGGACACGCTGATGTTACAGATGTTACAGAACGTCCTGGATGAGTCTGAGTCACATAAGGTAAACACTGCCAGACGGACGATGTTTTCTATCAGCGCATGCCGTGAACGATATAAACTGTTCTAGTGAGGCCGCTGCTTTAGTCAGTCTGATGAAAATAAAGGGTATGTGTTTTCACGAAACGCTAGCTGGAAATATATATATATAAAAGGAAAAACACTTACTTTTAGTCGATCCAAGTTATGTCCATATTCATCCAGTATTGTTGTTCCATTGTGCATCACTCCATTTCCTGTCATCATCCATGTCCCTGAGAAAGAGGTTTTGAGCAAAAGCAGCCATTCAAGTTCACAGCTTGATCACTTTTTATTCTTTGAACGGCAGGTTCCCTGAACAGAGATTAACACAGTTCTAAATGAAATTAAATTGTTTAAAGGGATTTTCTACTTAAAACTCATTTGGTTTAGGATTAGAGGAGTAATCCATGTCTGGCATATCAGTCTTTAATAAGGGCAAAGAGGCTTAAACTAAAGAGGCTGTAAATATGCCTTCATTGGTGACTGTCTACGTGTGTTTGAAGTACTGACGCATCTCACCTGAGCGCAGGTTGGTCATGGTGGAGGGTAGCTGCAGGTAGGCAGGGTTATGTGTTGTCACTCCAATCTCAATAGACCCCGCCCATTTATCCACCATTTTATCAATGCGCACCTGGAACACTTCGTTGGAATGCAGCGGGCGGTTGCTTAGCACCACTCCATGATTAAAGTCATCTGTTGCACTGAGTAACAAACAAATTGAATCAAAATCAATTTAGTTCAATGTTAATGGCCAGTGTATACACACACACACACACACACACACACACACACACACACACACACACACACACACACACACACACACACACACACAAATCTCTTACTGAGGTCGCAATGCGGTCCTGCCGTCGCCAATGATGGCTGCCTTCTGACCGCAATTTGGATGAAAGAGCAGGCGGTCCGGGGCTTCTGGGTCAGGGGTCAATGAAAGGGCCGGCCGAGGTCGGCCAACATCAGGCGACAGAGCTCTCATAATGGCATTGTTGCGACGTAAACGATCACTATGGTTGTGATTGTGGACGATAGTGACTTTAACTGCCATTCCATAGAGGTCCACCACTCCGTACACCACACCTGGGGTCTGGTTAGCAGCCACACCTGAAAAGATCACCCGAAGAAAGCGAAAATAGAATTACACAAATGTTTCATATACTCAGCTATAACCAAACATAGCAATAAGATACTTAGGGTTGCTCCACAAGTCTTAAAATCAAATTCAGTGTTTTTAAATAACTTTTAAAGACGTCAGCATACCAAAAATAATACTCATATTATCGTGTATCGGCAAGAATCGTGACATACAATACGTACCGTGATACAGCGATTATGATTCAATATATCACGATATATTGCGATACTGCAGGTAAAGTGATATACTGTGATTTTTTAAGTCCTACTATTAAAACACACCACTGTATGAACAGGTTTGTCAATGCTTACAGCAGGATTGCGTCCTTGTGCTGCTTGTTAATGTTGGAGTGGAGCTGAAAATGGATTACAACACTGCCATCTAGTGGTCAGAGGTTTCAACACAACACATAGTGATTCGCTGTCTGCCAAGAATCTGTGTATCGATACTGTGTTTTTGAGAATCGATACAGTTTAATATCCCGATATTCCATATTGATTTACAGGTCATGTATTAATGGCCTATTTTATTGCGTTGACACTGCACAGTTCTTACACAGGTTCTTCAGTGTGTCTGACGATCAGTTATGCTGTCTTTTAGTCTATTAGCAGTCCGTTTTAACCATACGACCACAGTCGGGTGAATATTTTGTTTAGTGGACTAACCTGGATTAATTTAATATACATGACTCAGTTTTCATCATAGCTTTCAGACATCACCATACAGTTAATTAATGATGTCTTGATATTTTCTTTTGCCACTCATTCAGAGTCCTTTAATATAAAAGTATAAAACTGTAGAAACCTCTATTTGTGTTTTCATAGAGAATATAGCGGAACAGTTTTAATAAATGGTGCTTTACTAATCTAATGATTTGGTATAAGTTACTTTAATATTTGCAGTTAAAGCACATTCATTTCATTTTTCACATGCACAGTGGCAGACTATGTCATTCATGTCATTCAAAAGCAGAAATTTTCAGTGTTTTTTCTTTTCTGAGTGATTACTAATAGCCTCATTCAGCCAATCGCTGTCGGCTCATCATCCCCCACTAGTGACGTGTTGTTTAGTGTCAGTTACAGGTATCAGTATTCTCATCGCTGATACAGATACTGCTTAAAATGCACTGGTGCAACACGTTTTTAATCTAAATTTTATGACCATATTCGATTTCTTTAAGGATCTGATGAACGCTGATACAGAAAATGTTAAAAAACAACAACAAGCCAGCGATATACCTCAGACTGTCCACTTCAAAACGAGACCAAACTTGTGTTTTTATATCTAATAATTAATAATCCGCTATTTTGTGGTACTCAGGACATCAGACCAGTCAGAATAAAAGTTTTATATAAATTTATAAAAATATCTTCCACTCCGAATTTGGCCATTCAACTAGCATCTCCATAAAGGCCAGGCTGTGAGCTTTCTAATGACATGTCAATCAAGTCTGTGGATCAATCAGGTGCGAAGATATCCTCACGCGTAACCGAGGAGGCGGGTGTTTGAGGCAGAGGTGCTTATTATATATATATGTTTTCAGCATATTTTGACCATTTCAGATTAATTTCAATACATTTCAGTGCTTTCTAGTACAATTTTGAAGGCTTTTCAGGAACATTACATCATGAAAATTCCACTAGTTTATGGGGTTTTAGTAAAAAACTTCAAGATTTGGGTATGTATTTTCAGGTGGAAATTGGTAAAAAAAAAAAAAAGGCTGGAATGTTAAGAGGAATGTTGTGTCATTTGCTCACCTTGGTCAATGCCATTGATGTAGAAGTGCAATGCTCCACTGGCTTTCCTCATTAGCCCTATATGATCCCCTTCCTGAGAATGAACAAACAATCCTCAGGTTAGAATAACATTAGAACAGGCACAAGGGAAGGTCTGTGTTATACATTAGTGTTTTCCGACCAGTCACTGCAGTACAGTATGGTTACAAATCCATGATTTCCATGATGCCAAGTGAAGCGTACTGAGTATATGTTATATATGTATATGTGTCAGTTTTTCTCTGGGCTACCAGGCGCGCCGGGCCAGCAAATCACTGTCAACTGTCATGCTGTGTCAAATAGCCAGACTAAACCGCTTTCAGCTCACATTCCACCTCTCACATAAAACCAGAGATCATGCAAAAGCTTGAAACATGTCCACTGTTGCTACTATTGCTTTTGTGTACGGTTAAAATTAAATTCATGAGAAATCAAGTCACGACACAAGTCTACTTTCACAGTTCTGTACTATGCGCTGTAATACTACGAAGTGGGAAAATGGCGTTAGTGACAAACAGCCACAGCGGACACTGTACCTGAAGCTCATCCAGACTGAATTCACAGTACTCCCTACGCGTCCCCTTCCCATTGGTCAAAATCCCACAGCCGCTCATCATTATCGTACCTGAGGGAGAGCAAACACAGATTAAGGACATGGACAAGAAAGACAAGGCCTTAAATCAAACATTTCAAATGTTCTATTTATTAAGTCAGTTCTGAAAATTGCTGTTATGAGTTGGTTTGGTAACTTCAGGAAAAGAAAATTCTTAATAACACTGTCAATAGTTATAGGACGTTAAAGTTCTTCCTTATTAAGTATTTAAGCTCAACTTAACTAAGGTGAAATTGATTATATTAGACAATCATCAGCTAAATTAGAGACGGACCAATCAGTGTTTTTAAGGCCGAATCCGAATGCAGCATGATCAGAGGAAAGCCAATACCGATTGAGGGCGGGGCTATGCTATTATTAGCGCAAGCAAGTCATGAACCATAATTCAAACGTGGTTATCTAGAACTATAAACTCAATCACTCTGGCTGTGGTTCTTTAGCTCTCTGGCTGTTGTTGCTGCTGTTCTGTTCGTACCGGTCAGATCTGGTCTGTAGGGTTTCTGGGTTATTAGTTTTGTGCTAGCTGTGTGTTCTAGCTCTGCTGTTACTGATACTCACTGTGTTCAGCTGTGTGGTGTCTCTTAAGTACTGTATCAGATTATAATGTTAAATATCTTTGTTTTGGTTCCACGAGACACGCTGATGTTACAGATGTTACAGAACGTCCTGGATGAGTCTGAGTCTCATACGGTAAACACTGCCAGACGGACGATGTTTTCTATCAGCGCATACCGTGAACGATATAAACTTTTCTGTGGAAAATGAAAGGGTATGTATTTCCACCTAGTGGTTCAGATAGGAATTGCAGGGAGCTGACTGGAATGGGTTTTACTCTTCTTGAATGAATCAGCTCTCGGGATCGACCAAATTGGAGAAATGTCGGCTGATCGCATATTTTAAATAAAAATATAGCCGATCGATTCGTCCATCTGTAAGCTAAATATGAAATTTGGCTAAAGCCTTTGCTCGATATACAGCATAAAATATATAAATACTATCCTCAGAGCAATCCAGTTGTGGAAATGACACCCAATTTTTTATTATTGCTTTGTTAGTATGTTCTTGTTTGTATGTTCTTGTTTGAATGCTCTCTTTGTCTTGCTTTAAAAATTATCCTTTCATTCACATTGATTCTAAATATTCTAAATATACGTTTATACGAGTTACGGATGTAAACAAATGTTCTTATTGTAAAAAACAAAAGACATTTTTTTATTATCTATTACAGGAGAAGCTGGTCGAACATACCTGAGCGCAAGTTGGTCATTGTTGCTGGGTAGTCTAGATTATTGGGATTATGGGTCGTCACTCCAATCTCAATGGATCCTGACCACTTATCCACCAGTTTGTCAATACGAATCTATCACAAAGCATGGAGAGATTAACCCACGGTCCAGAGTTTATATATGTATTGCTGAATGAACACTGGTGCAGTTTCTTTCTTAACTACACCCACCTAAGCGGCAGACTTTCACAAACTCGTCCACATTTAATACTCCTCTGCACTAAAACAAACACACACATACCTCAAACATCTCATTGTGCCTGAGTGGGCGGTTGGTCATGACCACGCCGTTATTGAACTCGTCCAGTGGCCTCCTCCTCTCGGCCGTCTTGTTGTTGTTGCTCAGTTTTATTAGTGTGCCACATTTCTCATGGAAGAGCAGCGCGTCGTTGGTGGTCATGCCCCCGCTGCCCAGCGCCATCCCTGCTGGGCCCCCTGCACTTCCCGATGGACTGTTATTCGTGCTGCCTCCACCTTCGGCGCCACCTCCGATGCCACTGTCGTTTCCTCCTCCTGCTCCTCTGCCTCCATTGTTACTTCCAGAACCCGTTCTGGAGGAGTCTGAACCTCCTCCACCCAGCCCCAAGTCTTCTCCACCCTCATCCTCCGAGCGATACAGGGAGACAATGGCATTGTTGAACACATCAAATAACTGGTGCTCTGTAAGCACTTGAAGGGGGAACAAAAACAGGAAGAACACAGACTGTCTCAGTCACAGGAAAATAAGCAGAAAGACTGAATCACAAGCGAAGCTGAGTTAGGACTGAAGCTCACCAGTATCTGGCTCAAAGTTGTTGGGGAACTTGTCCGGTCGGCAGTGTCCCCTTGATACTTCAGGCACTATAAACAAAAACATTACAACATTAGAGAGAGAGAGAGAGATAGAGAGAGAGAGAGAGAGAGAGAGAGAGAGAGAGATAGAGAGAGAGATAGAGAGAGAGAGAGAGAGAGAGAGATAGAGAGAGAGAGAGAGAGAGAGAGAGATAGAGAGAGAGAGAGAGAGGCTGATATGCTGTAATGACTCTCTTTACTCATTCTTTAGTTCCATTAGTCTCGAGTGCTGGAAGCTGAGTAGTATCTGAGTAATGTCTGAGTAATGTCTGAGTAGTGTCTGAGTAATGTCTGAGTAATGTCTGGGTAATGTCTGAGTAGTGTAATGTCTGAGTAATGTCTGAGTAATGTCTGAGTAGAGTAATGTCTGAGTAATGTCTGAGTAGAGTAATGTCTGAGTAACATCTGAGTAGAGTAATGTCTGAGTAGTATCTGAGTAGAGTAATGTCTCAGTAGTATCTGAGTAGTGTCTGAGTAATATCTGAGTAATGTCTGAGTAATATCTGAGTAATGTCTGAGTAATGTCTGAGTAGAGTAATGTCTGAGTAATATCTGAGGAGAGTAATGTCTGAGTAGTGTCTGAGTAATGTCTGAGTAGAGTAATGTCTGAGTAATGTCTGAGTAGAGTAATGTCTGAGTAGAGTAATGTCTGAGTAATATCTGAGTAATGTCTGAGTAGTATCTGAGTAATGTCTGAGTAATGTCTGAGTAGAGTAATGTCTGAGTAATGTCTGAGTAGTATCTGAGTAATGTCTGAGTAGTATCTGAGTAATGTCTGAGTAATGTCTGAGTAGTGTCTGAGTAGTATCTGAGTAATGTCTGAGTAATGTCTGAGTAGTGTCTGAGTAGTGTCTGAGTAATGTCTGGGTAGTATAATGTCTGAGTAATATCTGAGTAGAGTAATGTCTGAGTAATATCTGAGTAATGTCTGAGTAGTATCTGAGTAATGTCTGAGTAGAGTAATGTCTGAGTAATGTCTAAGTAGAGTACTGTCTGAGTAGAGTAATGTCTAAGTAATATCTGAGTAGAGTAATGTCTGAGTAGTATCTGAGTAATGTTTGAGTAATGTCTGAGTAGTATCTGAGTAATGTCTGAGTAGTATCTGAGTAATGTCTGGGTAATATCTGAGTAGTATCTGAGTAATGTCTGAGTAGTATCTGAGTAGTGTCTGAGTAGTATCTGAGTAGTGTCTGAGTAATGTCTGGGAAGCTCTCAGTTAGCTTTAGCCCCGGAGCTAATGTGTGTATTACACTAGAGCAGTTAGCTTTAGCCCCGGAGCTAATGTGTGTATTACACTAGAGCAGTTAGCTTTAGCCCCGGAGCTAATGTGTGCATTACACTAGAGCAGTTAGCTTTAGCCCCGGAGCTAATGTGTGTATTACACTAGAGCAGTTAGCTTTAGCCCCGGAGCTAATGTGTGTATTACACTAGTGCAGTTAGCTTTAGCCCCGGAGCTAATGTGTGTATTACACTAGAGCAGTTAGCTTTAGCCCCGGAGCTAATGTGTGTATTACACTAGAGCAGTTAGCTTTAGCCCCGGAGCTAATGTGTGTATTACACTAGAGCAGTTAGCTTTAGCCCCGGAGCTAATGTGTGTATTACACTAGAGCAGTTAGCTTTAGCCCCAGAGCTAATGTGTGTATTACATTAGAGCAGTTAGCTTTAGCCCCGGAGCTAAGCAGTACAACATCCGCTCTGGTTCACGTCTACGGAGGAACTAGAAACACGTAACCGCCTCATTATAAACCTCACTGTTTACTATTAATTATTAATTTTCTCTTATTTGAACCGTTCCAAAAGTTTTGGCTTGGGGTCCTTCACATGCGGCGGCAGCACGTTCCACCGCACCAATAACACGGGGCTGCCTGTGGATGTGCCTGACTTTAAATAGGCGCTGCCAAACACTAATATCAGCCGATGCTGATATAAAAAGAAAGTAAATATCGGCCCGATATATCTGCCGAGCGATATATCGGTCGATCTCTAATTCGGACTCCCTGGTCATTCTCGCGTACTGCTTCCATACTGAAAAGTACGCAATTTCAGATTACTCAGAATAGTATCTGAGGGTAAAGATGGTTAGTTTGCATCGGGATGTGTTGACATGAAAGCGGTGATGCAACTGTATCAGTTTTGGAAGACTGACTCAAGCATGGGTTACATTTATCTGTCCAAAACAAAAAACTGTTACCAGTCAGGCTGTTACCAAACATAAAAAAATAAAACTACAATAAAACTGGTTACTGTAAACACATCATGCTTTATTTGTTCACTACCTTCCTCCGCTGACCCGTTCATCACTGAGGCTAAAGCAGGAACCGTGGGCAAAGCCAGAGTCGCAGTCTGGTCCTCATGGTCCCGGCCCACCTCTGCGGTCAGAGCAACTGGAGACGGTGATGCCACCTCCTCCTCGCGCTCCTCTTCGTCGTCTTCTTGATCCTCCGCTTCGGTGTCTGGCGGGGGCTCACAGCTGACCACCGTGATCTGAGTACACTTCCCGTAGAGGTCCACCACCGCCCACAGACGGGAGGGGAGGCCGCTGGCGGCCGTGCCGCAGTCCTGCCCGTTTACCCACAAGTGTAGCTCCCCCCGGCCGTTGCGCTGGATCCCCACGCGGTCTCCCTCTCCCAGCTGGTCCAGGTCACGTCCGTACTCCTCCAGCACTGAGCGCCCGTCCTTCAGTACGGAACAGCCTGACACGATCCAGGACCCGCCTTTCAGCCCTGTGGCACTGCTGGGGAAATCCAGGGCAGCCGGGTCCAGTGCAGTAACGCCAATCTCTATGGAGCCACTCCACGAGTTCACCTACACAAAGCAGCCAGAAAAGCTCCGGGTCATATAGAACACTGAATCTTCAAATAAAAATAAATAAATAAATAATTAATTAAAAAAACATTTCTTAACAAGTACACACTGTTACATTGAATAGGAGTGGGATAGGAAAAATATTAAACAATAAAATATAAAACAATATTTTGCTTGGCAATAAATTGCAAATGCAAATTAAACAGATTAAACAGATTAAACAGACGGACACAACCACAAAAAATACCCCAAAAAAATGAATTATATAAGACTTTTACCACAAAACTACACAAAGTATGTATTAAAATATATTCTGGGATGCTTCCTTGTACGTCCCACAAAAAATAAATAAATTAAAAAAAAAGTCTTCAAGGGCTAAAATATATTTGTTCCTCCTCACAAAATCTGTGACACTGGTCATTTGGGAAAAGTAGTGAAAGTAGTGGGATCAGCAGGAACAGCTCTCTCACGGTCTTCAAACGCAGATTGAAGACCTATCTCTTTGTAAAGAACTTAAAATCACTAATCTACTAAAGCAGGGGTCACTAATAGGCGGACCGTGGTCCGGATCTGGACCCAGACGTTGTCCAGTGCGGACCCAAACTGATAAACTATTGAGAATGATTTAATTTAGACTGTGTTTATTTTAAGAGGTGGAGCTTTTCTAGTCTTTACGGTATACGGGCTTTACGGTGCAGTGAACTCAGAGACCAATCACGTGCGCTGTAAGATCACAGAAGGCTCCTCAGCCAATCAGATCTGTGCACATTGGGGCGTATGGCGTTCACACAGGTGAGGTAGGAAGTGAGGAGCAGCAGCCGGAGACTAAAGCGAGTCAGAAAGAATAACGTAAAAACAGAAAAGTCCACAGAGAAAACTGAGTGTTTAACAGGAACGGTTCTGGAATGGACCTGCTCGTCTAGTTCTGCAGAACACCGCTCTGTACAACCAACATGTTCATCTGAGAAGCTGAGTTAACAAGAAGAACCACCTTTATTTACTTTCTCTATAAATAAACACTAAGATTAACTTTTTTAAAAAGCATTCTGTCTGTTTAATGTAGCTCTTGTTTCAGTTCAGTATTTAAACAGTAAATATACTGAAATATACTGAAGGGTATGTGTGGTGTGTTGGTGTTTCAGTAGCTGATGGTATAAGATGCTGATACTAGATACTTCAGTAAACAGGATAGACCACTGAATCAGAACACACGTTAGAGATGATGACGGTCTGGACCGGCCTGAGGAGATCTCCTCTAACTGGACCTTACTGAACTCCTATACTAAAGCATTAGCATGAACCATAATTGCATCTGATCTTCTAGGAACTCTGGATAAGTACTGCACTGATACTGTATGTAGTGTATTTATTCTCTTCTCTGTAGGTGTTCCAGTCTTGCTAGGTATTGCAATGCATCTAAATTTTTATTTTGTTGTCTTCTGTCTAGGTATCAGCACTGGCTCTTGTTTATAGCAGTGTTTGAGTATAAGATTAGTTTGGATTTAAACCTGTTTGTACTAGATAGAGATACATACTCTGACTGAACACACAGCCCTGATGTAAGTCGCTCTGGATAAGAACATCTGCTAAATACAGTAAATGTAAATGAGAGCCTTATCGCTTCAAACTAGTGTTGCATCGATACAGATACGGCACTTACACACGGTATCGGTATCAGCAATAGAGAGCGCCGATACCAAGAAGCTTATTGACTAAATTGCTGCATGTGTTTCTGAATTGTGGTAATTTTTATTTTTTCATAGCTCTGAAACTTTTTAATGTGCAGTTACTCAACCAGTAAATGGTGTTATTTTAAGGTTATTATATCTTATTCAGGATAAGACATAAAAAATACGACATATAAAAAGTGGAGCATTTAAGTCAGAGTTGGTATCAGTACTCTGTATCAGCAGATACCTGAAAAGCTGGTATCGGTATTGGTATCGGTAAGGGAAAAGTGGTATCGGTGCATCCCTACTTCTAACTTCAGCTTCCACATCCATATCACTGCAGTCCTAAGAAAATTATATGTTTCCAAAGTAATAGATTTACAGGAGAGGCCAAAAACATTCTTGTTTTTTAAAGTAGGATTTTATTGCAAGTGATATTGGAGCATTTCTATTGGTCGAATGATCATAAATTTTCCACAGGATATAAAGAGCTGCTGTTGTGTCTGAATCATATAGAAAAATTTATATCAACGAAAAAAAGAGGCATGTTATAATTTTTTTTGTTGTTGTTGGATGTCAGTATTGTGCGTGTGATCTGCTTTAAAAAAAAAAGCAGTGACAAAGCAGAGGAGAAACTGATAATTTGCCAATTATTAATAGTTTCTGTTACTGAGACAAATCTGATCAACCATCTTGCTTGTTGCTATGCCAACAGCAAAGACAACAGTGATTCGTCAGTCAGTAAATGTCAGCTGCGTAGTGCTGGACGATATGGCCAAAATTTATATTGCGATATATTCCTTAATAACGGTCTATACGATATAATTCTGAAATCGATATAAATAATTTGAAGGCCTCAGAAAAACTGCCAAGAATCCCTATAATGGAAGTTTGTATCTAATTTGTCAATCGAAATAACTTTGACTTTAAATTACAACAGAGACGATTTTCTTATTCTTTTGAGAACAGATTGAACAGATTACAACAATTGGGCATCAACCCGGATACAAAACATAAGCAGTCTTTATATACATAAAAGGAAACATCACATCCCCGTCAAATCAGCAATCCTCTAGATCAGGGGTCCAGATTAGACAATATTAAAATACTAAAGGGCCGGTCTCTCTTTCTAGAAGTATTATTCATACATTATAGATATATAAAACACTGTATTCAAAATATATAAAAACACAAACGTACAGAATAATGAATAATTACTAACTAATTAATTTAATTTTACTGTAATTGCAGCACTAAAAATCTTGTCTGAACATGAGCTGATATGCTGCTCACTAGATAATGTTATAAAACTCAGTTAAACATTTGTAGGCTAAAGTGTATATACTTACAATAAATATAGCTCGTATAAAACCACAAGCGTTAATCAACTCTGCCCTGTAACCCCTGGAAACGCAAGCAAGTGATATAATTGGACGACGCAAGGAGCACTTTTGTTAACATGCGGCAGCTGAAGAGAGGAAGTGTGTTCAGGTGGGTTGACGTGACAGAGTAGTGTAAATACAGTGTTAGTGTTTTGTAGATGTAGCATCACTGTATACAGTTCTGTAAGTTCAGGAGTTCAGTCAGAACAATAACGGCTTAAACTCTCATTTATACTCAGCGTTAAATGCGGATACGGGTGGAGCTTCCTTTCCGTGCTCTGAGTTTATTGTGTGTGTAATTTGCACGTTTTCTGAAAGCTTACTGATACGGACGGGACGGAGCAATACCGCTGTAGACCGTGGGGGGCAGTGCAGGACGCCACCACTTCCATACAAACACAGTGAAGAATCATGATGTATCTTCGCCGCGGTGCAGAGATAAACAGTCGTTTCTCTTCGTTTTCAAAGTAAATACATGAACTATGAGCTCATCCACCACCACCATGTTTAATTTACTCTGAACTGCCCTCTACTGGCTGTGTTGCTCAACAACCACGTCAACGGAGCTGACGCAGAGAATGTATGTGGGCAGTGACGGTTATATTGTTTGAAATTCACGCAAAGGAAGTAGAAATAAGCCTTAAATCAGCCTTAAGTTTATTTAACTTCGCCTTGCTAACACAGCGACGTACCGACGGGCCATTAAGGGTGATTCTGCGGGCCATTAAAAACTGGCTGCACCCCTGCCGTAAATAATATATATCGAAATACCGCAAAAATGATATCATTGTTATTAAAACATAGCAAATTACTGTCCAGGCCTACAGCTGCGAAGAATACGTCTCAATAAAACTGTCTTTAGTTATTTGTGTGCAAAATAATGAACTGACATCCACATTAAGACCTTCAGACTTTCCATTTTACCACATATACATCCTGTCTGGTGACTAATCTGGGTTCTACTCATACATATAAACCACACAAACTTCAAATGACAAATCCAGTGAATGACAACGTATCAAGACGTAAACAAGCTGTTTATCTCCCGATACTTTTCCTCACTTGTGGCATTAAATTCACATATGATAATAATAATAATTATGAAAGACCATAGTAGCCCTCCGTATCTCAGAAAGACAACATTTCACTATTTCTTATCTCTCCAACACTCTCAACGAGTAGCTTCTGTGCTCGTTTGTTTCTCCTTTGTCCACTCCTGTGACCTCAATGCTGTATGTAAGTCAGTGTTACAGAGTTAAGGACAGTGGATCTGGGTTAAGGAAGGCTGAATTGAAGGCCAAATGGAGTGCAAGAGGGTAGAGCGAGTTCTCTTAGCTGGTTACATAACTGAGTGCAACCTGTGGTCTTCAGCAGTATCCTTCTCGAGCTAGCCATTCAGCATCCAGCACATAAGAAATTAAACATAAAAACAAAGCAAGGTCAACACCGCAAACATAACACAGCGTTAAGACTGTACACTGAGGCTGCATCAAACTCCTCCCTTATCACTCTCCCTGCAAAGCAGGCAAGGTTTCCGAAATACGCGAAGGTCTATATAAGTTTAGGTGAGTCCAAGCAATAAGAGCTCCAAAGAACTAAGACATTTTTAAAAGAATTGAGATTCTCTCTGATTTTCAAAAACAAATATCAAAGTTGACTATTAAATCTGAAACTGTACTGTAAATCGCCCAGTCATATGATGTATGCTCACAGTCAATGTGTGTTTGTTTGGCTATGCCATAAAGGTGCTGTGGACCAATTTTTTTTGCGCTGGTTTATTAAATCTCCTGAAGCAGGTAGTTGTTTGATATGGCGCAATGCTGACATGCTTGAAATAGCCTTAAGTAAACACACCCTGAAGGCAATAAGATTATATCACGATACATCTGATATTTTTGACACACACAGACATGATACACTACAAGTGCCACATTCTTAAAACGGCTAACAGAAAAATCTTAAAATTACACACAGTGTGCTGCACTAAATCCAATTAAATAGCACTAATTACCCTCTCACTTCTACATGGTAAAGGTTTCCAAGAATTCACAAATAAAGGTCTGAGCCAGAAGTTTCTGGGTCAACTTTGAGACAGGGCCTAAATCACAGTGTATTAACAGTCCACAGACCAGACAAACATTAAACTGGACATTATAATGAAGCATTATAAACATTTTTGGAAGTGGTTACCAAAAATCACATAAATTTTACACGATTACTATACAAGCACACAAGGATAAGTCAGTGTGTCTGTAGGCCATAAAATAACTTGATAAAATTCTCCACTATTTGCAATCCACGTACACTCAATGATGTTTACAAGCAGGTGGCATTTCCAACTGCACTGATGTCTGCTCTTAACATACAGATGGGTGCAACAGTATCTGCTGTCAATGCAGTCTTATGTCAAAAACTATATTCAACCAGTCTCCTACAGAGTATGAGTACTAGGGTGTAAGAAAATATAGCAATATCGAATATCAGGATATTATGTTTCATGATACTGTATCAATTCTCAAAATTCTCACTAGATGGCAGTGTTGTAATCCATTTTCAGCTCCACTCCAACATAAACAAGCAGCACAAGGGCGCAATGGTGTGTTTTAATAGTAGGATATGAAAAAAAAGCAATATATCACTCGCAGTTTATATTAAATACAGCGGGTATTATGATACGTATTGTATTGCCAGGTTCTTGCTAATACACAGCCTTAATGAGTACATCTTACTCGTTTACAACTCGCCTTAAATGGTTTTGTATCATAACTGGATATACATTGGCTCCATTTACACTTTCCACTAAAATGTATCCGCAGTGTGAGCAGACAAGATCCAATTTCATGTTCCTGCATGAAAAACAAACAAATCAACACAAGCACCGCTTCCACTTTATTTCCATTTCACTGCGCATCCTGGGTGTGTTTACATCGGGCTTTTCTTGCAGTCAAATGAAATCTGAGTGTGATACGATCACCAAAGTTGCATGTTGATGCAAGGCGTAAACAGCCCCTATGAGAAAGAACGAATCTCCCACAAGCTTGCAAACAGATTTCTGCACTTTTGCATTAAGCTAGCTTTACCCTAACTTAAAATTACTGGCTCACTTCTCACTGAACCAGAGAAGACTTTATTTGGATATCCACCTGATAGTGTTTTGTTGATGTGCAATTAATGTTCAGCTGTCCGCAAATGATCATATTCTCCCAACATTAAAGCACCAACATTTATATCCTAACTAGGGCCAACACAATCAAACATTCACTGTAGCCTTGAAGCTGTTATAGCTGTTTGCAGAGTAAGCTTAAATACGTTCATAAGTTAATTTTAAACTGAAAGTGATGTAACAGCCCTCCAGATGCAGCTTTCCAGCCCTGAAAACACTTCAGAAGCCTCAAGCCACCGCTGTCTTCACATAGTTTTGTAAGGAACACAAGAAACCCGGTTTATTAAACAGTAAACTAGATTTAAAATAACACCCCGTCGCACGTTGTTTACCAAACCTGAGGTCAAGTCGAACAGCTACTACTATCAGAGCAACAACACTCGCTAGCTATCTAGCTAACGCTTTAGGGTTCAATAACGTTCCGTTGCTAACTTAGTTTCACAAAGTAATTAAATTATATGTAATCTGTCAAACCGTATGTCAAGTCTCGACAAAGATAAGACGTGTGTGTCTGGAGATATATGTGGGGCCACAGCTTCAGCTAGCAATCCAACATGCCTGTCAGTGACATAGCGCTAGCTTAGCCAGCTACCCCGTTAGCAATCCAACTAACGTTATGTCAGTATCTGAATTATCTAGAACTTAACGTTAGACACGGTTAGAACATAACATAGCAATAACAGAATAAATTAATGTACGAGGTTGGGTGTACTGACTGTGTTCCACTAATTCTGTGTTCGGTTGTAGCTGTCCTGCAGCAGCGCTCCGCCGAAGCTAACGGCTAACGCAGAAGATTAGTAACTTAACACCCGCTGTAGCATCGCAGCGGTACGTAATTCCACCGTACCGGATATACTGCAAGCGGGAAATAAAGTAATGCACGGTGAAAGCCTGCGGAGCAGCCTTAATAAAGTCTTGTCCCCGGCTCGCTCGCTCCCTTCGCGGGGTGGTTTGATAGGTAGTCCGTGTCTCAGTGCTCGCCGCTCGGCCGCCGCCTCCCCTTATTTTCCCTCCCACCTAGTTTACCTTCTTGTCAATCCGAACCGTGAAGACGTCCCGATCGCGCAGCGGCTCCCGACTCAGCACCAGGCCGTGGTTGAACTCCTGCACTGGCTGGTTTCGCTGCGCGGTCCGGTTGGAGTTAGACAGACCGATGAGCTTCCCGCTGCGCGGATGCAGCTCCGCCGCCATGATCGCGCTGGGGCGGCCCGGAGGGAAGGAGCGTGTTTACGACAGTAGAGAACGAGCAGCGGCAGGGAGAGTGAGCTGGTTGTCAAGGAGGCCACGAGCAGTTAGCAACGAACCAAAACTGAAATAAAAGTCTACATTTTTTTGGAAACATTTTTATAAGGCGTTATAAACACCGCATGAGTGCGAACAAGACGTGCGTATGTGCGAACTGGGCTGCTGTTTTTGCTTAAAATCTAAAAACCGCGGCCATCAGGACCCTCAGAGCAGCTGTGCTACTAGAAGCTCACCGGAGTGTGTTTTTCTTCAAAACTAGCAAGAAATTATTCAAGAAGTCACACATTTCACAATATAAAGGCCCAATAAAAGCCATATACGACAAAAGCTACACTGAGAAACGCTGACATACCACCAAGAAGTAATAAAGTAAAATAATTGATTTATTTTACTTTATTTTAAAATTATTAGCCTTTATCTTGCACCTTACATTAGGTTAAATGTCTTGTACATCCTGTCAGTGTATTCTGCATTGTATTCGCTGCATTTTCTTTAGTTAATGTTAATTCCTAAGTAAGTATTTACGCTTTGTTTTATTTAAAAGTAAAGTATTGTCTGATTTGTTGTGTTAGTTTTGGCTTAAAATGTTTTTTTATTATTCTTCATGGCGGAGGAGTACATGCGTGGCGCTGTAAGGCAAAACAATCCCTGTTGAAGTTGAGTTTAGGTACTTTAAAGCTCTGTCTCTAACAGCTGTGCTATTATTATTATTTATTTATTTATTTTACAGCGCCACATGATAAATAATGCATAATTAATACAAAATTAACTGCGCATCTTTCCACACACCTGGAACTACTTTATCGCTCATTTGAATGTCATCGATTTACGCTGTGTGTAGTTCGGCCAGGAGTCAATAAAAGCTGTTATCGAGCAGTTCACACGCAGACAGACAGAAGAGTAAATAAATAGTTTTTTTTTGTGAAATGTTTTGTACGTTTAAATATTAACCAGTAGTTCACAAAATACGAAAATAGTTCTGTGGAAGGAAGCCTTTGGAAGGAGGTAACCTAGCTAGCTGCGTTATCGCGTTATCCTTCAGCAGTAGCGGTACATTACAAAAACAAACTCTCCTTTTTTAAAGGAAAGTGGACATGGTTATTTCTTTACCTATATAATATATACAAATATAATAATACATTTAAGCACACTAATAAATACACACTTAATAGAAACAGGGTAACGCCGAACACGTCCGCTAGATGGCAGCCGAAGACAGATTCACAGACCAGCTCTTCTGACATGCTTTGGTGAAAATCCTGAAAAGAGATTTGGAGGGTAGAGCAAACGCAGCAACCCTGAAACTCACAAGCTTTACATTTACACGCCGAGGCATGCTCTCTTATAACCTGTATGTTTATGATAAGACGTTTATGATGACAGGTATTAGAAAACAGTGTTCCTGGTTCTTATTAATAAGGATTTAATTCCATTTCCTGCAGTAACAGCCTTTGCTCTTCTGGGAAGGCTTTGCCACTGCATGTTGGAACGTTGCTGTGACGGTTCGACTGCATTCAGCCACAGGAGCACTAGTGAGGTGAGGTACTGAAGATTAGTTCTGGATCTCCAACAACTCATTCCAAATATATTGGATGGAGCTTCATCACTCCAGAGAGCACACGTTCACTGCTCCACAGCCCAAATGATGCCAGGGCTCTGTATGCTTCAAGTTGCCAACTCCTCAGTAAGGGAAGCAGCTATTACCTGTCCTAAAAGTCGCTAAATGACGTAATCGCCTAATTTGCATAATAGTCTATTTGCGTGTATTTGAAGGAATAACGTTGTGGGAGAGTAAAAAAGTGAGTAAAAACACCCTAAATATGTTACAACTACAAATTAACTCTGAATAAATAAACTTATTCTGTGGATTATTTGTCCCTCTGGGATCAATAAAGTAGCTATCTATCTAAGACGCATTTATATTTACATCCTGCTCTGTAGATAGGAGGCGGGGTCAGCGGCGGCTTTGGGCATGCGCAGTGAGTGTGAGGGTCTGCTCTGACTGTGAGACTGAGCACTGTGAGTGTAGTGGGTCGTGGAGTGGTGAGGGTCTGCTCTGACTGTGAGACTGAGCACTGTGAGTGTTGGGGGTCGTGGAGTGGTGAGGGTCTGCTCTGACTGTGAGACTGAGCACTGTGAGTGTTGGGGGTGGTGGAGTGGTGAGGGTCTGCTCTGACTGTGAGACTGAGCACTGTGAGTGTTGGGGGTCGTGGAGTGGTGAGGGTCTGCTCTGACTGTGAGACTGAGCACTGTGAGTGTTGGGGGTCGTGGAGTGGTGAGGGTCTGCTCTGACTGTGAGACTGAGCACTGTGAGTGTTGGGGGTGGTGGAGTGGTGAGGGTCTGCTCTGACTGTGAGATTGAGCACTGTGAGTGTAGTGGGTCATGGAGTGGTGAGGGTCTGCTCTGACTGTGAGACTGAGCACTGTGAGTGTAGTGGGTCATGGAGTGGTGAGGGTCTGCTCTGACTGTGAGACTGAGCACTGTGAGTGTAGTGGGTTGTGGAGTGGTGAGGGTCTGCTCTGACTGTGAGACTGAGCACTGTGAGTGTAGTGGGTGGTGGAGTGGTGAGGGTCTGCTCTGACTGTGAGACTGAGCACTGTGAGTGTAGTGGGTGGTGGAGTGGTGAGGGTCTGCTCTGACTGTGAGACTGAGCACTGTGAGTGTTGGGGGTGGTGGAGTGGTGAGGGTCTGCTCTGACTGTGAGACTGAGCACTGTGAGTGTTGGGGGTGGTGGAGTGGTGAGGGTCTGCTCTGACTGTGAGACTGAGCACTGTGAGTGTTGGGGGTCGTGGAGTGGTGAGGGTCTGCTCTGACTGTGAGACTGAGCACTGTGAGTGTTGGGGGTCGTGGAGTGGTGAGGGTCTGCTCTGACTGTGAGACTGAGCACTGTGAGTGTTGGGGGACAGGGCTCACAGCAGGCCCCGCTGCTGGCTGGAGACAGTAACTGTAGATCATGTGTGTTCTCCTCAGAGTCTCCAAAAGTTTCCAATCACACCAGAAAAAGTCGCTAAGTTGGCCACACTGCGCTTGGCACTGGGCGTGGTGAACTTGGGATCAGGTAGAGCTGCTCCAAAGCATCCCATTCATTCTGTTAGCAGTAGGTTTTTATACAAGCTGTTGTATAGGTCAATAATACAAGCTGTTGGTGCACATTAAAGTAGCTGAATTTAGTAATGTCCGGATACTTTTGGGCATACCCTGCTAAAAACAAAGAACAGCACAGACCAGCATGCATTTCATGCCAAAAAACATTCTAAACTTTCATGTAAATTAATGGATATAAATTTTATTTCAAGAGATTTTGGAGTATTTCTGTTGGTCCACTTAATACAAAACAAATATGGGGATATATGACATCAACTCCAAGCTGGTTTTGCTGGTAACTAGAAATGCTGTGCTGGTTTTCACAGCAGGGTATATCCTAGCTTCTCAGTTGGTATGTACTAAAAAGTAAGTAGTTATTTACCAGTCCTGCTGAACAGTGGACTACTATGCAGCTCTTCATGAAGTAAATATCGTAGGAACACGGCTAAATCCAGATCAAGGAAAACACAGAACAGCAGTGAGATGGAAGTTCATGTAATGGACCAATTGCTAGACGTGATTATAAAATTATTCTCAAGAATTCTTTTATCACTTTGAGGGAGATATTGAGAACATGTAACATGACTTGCAAACTGTTAGAACAGCCATTGGTTAAATAGGCCTAGTTCAACTGACAGTGGGACAAGAGAAAGAACTCCATGCTGTCTATGGTGAAAGCTGCATGATGGGGTTTAAATGAGTTCATTTGTTGCTTTTGCAGGACAGCTATGGGATGAAACAGATGTATGCTTGAAGAAAGCACAATCAAGATCGATGACCTCTCCCTGTATGAGGATCTTTTCCAGACAGCCTTGGAGGTGATGTGAACTCTCGGAGTCTGTGGTCTCACCTGGGAAAGAGTTTATAACTGGGTTATGCTGTCGACTCAAGTTGATTTACTCTTTCACTTACTCAAGGACAGTCTCCATCATCTAGCAAACTCATAAATCTAGTGGAAATACTCGCATTGGGTACCAGTACATGAACTCTAGAAGGTTGAACATTTCTGGATATAGGACTATGAAAGTAGCTCTGGGGATTCAAGGGAAAGCTATCAGTGATAAATGAGAGATCATTTCTGCATGGACATTATTTTTTTCACATTTACCTGGCACTCCACCAAATGCTAAGAGCATCCCCTCTCTCCACCTTGAGAGGATGTCCAAGCTTTCATCCTCGACCACCGTATTGCCATTAAGCATCAGAGAATGTTTCAGTATGTTCAAAGTCAGCATGGTGGGATTGAAAGGGAGAGCAGTGTTGTCAGAGTCAGATCCTTCTTTCAGCTCCGTGGTAAGATCCTGTAGTAGCAAGAAAGGTGATCTTATCATCAATCTGTAAGGTGCCTGGTGTTTATTTTTTTTTAAAGAAGCATTTCAAAATTAGTGAATGTGTATATATATATATATATATATATATATATATATATATATATATATATATATATATATATATATATATATATAATTAAATATATACACTGTCGGGAAACAATTCAGACACTGTTATTAATCTACTTTCAGTGCATATCCAGCTCAGATTTACAAACATGGCTTATAAATATGAACGAATAGTATGCATAATCATAATCAAAGATATGCTCATGCCTAGTTTACACAACACGATTGTATCCTGGTTTTTCAGTCGCCGACTGTTTTTTGTAGATCGCCGACAAAAACCTCTGCTCGGAGGCAAATCGACGATCCCTCTGCGCTCGCTCAGTCGTGTAGTGTGAACTGCTGAAGGACTCGTTACAGAGTTGATAATAAAATACTGTTTTGTGTGATTATATGACCAGAAACACATTAAAACTCCAGAGAATCAAAATAACTCACATTTTAAAACCACTTCACTGCTCCTAGATTAGCCTGTGGTGCATCATGGGATTGTCTTAGCGGCTGAGGAAGCATTCGATGCTTCTTAAAATCAGGTCTAAATAAGGTTCCTCAGTAGACAGCAGTCTACATGTCAGCAGCGCATACTATGACGTAAAATGCTGCCTATGTAGGAGCTCAGTAGGATTTGAGACACAGCCATGACTTAACCAATGTTGAACAATGAATTAAACAACAGTGACAACAGTGTTAAATGTTTTTGAGTGCTAAGGAGAGCACAGTGCAGCTGATTATGCTAGTGTTAACAGGCTAATAACTTAGAGTCTGCTGTTTTAAGCTCACTAGACTTATGTTTCCTGTATAATGAAGCAAGACTAGATTAGTTAACAGGTCCACACAAAAAATACTTGCATCAGAGGTGAGCTGTAATCAGACGTGTATATTAATTTACAGGATCTGTAAAGTAGTTCATTAGTCGTATAGTCATAATGAGTTTTCTTCTGCGTAATGCAGCAGACATCCAGCGGCTCTTTCAAAAATATGAGCGCAGTTCAGACATACCAACTAATTTTGGTCTGGTATGGGTCATTATACAATATAACTCAGTTTCCAAAAGAAATAGAAGAAAGGCAACATATTTAGCTGAAACTGAGAAATTGTTTGAAAAATATACAAGCAACTAGCAACAGGTTTTTAAAAAAGGGGACAACAAAAGACTGGTAAAGTTGTAAGTAGGTTAATTGGCACTGCTTAGTAGCATGTTTGGCTCTAAAAAGAGCATCCCAGAAAGAAAGAGAGACTTTCAGTAGTAAAGGTGGGGAGGGGTTCACCAAAAACTGTGCAGGCAATATAAAAATAACATTTATCAACACAAAGCATAATATTAATGATAGGTATTTAGACAAGCTGGAAGAGTTTATGTATGCAAGGGACAAGGCCAGAAATCAATACTGAATGGCTGTACCAAGCGTAGGCATGCCATTAAAAACATACATAGTTCTGCAGTGGGTTTAAGAACACCTCCGATCCGTTGTGAGCACAGTTCATAGTTGCATCCACTGTGCTGCCATCCTTAATTATTTAGGAGGCCTTAATTATTGGCAAAAAATGAGCCTGACCGCTAAACTAGCCTGCCTGCAGTCCAGAACTATTAGCTATTTATCACATTTGGGGCATTATGAAATTAAAAATACTTAATTGCATTACATTTTATTTGCACAGTGTCCCAACTTTTTTGGAAATAAAGTTATACTTTTAAGACAAACAAAAAAGCACACTTGTAGTTATTGCACTTAGCGAATATATATATATATATATATATATATATATATATATATATATATATATATATATATATATATATATATTATATATATATAGATAGATAGATTAAGACATTATGATGAACTAGGTTGTTGTTTGGTGTTGGCATACCTTTTTTTTCTTGTATCCTTCAAACATTGACAGAACATACTCAAAACCTGGACACTGAAGACTTAGTAATGTCCCTTGCCAAGATCCATAGACCTCAATTGCAATTCCTTTCTCCACTGTCTCCACTCCAGGAAGATCTGTGTTAAACACATTATAGCGAGTGACGTTTAGTGCACATTAACATAATATTCATGTCTGCTTAGTTATTTTAGGACCTAACATTAATATCCCCTATGAGCTCTGTTGCTGGCTGTCACTGAAATGTAAACCTTTAGGACCCTAATCCTTGTTCTAATCCCAGTCCCGAGGACCCCACACCATTCAGAGTTTTGTGTTTTCTCTAATTTCTCTCATCTTACCCATTAATCAACTAATTCAAAATTTGGCTGTTTAACCAGCTCCTCATGTGCCGTGTTAAGTGTGTGGAGCTTATGGTCCCCAGAGGAACGTCTGGTTTAGAATATGTGTATGATTGAGTATGATTATGTGTGTTATGACTGTGTGTGAGTATTTCCTAATGGTCAAAGAGGGGTAACAGGTGTTAGAAAACAATCACCTTTGCCACTTTTGTGTCTCCCAAAGCTAATATGTAAAGTTTGTAAATTGTTTGGTTTGAATTTAAAAGAACAAACTGCTGGAGAGTGACTTCATTTTTTACTTAACTCTGAATACGGATGTTAAAGATGATGTTAAAGGCACAAGCGAGTCACATTAACATTCCCTCAGAAACTTGTTTTGAAGTTTATGGAATTCTATGGAATAAAATCCAGTAATTGGGAAAATCAGATCCAAAAAAAAAAGCTAGTACAAAGTAGAGATCGACTGATATATCGGGCCGATATTTGCCATATTTTAATATATCATCGTGTTTCCGAGCACCAATTTAAAGTACTTCTGCAAGTCCGCAGGCAGCCCCGTGTTATTGGTGCGGTGGAACGGGCTGCAACCGCATGTGAAAGACCCCAGGCCGAAACCTCTGAAACTGTTCAGCCAAATAAGTGAAAATTAATAATTAATAGTGAACAGTGAGGTTTATAATGAGGCCGTTACGTGTTTCTAGTTCTGCCTAAACGTGAACCAGAGTGGATGTTGTACTGCTTAGCTCCGGGGCTAAAGCTAACTGCTCTAGTGTAATACACACATTAGCTCCGGGGCTAAAGCTAACTGCTCTAGTGTAATACACACATTAGCTCCGGGGCTATAGCTAACTGCTCTAGTGTAATACACACATTAGCTCCGGGGCTAAAGCTAACTGCTCTAGTGTAATACACATATTAGCTCCGGGGCTAAAGCTAACTGCTCTAGTGTAATACACACATTAGCTCCGGGGCTAAAGCTAACTGCTCTAGTGTAATACACACATTAGCTCCGGGGCTAAAGCTAACTGCTCTAGTGTAATACACATATTAGCTTCGGGGCTAAAGCTAACTGCTCTAGTGTAATACACATATTAGCTTCGGGGCTAAAGCTAACTGCTCTAGTGTAATACACACATTAGCTCCGGAGCTAAAGCTAACTGCTCTAGTGTAATACACATATTAGCTTCGGGGCTAAAGCTAACTGCTCTAGTGTAATACACACATTAGCTCCAGGGCTAAAGCTAACTGCTCTAGTGTAATACACACATTAGCTCCGGGGCTAAAGCTAACTGCTCTAGTGTAATACACACATTAGCTCCGGGGCTAAAGCTAACTGCTCTAGTGTAATACACACATTAGCTCCGGGGCTAAAGCTAACTGCTCTAGTGTAATACACACATTAGCTCCGGGGCTAAAGCTAACTGCTCTAGTGTAATACACACATTAGCTCCGGGGCTAAAGCTAACTGCTCTAGTGTAATATACACATTAGCTCCGGGGCTAAAGCTAACTGCTCTAGTGTAATACACACATTAGCTCCGGGGCTAAAGCTAACTGCTCTAGTGTAATACACACATTAGCTCCGGGGCTAAAGCTAACTGCTCTAGTGTAATACACACATTAACACGTTACTGTTACACAGAGAGTCTCTCCGGAGCAGACAGAGCTTCCCAGATAGTATTCAGACCTTACTCAGATACTACTCAGACACTACTCAGACACTACTCAGACACTACACAGTCATTACTCAGACACTACTCAGACACTACTCAGACATTACTCAGTCATTACTCAGACACTACTCAGATATTACTCAGACACTACTCAGACATTACTCAGACACTACTCAGATACTACTCAGACACTACTCAGACACTACTCAGATACTATTCAGATTCCAGCACTCGAGACTAACTAAAGAATGAGTAAAGAGAGTCAGTACAGCATATCAGCCTCTCTCTCTTTCTCTCTCCTCTCTCTCTCTCTCTCTCTCTCTCTCTCTCTCTCTCTCTGTCTCTCTCTCTCTCATCCTCAGTTTAACTACAGTGTGATAAAAACCCGAGTGTGAAGTGAGTCTCTCTGTAATTGAGTGAACATGTGGTCTGTGTGGAAGTTTTGTTCAGTGCTCTTCTTAATAACTGGTTAGTTTTGGGTATGAAGAGATGTATGTTACACTCTTTCAGCAGTAAGGTGGTCATACTGTATTTTTTTGGGGGGGCAGATAAAAATATTTAGTTTTTTCTTGTTAAGTCAGTGTTTAATAAATAAGGTTAAGTTCAGAAAGGTTGTGCATCTACTTGTTTTATTAGTGTGACATTTTAGCAGCAAATAAAGTGAAACACTTCCAAATATCGGTCCTAAAAATCAGCCAAAAAAATCGGCAGCACATATCGGCCATCACCCTGACCTCTAAACATCGGCATCAGCATCGGCTATAGAAAAACCCATATCGATCCATCTCTAGTACAAAGTCAGAATCATGTAGACAAAATCACACACTTTGCCTTTAATTTGAATGATGTATCTTGTTTCTTCTTGTACCGGTACACCAACATTAAAGAGTATTTCTTTACGCACCAGATGTATTGAACACAGCTAATCCTGTCCCAGGGAAGTAACTGCCTCTCTTGATCTCAGGGAAGCAAGGCTGTGGCTCCCAGCTTGGATCCGTTTCCCAGATAGTGCTGAGGTTTAGCCACTGTCCTCCCCTTAGACATCCGTCCATCTCTGGCTTAAACTAAAATAGCAAGAGTGAGTGGTAGCTTAAGGTTTGAGCTTTTGGAAAGAGAAGAGATTTACAGAAGTGGACAACTTCTATAAGCTTTCATGATGGCGGGTTGGTAAAGGTAGTGTAAGAAAGTACTACAACATACTGGATGCAATAGTTTTTGATGGTCCACCAGCATCCCTCCAAGACCCAGTCGTATTTTTCCAGTCAGCATGTCTTCTGTCTGCTCCGACTCCATTCCAAGTACCAGCTCTACCTTATTGTTCACTTCCAGAACCACATACTTGCCTTCACTACGCAACTGCAACTGCCAAATACCAATGCAGTGAAAGGAAGAACAAAACATTAGAATGCTTAAGATACTGACCACTTTGTTGCACTGAAGATGATATTTCTTAACATTTTATTATTGTTATGCATATTATTATCTATAATTAATACACATGTCTTCCAGAATAATTGCACAGCTCAGGCTATAGTAATACCAATATAATTGTACCATAGTGCCCGTACATAAAAAATATTTGTTTAACTTAACACGTTTGTGACAGTTGAATATAGTAAAATATTGAATATGGGGATATTATGTTTGGTGATACTGTATCAATTCTCAAAAACACAGTATCGATACACAGATTTCTGGCAGATAGTGAATCATTGTGTGTTGTGTTAAAACCTCTGACCACTAGATGGCAGTGTTGTAATCCATTTTCAGCTCCACTCCAACATTAACAAGCAGCACAAGAGTGCAATCCTATTGTAAGCATTGACAAACCTGTTTATACTGTGGTGTGTTTTAAAAGTAGGATTTGAAAAATCTCAATATATCACTTTGCTTGCAGTGTCGCAATATATTGCACTATATTAAATCGTTACCGCTGTATCGCGATACATATTGTATCTCCAGGTTCTTGCCAATACACAGCCCTATTTAGTACCGCTGAATTTGCATACCCTGCTGCTTAGGTAGCAGCCCTGATAGTTCCCCTAAATATTTGAGTAGGATTAAGTAGGATTGAGTAGGAGTGTGGTTAATTTTGTGAGAGTGTGTTTAAGTAAGAGCAGGAGTTGTGTATGAATACATGTAAAACTATTTCTTTTGTTTTCATTATGGTACGTTCTTATACTTAGTGGAAAAATAGATATTGTGAGTGCTTTGCATTACTGTCTTCTCCAACAATAAATGATTTGTGCATGATTTTAATGAATGGTATTATCATATAGCATTGGCGTAGGAACCTGGGGGATGTGGGGGGTGGGGGGGGGGGGGCAGCAACATACACTAAAATAAACCACAAGAATCAATGAAAATCGAACAAAACATTTAAAAAGTCATTATGACTATTACCAAACAAAATTCTAGTTAAACATTTCATGCTGCAGACACATTTTCCAGCTGGTCTGTCAGGCCTGAATCGATATCGCTCAATCACCAGCCAGAATGCAGTCCAGAATCAAACAAATGTACCAGCCCTTTTACAAACAGATATTTTTACCGAGCAAAGCAAATAAGTTGACTTTTAATTTAATAAGACAGTGGACGCACTTACTGTCATTGTAATAACAGGATTTACCAAACTAACTGTCCAGGCAAGACAGTGTGACCGGAAGCTCACCGGTTTGATCCCTGGGACCAGCTGGCCCCACTGAAGTGCCCTTGAGCAAAACATAACCCCCAACTGCTCCCCGGGCGCCGTGGATAGGGCTGCGCACCGCTCCGGGCTCGTGTGCTCACTGCCCCCTAGTGTGTATGTATAAGTGGGTGTTTCACTGCACGGATGGGTTAAATGCGGAGGTCAAATTTCGCTGTTTGCAAACACAAGTGAGGAAATTATTCTAAAACATAACTTAAAACTATGCTTCTCTGCCTCTTGGGTTGCCAGCACCAAGGAGGTTTTTCTTTTTTAAACTTTTTCCACCACTGCAGTACATTTACAAAGGAATCAAATTAATGTCTCTGTAACAAGTTTGTAATGTCCATCCACACTGCGCTTTCAAACTAGTCCACAACAAACGCAAATCTGGCAACCCTGTATGAGGGGAGGAGACCCTTGACTGAAAAAAATGCCCAGCGTTTCTGGTTGCAACCCTACAGCATATGTTTTCACCCACTCACTGTCCACTCTTCTCTTGCTGGTCTGCTTTGTTTATTTAAAAATGATAGCTTATTTTCTTGCACAGTGTGTGAATAATCCTGTAGTCCTTCATCAGTGGTCACAGGACGCTGGATAGTTTTGGTTGGTGGACTGTTCTCAGCCCAGCAGTGACACTAAAGTGTTTATAAACCTTAGCAACACTGCTGTGTCTGATCCACACTACCAGCACAACACACACTAACACATTATCATCAGTGTCACCTAGTGGTAAAAATAATCCACCACCCATATATATATATATATATATATATATATATATATATATATATATATATATATATATATATATATATATATATATATATATATCACCGCTTTCCAATGAAAACATCTCCATTTAAAAATTTCGACATCATTTGAACACGGCAATGGTTGTTTACATTTCATAATCCATAGACCAATAGAAGTGCTTCAAAATAGCTTGGAAAAAATTCTGGTTCCATTGACTTCCACTGAAAATAAAGTATATATATATATATGGTAATTTTCTTAGCAGAGGACCATGAAAGTTAATAGAAAGGGATTTGGTTTTGAAGCTTTTTTATTGGTCCAATCAGTTTGGCCCAATGTAAGAGACAACCTTTGCCATAATAGCTGTCTGATTAGCAAGCTGTCTGTGTTCCTCAGGAATATATGTGTATGATTATTTCCTAAATGTCAAAGAGAGGTATATATATATAATGTACTTATACATTTTATTTTATTTTATTTTATTTTATTTTATTTTATTTTATTTTATTTTATTTTATTTTTTTTTTTTTTTGTAACTTACTTTGTGCCAGACCCCATCATTCAGTTTAGGTCCTCCTTTCACACTGACCAGGATATTTGCTTTCCCTGTCTGCATTTCAGGTACCCCATCACGCAATGAAAGCACGAACCAGTCTCGGCCCTCCTTGGTATCTCCATAGAATATGACACCCTCTGGATCAAGAGTACGGAACTCAAAAGAAGAACTGATGCTGGAGAGCAAGTAACACACAAAACATAGATTTAATATACTAAAATACGCAGCAGTCTCACTTCAAACATAACTTTAAAACTGAAAGCTGTGAAATGTCTAAACTAAGCTTCCCTATATGATTGCTAAAGACTAACCTTATAACATCAGAGAGATTGGCACTCGTCTGCATTATTGGTGCCCAGGAAGGTCGCCTGTGGCCAAAGTTGATGATCTCCCCTCCAGACATCTTAGTTCCAAAAGAAAGTCACATAGCATCATCACTAGATTTCCAGTTGCAGGTTGCCAGACTTTAAGCTTAGTGTGCAAGCTGTGTTCAGATTTAATTTCCATTGCTCTGCTGTATTTCTGTCTTTAAAGCAGGTTCATATGAAACACACTTTCTTTCTAATATGTAGATGACCAAGGTCAGATCCCCAGCCACGTCCACATGAGCTTTTGCAATGTGTAACCAGAACTGTGGCCATAAACCACTGTCTGTCTGTGCAGGCTCTCTCTTTGAGGTTGTGCCCTGACTGCGCTAACGCAATTATTTAATCTTACATGCTGCAGAAACCACAGAAGCACCCCTTATGGGAAATAGTCCACCATAATATGTTCATTATTGTCTGTGCTAGGTTCCTCAAAGCGAGTGTAGTTGTAGACAGCACTGATAGAAATGCTTTTTTATGATAATTAAGGATGCCAGCATCGGTTGGCTGTCACAAATGATGACAAAAAGTGAAACATTCATTAAACTATATTGATTAAGTACTTTACAATGAATTCCATATTCAATCAGCTTCATTTAAATTGTTTATGCATGCTTATACAGTCATAATTGAATTTTAATTTCTTACCTTGCTTGTTGAAATCAAGCTAAGCCAACCAAAATGTTGGTGCAACAAGAGCAAAATAACCACTTTTGTTAGATGGCCCATTCTTCCGTTGGCCCAGAGGTGGCAGAAGAGTGAGCCTGGGCTTCCAAGGAAAGGACAGCTTTGCTGTTTAATCAGATTAAACCAGAAACAGACTTTAAGCCAAAAGGTTTGGGTTTATCTGACTCTCTGACTGTCTGACTGTGGCTATCTGCGGACTAAGTAAAAGCTCCTGCACCTCATGCTGACCCAGAAAGACGAAAGACCAGGAATGCTGACTTATCAGTGCTTTTCGCATATCGATCATGAGAGATGTTTGTTTTAGTGGAACTGTGTGAGTGTGTGGTGGTTCACTGGGTTGGTCACTGCTGAATAAATATATCGATAAGAAACCTAATAAGTATTTTATTAATATTTTATTCACTAGAGCTGACTTTCATTACTAAAATGACAAGGTGTTATTACTTATCTTTAATAACAGCATCCATATAAGTCTGACATAGTTTTCTGTACATTGAGTTATTGTTGAAAACTTGTGCTTTATTAGTCAGCCTTAATCTATACGGCCTCTGGTGCCATGATCCAGTGTAGTCATCACTACTAAGATAGCAGTGACTAAGATGAACGTAAGACACATACAGTAGATGTCTGACGTAGAGTGCTGTGCATTAGAATGACTCTGATTCTGGGATCTGCAAAGAACATTCTTAAACGTTTTTAAAAATAGGATTGGCAGGGTGGTCTAATGCAGAAGTAAAATTCTATTCAAATCAATGGGCCGTCGAAAGAGTTGAACTGTACTGTCACTGCTGTAGTCTCGCCAGCCTGTGTTTGCTGGGCATCAGAGATGACCTTTGAGAGGTAATAAATGCTTGTTTGTCCGTTCCAGTGAAACCCTGCGTGCTCGGACACATGGTGTAGGTTGTAATTGTGTGTCGTAGGTGGTATATCAGGAAGTGATACACTGGTACTGTGAATATTTAGTGCTTTTTACTTGCATTTCTTAGCTTTGTTTTGTATATTTGTCAAGTTGACAACAAAAACAATGCCAAACACAAAAGAAATAACTGGCTAGACATTCAACTCATGATGAATTGAATGTATATTTTCAGTGATTTACATCCTGTATCAGTAGACTGCTTGCTTTCTCATATTGAATCACATCTAGGTCCTCACAAACAGGACTAAGATTTGTCTAAAATTGTTTTTTTAATGTTTTTTTTCCTAAAGTTAAATTTGCAGCCAGTGACTTTCATGCTGTAGTTCATTGACACTCATATCAATGATGGAACTGATTCAAAACCTTTGTAGGTCATCAGGTTAATACTTTATTTGTATGGTTGTAGCATGGACAGAGGGAGACAGGAGAACTAGAGCATAGAAATAAAGAAAATGAACAAAATATAGATTGCAGGTTTGAGTCAGCAATTGTGTTAAACAGACCTTTGTATCAGATGGTCACAAAGTCAACAAGAAACAACTAAACTTGTCAAATATTTTCGGAGAAATGGCCAAATATGTGTGCCTCTAAAACAATGTCACAATTGTAACTTTACATTTTCACAATACCAGACAAATCAGTCACATGCCTACAACTATGACCAACTGTAGAACACATGTAACTACTAAATTTCGGAGCGGGGTCTTGCTGCTCTTTGTTTCTGGGTGGATTGTGTGTTGTCAATATTTACTGTTCGAGAACAGCTCTAAAAAAACTGTTGTGCGTGTGACACTTGACGTTTCAAGGTGTCCACCTACATGTTTTTGTTTTTAATTACGTTTTTCCCTTTACTTTGTCTTTACTTATTTTACAAATGTTTTTTTGGATGAGCCTCTATCTGGATGGTGTGCAGTGGCCGTATTTTGGAGTGTTTCCCAGACAGTAATCGAACTCTGGTGGCATGTTTCAAGTAAACCTGTGTTTCCTCGGAAAGTTTGCGATGTCTTTTGCTGCCTGCAGATAACTGGAATAAGCTCGTGGTGAGATAACATTGACTGTTATTTAAATTTTGATTTGGTCATCACAAATTTGGTAAGGTGCTTGATCTTAAATTAGGATTGTGAGTGTTTAGGATGGCTTATTTTATGACATTAATTGCTGTTAGTTAATTTGTGATTCTTTTTTGCATTGGGATTATTTGGGAGACTTGATTGGCATTATTATACATAAATATTTCCTATAACACTTGAGCTCAATATCTGCCTTCGCCAGATTTCCAATTTCCAGACCTGGTGAATGATTCCTCCTATATTTTCATGAAATATAAATGACTTTGGTGGAATTTCAATATTAAAAAAAATATGTAGACATGTTTTACATCCACATTTCCTTCTGGTCAGCCACAGGTTTAGACAAGTGACCTAATTTGTTGTAGCTAGATTTGTGTTACTTATGAAAAAAGTGTGCAATGGGAAAATAAAAATTGGGATCCAAAACCAAGCATTGGTTTGGTGGCAAGCCACAAGGGATACGGTACTTGTTTTGGTTTTTCCTTTTCCGTACAATCACGCACACACCCACATCCACACCCACTCCCACCCCAACACACACACACACACACATACTTGCACACGCAATACATGAAAGGCTTGTACCTACACCCAAATAAAGCAACAAATCTTAGCATTGTTTTTACCTTCTGGAAAGGAACAGTGCTGCGGCATCATTGCACAGTTTCACACACACTCACTTTCAAAAGGAGAGAATAAAATATTTGGAAATGGGAAGAGAAAAAGCATGGAGGGAGGGAGGGGCGGGTATAGGGCCTCTGTAATCGGACAGCTTACGGTGTGATTGAGAAAAAGAAATGAACCAGCAAGGGGCTACTCTTTTTGGTTTCATGTTTAAAAGAACTGAACATAATGACTGCACGAAAAAAGACTTGTCCAGAAAGTTGGCTTGACAGCAGATAGTATTTCAAGCATACCAGCGGAGGAAATCAAAACCGAAGAGAACCACGTATGAGAAAGAAAGTGTTATGACGATACCAGAGGATACTGAAGAAGCGAGTGTTTCTCATGCGTTATGATTATATTGAATCCAAGTTCCTAGACATGTTTCTAAGACTACTGTATATATGTGAATACCTCATAGCGGTTCATTATTACATGTTATTTTTCAAGTCAGAAAACAGAATTCATCTACCATACTGTTCTTTTTTTTAACCTCATGACTAAAATTACATTCATGTTCATGTGTACTTGAAAAACCATCTTCAAGCACAGTCCTCGTCTTTCTATCAAAAGGGAAAATATGTCAAATAAACATTTTTTTTAAACAAAAACGTTTAAAAAAATACAAAAACAGGAAATCCCTAAGGAGTGTTCAGACCACTCCAGCTCAGCGAGCATTTTGTCCTGAGCATTGCTGCTCAGACCCTGTGCGGGCGTCAGGAGTGGCTGACGTCATCTCTTGATGTTCCGTGCACTGCAGAGGAGACACAGAGAGAGAGAGAGAGAGAGAGAGAGAGAGTTGGCTAGCCAACAGAACCCTCTGCTTGCACGTAACAGGCTTCTGAAGATCATGACCGCCTGAAAACACCATTTACCAGCTGCTGTGCTGCACCCCTCTTAGAGCATTTATTCTGACTTTATAATGGAAGCTCTACTAGCAGTATCTCCCACACTTTGCTCCTCTTTCACTGTTTACTTCTCTCTCTCTCTCTTTCTCTCTCTCTCTCTCTCAGATTTCAGTCAAGTGAATGGAGTGTCTTTGGTGGACACCAGGGGGCACTGGGGAGGAGAAGGCCACTAAACATGAAGTTGATTTTTTCTTTACTGGAAGAGACAATAAGATAACTCACAAGAGTACTGGAAGTACACAGACATTTTAACAGAGCTTTGTGTCCAGTTCCTTGTCTGATCCTTCCAACAGGTATTTCACCACCGTCTCCAAACCAAACTATAAAACAGAATCGTTGTACACAACATTGCAAAATGTAAAGTCAGTCGTCAGTCGCCACTGGTTTTAAGTCACCAAGCCACCATAATCCTAGTTAATTAAAGATCACATATTAACAAGCTCCATCCAAAGTAACATGTAGTTAAGCTATCAACTTGCTAAGTTATGACTGACGAAGGAAGAACTTCATATAATTTTTCTACTTGCTGATCTACAAAGGTTGTAACAGCTTGTCCAGCAATGATGCTCATATACTTGGAATTCCCATGGAACCGATCAAGGCTGATCAATATAGCAACTGTGCATGCATACGCCACTCTCAACACATCCGCCCGTACAAACACATACGTCCACGTCTGCTGAAACTCACACGAAAGCTTGTACTGAAAATCACACGCAACAGAACCGTGTACAGTTACATAATGTTGTAAGAGGACATCTACCCCAAAACCTCTACATGCATGACAGAAGTTCGAAACACATACGTACGTACGTACACACTCACACTCATGAAACTGCTTGCAAGCTATCGTCTTCCTTCACTGAGTTGAGGAGTATGTCGAGCCTTTATAAGATCTTTATACGTGAAATGAAAAGCTCAGCCCCCGTTTTATTACTATCAGCAGTATAATATCAATATCATTGATAGAATTATTCGTATACTGTCACTAGTGGGAAGCAGACTTATAGCAGACTATTTTTTTTTTTTTTAGATTTTCTAGAAACACCACACCCTGTTAGCTGTTATTATTTATTGGTTATACCTATTATCACAATAAATCTGAGAGGACGGATAACCAACATCTAACTCTCCTAAAGAGGGAGAGGAGTGGTGTGTCAGAGGTTTGTTTCGCCTGTGGAAGAGGGAAGAGATTGGACTTTCAGCTCGCCATCTCCCCTTTGCCCATAGGACATACCTCCAAGGCACCTCTCCATCACTTCACTATAGTCGAGCCCTACATATACCTATGTTTTTGCTACTTTACAAAAGGGAGGAAAGGTTTGTGCAAGTAGTTCAGTTACCAAACAGAGCAATAGAACAATAAAATTTCTTCCATCAAATGCCTGGTCCTCTTGTACAGTATTCCTTCACTGCTGCTGCCCCCATCCACTCATGGGTTGCCACTGTCTCGCTTTGTGCTACTGCTACTGCTGTTATTGTATAGGCTGGGGTTCACCACTAAAGGGTGGGGCACTGTTCCTGTAAAAGGGGCACCTGCTGCAGCATAATTGAAGAGAGTGGGCAAGAAGGGCAACGGCTCTACTTTGTCCCCTGATGCCATCATATTGAGAGCCATAGGCAGGGCTGCGAGGCTGTATGGGTAGGGTAGGAGCTGTGGGCCATAGAGCAGGTGATAGGGATCAGGGTAAAAGGGCAATTTGCTTGAGTCAGTATGGGGTACCATCTTCCCTAGTGCCCCAAAAGGTAGAGGTCCGGGAGGGTAAGACATCAGGATCTGTTCCTCCTGTTTCTTACTTGAGCAGTACCCCCCTGGTATGATCAAGGGGAGTGCAAACTCCTGAATGGGATAGTCAGATTCCCTGTGAGGATCTCTTGCTGTTGAAGAGGTGCTGTCTTTTGTCTCTGGTTCTGAATGGGGCACTTGGGGGTGCAGCGCTGCACAAGAAGAGGGGGGCTCACTACCCCGACATGAACTTGTTGGAAGTACAGGTCTTTGTTTCTCAGCATGGTGCATGCCTTGGCGTGATTGGTTTGATTCCAAATGTGGCCGCAACTGCAGGTTTAAGGGGCTTGGGGAGTGACAAGGGGACTGCGAGTGCCTTTGAGAGGGTCCTTTTTGAGTGGTTTGAATGACAGAGCATGTGGGAGAGGGCACGGGACTCAGCGGCTCCTCTTTGGGCACTATGAGCGTCACCTCTTCATCTGTGGACCGCCTCTTATTAATGGTGTATTGGTGTGCAGTTTGCTGAGTAAGCTCCCTCTCCCTTGCCAGGATGGTTTGCATGGATAAGTCCTCTGCTTGGCTGCTGCAAACGGCTCTGGATATAGCAAAGACTCTAAGATCTTGAGCTTCTTGTGAATTATTTAAATGATCACTGGAATGAATATCCCCTTGTCTCTGTGTGTCTGTTTCTAGGTCTTGTTCCAAAACACTACACCTGACTGATTGTAATGCCATGGGTACACTTGGATCTGCCTCTCTTCTAACCTTTGGTGCTGTTTGCATTTGACAGACTTGACTCGGTTTGTCCGTAGGAGTGAGGCTCCTGTTCCTCTGGTCTTGTGCATCTAGGTTTCGTTTCTCAGGGGTTCGGAAGTCCAGGCATTCTGCTCCATTCATTACCAGCACGCTGGGGAGACTGGGGGAAATGATGTTTGACTTGTCTGGTGTGGGACTAGCTGGGGATGATATAGTACAAAACTGGGGACTGTGGATTTTGTCAAAAGCTGCTACCTTCGTTTCATTAGCACCTGCTTTTTGGTGCTGTGCATTGGTGCCTTCGCCCATCTGGGTTTCTGTTTGCTGAGAATCTTTTTTGAGATAGTTTATTACAGGGATGGACCGTGCATGCTCTCCTGTAATGTCCAAAACTTTGTTTTGATCTGTGACTGTCTCTGGATTTACATAATTGTGACTTTGGGCACCCTGTATGTGGTGCACGTTCTCTGAGGAACTGCCTAGCTCATGTCGTTTAAGGTGGCAGTTCAGTGCAGCAGCTGTCTTACATACTTTGTCACATTGTGAGCAGGTATATCTGGTCAAAGGCCTTCTTCCCAAGCGAGCCGAACTTCCCTTTTCCAGTAACCTTTTGTTCAGTACGTCACCCACCTCTCCTAGTTCCATCACGGTTTCTTTGCTCAATGACTGTGAGTTACATGGAGCAGAGGTAGACAAAGGTTTGTTTTTTGGATGATTGGTTCTCTGGTGCTCCTCTAACTTGGTCTGGGAGGGGAAAGGAGCTCTGCAAAGCATACACACAAATTCAAATAGATGTGTCAGCTCATGTTTGTCTCGCTTCCTAGAGCTAGAGAACCAGCGGCCGCAAGACCCGCATTCAGAGGCCTGGTCCCCAGACCAACGTTGTTTGACGTTGGTGGAAACTGCCTGTTGAGTATTCAACGTAGACTGCGATAGAGCTGCGGAGTTGGGAGGGTCAAGCTTTCCAGGAGCCCCCTTCTCTCCCACCTTCTGTTCAGTTGTAGAAGGAACAGAAAGAATTTGTGAGTTGTCCTTGGTCTCATTATGGTGTACAACCTCTTTCTTCTTCTTCGCTTCTTCCTTTTCTTCTTTTTCTTTTTCTTTTTCTTGTTCACCATCAACCTCTTGGTTTACATGATTCATGAGCCTCTCTGCCCTTCTCATCAACCTCAGAGATCGTTTGTAGTGCATTTTGCGCTGCCAACTCTTGGCTTTCTGCAAATGCAGGGCCTTTCTCTTAGGCTTGTAAGAATAGTACGGTCTCCATAAGTTGTCCTCGCCGTCGTGGTCATTTCTGTCCTCTCTGACTTCCTGTCGGAAGAAATACTTCCTCACCTTGCCTGGCAGTCTAGGGTTTTTCCACTTGGGCTCCCCCTCCCTTCCTTCCTGGCTAGATCTGCGGTGACCATGGTGTTTGTGGTGGTGGTGATGGGTGTGGCGCTGCTGTCTCTGCTCTTCATGCGGGAGGTTGTTCTTTTTGGCTTTACTTAGAGATGGACTTTTGTCTCTCATGAGGTCTGTCTCAGAGATGCTCCTTTTGACAATAGCCTCCTCCCCTATACGCACAGTGATCTGACACAGAGGCCCACTCCCTTTAACCTCTGAATCCACAGATATGGGCACTGCCTTGCTTAACTCACTCTTGCTATGAGCTTTGCGTCCCTTGTGCAATGTCTCTGTCGTTTTTTGGATTTTTGAGGTTTCTGTATTTGGGGTATCCGCTTCCCACCTAGTAATAGCATGTGTGTGTTCTTTCTGACTATGCTTTTTAATTAGCTTTTGTGAAGCCTTAGCTGTTGCCTGATTGCTCTCAGGGGGGCTCTTTCCATCCCCAGAGGGAATCTTATTTCTTTGAACAATAACCGAAGATGGGAGTGCTGTGCTATGCATGATGACTGAGGGTTTGCTGTGTCCAAACGTGATGACAGAAGAAACAGATGCCTCGGAGCTCTTGAGTGTTTTTACTTTGCCGCTGCTGGTGCCGGACAGACGTTCATCTGACCTGTCCTTCTCAATGACCTCTGCAGACGTGTCTTTGTGGGATGGTGGCAGCTTCTTGCTTGGCTCTGTACCCATCTTCATAAAGAGTTTGTCAGGGTCAGGCTTAATATCTTGGGGATGAAGATCTTTAAGGAATGACTCCAGTTTATTGGTGTCCAGAGATGGAGGGAGGCTGCAGTCCAGAGGCAAAGGCAGGTTAACTGATGACTCAGGTTTAAGTAGTCCGTCAGCTAAAGCCTGGCTATATGTTTTATATGGGCGTTTCTGAGAGCGCATTGGCAGTAGCCGGTAGAGTTTAAGGGCATTAACCTTCTGCTTATAGCCTCCATTGGCCGTCTTCTCACTCGAGATAAGGCCAGGGCTAATGCCGTGGAATGCCTTCTGGTGTGTTTTGAGGTTGTAGTAGGTAGGAAAGGCCTCCCAGCAAAATATACACTGGTATCGCCTTTCACCGGTGTGCCACACCTCGTGCTTGGTGCGGTATTCTGCAAGAGCAAAAACCTTGTCACAGTAGTGGCATGGGTACTTCCGACGCCATGAGTGCACGTTGGAGTGGCGTTTGAGGCTCGACAAGGTCATATAGGAGCGTTCACACACGGAGCAGAAGTAAATGATATGTCCATCGACGACCTTCACAAAGTGATCCTCATCCCTCAGGCCATCACTGTGAGACAGCTCCTCGGCATCATGTCCATGGAGACCTCGTCCCTTCTTCACGGGTCGCTCAGGCCCGTCCTCTTGCCCATCCTGCTCTGGCTCCTCAGCTTTGCCTGTTTCCTCCATCTCCCCCTCCTCCAAAGGTTCCTGTTTGGGTTGGATGGGGAAAGCTGGCAGTGCCTGCCGACAGGTGGCCTCATGGGACTGGAGTCTTTTATTATGGATGAAGGCTTTGCCACAGTGGCGGCAGCTGAGAACTCGTCCCCCTCGATGGAGGCGCATGTGGACGGTGAGGGACGAGGCAGTGCTGAACAGACGGTGGCACACCCCACACAGCAGCTCTGGCTTTGGCACTGCCCGATAGGAGTCATGAAAGGATGGAGGAGGGAGGGTCAAGGGAGAAGCCGAAGATGGAGAAAGAGGAGGCGGGCTTGACGACGATGATGGCGGATTGATACTGGGAAGAGGGAGACTTAGTTCGACATGTAGGCTGTTACCCTTCCGTTTCTTTCCTTTCGAACTTTCTGGGTCCTTTGTCATCTGACCTTGGAAGGCTCTCGCGCTCAGGTTGAATAAGATATGTGCTGTCTCCGTTGTTGAGTGTTCCGGGTAGTCGTTAGGAAGACCCGATCCAGACCCACTCTCTCTTGAGTAGTCCATTTTAGCAGATGTGTGGGATGACGTTGGAAAGTGCGGACCACTGCCCGCCACCGAGAAGGACAAAGTTTTGCAGTTTTTACTGACAGGTGCGGTCAGATCGATGGGGACGGTGGAAGAGGAAGAGCAGGGCAGGCAGTCCATTTTGGAAACTTTGGACATGTGTTTCTCTCTGGCAGTGTCCTCCTTCCATGCAGTGCCATCAGAAGCTTCTCTGTCATGTGCGACAGAGGAAGAAGGAGAGCGAATCAAGGGACAGTGCTTCTGTGAAGAATACCCGGGCAGTCCAGCGCTGATGGGAAAACTGAGAGATATCCTCGTCGTCTTGGCACCATCGACCTCATCTGTCCCTTCGCCCATTTTGTCTCTCCTCATTTGTTTACTTCTGTGTTTCATTTGAATGTTTTCCTCTGGTCCTCTGAAACACACTTTAAAACTTCGGTCCTTCTCAAACAGACTCTTAAGGAAGCAAAAGTTGAAGACGCCGTTCAGCAACGTCAGAAATACTGAGCAGAGCAGCTGGGCATGCAGAAAAGGAGGAGAGTCAGGTGGAGAAGATCTCAACTCATGAAACTGGACGCCGTAGACGGTGATGATTCTTAGATGTGTGTGGAACTGTGTCGTTTCACAGATTGGAGCAGGACCAGACAGGCAATGTCTATTTAGCTCCAAGGATGCATCACTAGAGTAGACCAGGTTCCAACCGTCCATGTCGGACACCTTGACCCCACCCCTAAACCTGAAAAAAACAAAACAATCATTAATAGTGGACACCAAAAACAACAACAAAGAAGACTGTAGTGTAATGTATGTTAAAAATCATTTCTTATGAAGAGCTTCGTGATCAGCAAGATCTGTTCTCTACATTTAAAAAAAGAGGCATTCTGATGATACATATTAATATTAGTATGCTATTGTTATGACATCATCTACAGCTTCATACAAGTAGTCTGAGAACCTATTTAAATATTGAATTAGAATTCTGTAAGGTCCATGGCTGGATTACTGACCAGGCCAGTGGGGCCAGCGTCCAGGGGCCCTTGAGGTTGCGAAACATTTTGCGTTGCCTATCAACATTTATGAGACAGTATATGTTTATTTCCGAGGGCCCTCCATTTTAAGGGTCCTCTGACATTTAAGGACTTTGTTCCCATGGCCTCTTGGGGGCCCTAGCCATGCTTTGGGGCCCCTAGCCATGCTTTTGGGGGCCCTAGACATGCTTTTGGCCCCTTATGAAAATGGACAAGGCACTGCTCTGATTTCGACTTCTGGCTATTAGAGGTCCTGGAAAAGAGGTGGGGGCATAGTTTTAGAGGGCCCTGGTTATAAGAGTCCCTACCAGGGGGCCCTAGAGAAGAGCAGGGCATACCATTAGAGGGCCCTTGATCACAATGGGCACGGGTTGGGTGGGCAACTCTTTGCCCAGGGGCCCAGACTATCCTTAATCCGTCCCTGGTAAGGTCCAGTTAAGAGAAAATTTCCTCCAAGGTCAAAGTCCGGACCCTCTTATTTCTAACTTGTGTTATGATTCAATACTATATCCTGTTTACTGGAGTAGCCTAGCTCAGCATTTTGTCATCAGCAACTGAAAGACTGACACATTACAAACACAGTTCAGTATATTTCAATAATATTTATTGTTTTAAATGCTGAACTGAATTAATTATTTATAAAACTTGAAATAAATGTTGTTTTTTCTCACTTCAACTAAAAACAAGGGCTTCATTAAAAATGATTTTGAAAAAAGTGCATCATAAAGTGCTTATTTAGAGAAAAAGTAAATAAAAAGTCTTCTTGTTAACTCAGTTTCACATCTTAACAGTTTATCTCTCTCTCGTATTCCTCTCTCACACTTTCTCTTGTTCAGTGAGAGAAGTGAGCTCTCGGTTGTCCAGCCATCGACTTTTCTTTTTCTAGAGCACGCCGTCTAAACGAGCCTTCCTCTCCGACTCGCTTTACTCTCCGACCTCGCCTGTGTGCACGCCACACTGCCGAATCTGCTCAGATCTGATTGGCTGAGGAGAGCATTTGATGATTTTACAATGCACGTGATTGGTCGGTAAAGCCCGTATACAGTAAAGACACATAAAGTGCCGCCGTTTAAAATAAACACTGTCAACATTAAATCCTTCTCAGTCGATTATCGCTTGGACCCGGACCACAGTCCGCCTATTAGTGACCTCTGCTGCAGAACATTAGCACAGTGTTTTATGTAAACCTGCAGCTACATCGTTTTTGCACTACTCAAAACAATGATTTAAAACTTTTAAACATTAGCACATACATAAAAACATTGTATCCTATTTCTAAAAGCCAGAAACTGGAAAGAATTTTGGGGATCAGTCCCACTGTATCACAATATTCTCTACATCTGACAGAACGCTGCCAAGACTGTTCCACAAAGAGTCGAACTATCCCTAATTTACAGAGCTAGAAAGATTGATTGGGTCTTATTAATAGAGGGGTGTTTTTGTAAAGATGTGTAAGGCATCGTATGTCGAAGCTTCACCACGAGAATCTATGAAAATGATGATGAGCTGGGGTTGGAGAGTTCTTCCTCCCCCTCTTCGGCTTATTTGCCTGAAAGTTTCATGAAACCAGCCAATCGAGTTACATAGCATTCTCGTCTGCAGTTCTAGAACTTTCAGATATCTGCAAAAACATGCCTTACGTCTTTGATAAATTTGCTCATCTCCCGTTTCAGGAGAGAATATACTTTATGTAGTTGTAATTATGCGACACAAGAAAAATTCCCAGTCATGGTTTTCTGCCTGCGTTTCAGCCAGGCAGGCAGGCAGGCCTCTGTAAAATTCCACAAGCAGCCCTGAACACACTGAAACTAGGTCAGCACTGTTATTGCAGAGAGAGCGAGAGAGAGAGAGAGAGACAGAGAGAGAGAGAGAGAGAGAGAGAGAGACAGAGACGGAGAGAAAAAGAGCCAGGCCAGAGACAGGAACAACCGAATACACACATAAAGGCGCACACACGCACGCAACATTAACAAGGCCGAGCACACACGGGCACACACTCCCTCCCACAGTCATGCACACACCTAGTGCATTTGCAAGAATGCAGGCACATACGAGCAGGTTTGCCTGTAAACAAGCCACTTGACAGGTAGCTTCACGGGCACACCACAAATGCAGCCGCCGAGAGTTTGCAAAGGAAACAGGGCCGTAATTATAGATGTTACATAATGTAGAGATACAGGAAGTGCACAGGAGGAAAGACAAATGTGTCTAGGCTAGATAGAAATGCTTTTCGATAGCTGTTCATCTATTACACCAACTTTAATTAACGTATCGAGGAGGAAACGGCCGGTCCTGCACCTTTGCGATGCATGCGAATGACAGCTCAAAACGAATCTAACGACTCCACAGGTCAGAGTTTCACAGTGCTTGCACGAAAAGCGGGGAAACACATCTGCCCCGTCTCTCTCGCCCCTCTTTTCTCTTTGTGCATGACGCACACACTGCCTCTCAACAAGCAGTCCCTAGCTCAAGAGGCTGGCCAAGCGTGACAGGGGCTTTACCACCCCCCCCCTCCTGGACACCCCAGCTCCCCCTCTACTCAAACATGCGACTGCCTGAGTTAGAGTGACAAACATTCGGGCGACATGTACCACCCCTAAAATATAAAACCCTATACCTGCCTTTAAAAACAACATGCAAAAACTAGTATTGGTCCACTTCTTTAGCTTCTCTGTAATATATTATTAAGCCTCAGAAGCTTTGCAGTGGCCATCTTTAGAGGACGTCGTCTGTGCGCCTGTGTGCGTGTGTGTTGGGCTTCATTTTAAATGCACTGAGCAGGAAAAGCCCCCTCGCTGTATACATACATACACACGCTGCATGCTCTGCTAGTGAAACAAGACAAGGCTGATAATTAAGCTGCTGTTTTCTTTTTTTTCCCTTGTACATTAGATTGTGTCAGCGGGCGAATCAAAGTGGGCTGACGTGCGTGGTGGAAAAGGGTAAACTGTGAAGGCCCCTGGTTTCCATGTGGCTCGCGACAGGCCCGACCGAGCTGGACTGTGAAAAGGGGGCTGTCACTAGATCCTGAACTCTGCACAACCCCCCGGCCAAAAAACAAGATTGAGCCAGCCTGAGTGAAGGGGAGGGTATGGTAAGAGGAGGCTGTGAAAAGGAGTAAAGCGGTTCTATGAGGGGCTACTAGGAAGAGGGCGGAAGAGAGTTATGGAGAGAGGTATGAAGAGGTTAAGAGGTTGTGCTGGTTTCCAGTACTGCCCTTCATCCGCATCTATAGCAGAACTTTCCCCTCTATAGAAAGTTCAATATCTTCTTTAAATTTGTCGTAACGACCCCTTGCTCTCGTGACTGGCTTGGCTTCAGCGCAGCAAGTGATTCCCATAATTCTGCCACAGTAACAGAGTTAAGATATGCGTTCAACCTGGAGAGAAACTTACAGAACATTAAGATCAGGGCCACAACTCTAGGTGTTTCCTCAAGGCCACATTCAGGTCCACCTGCAGTTTAGGGTTAATTCAACTGCATGGAACGTTATCATGTTTCAGTGGAAGCATGGCGGTCAGGCCAGCATAACATGGGTTAAAGTGAACATGCTTTCTGGATGTCATTAAGGAGCACTGGCAAACTTTGTGTTTCAATACAAAGCGAGTGTAACCTCGACACACTAAAATTGATTGTATTTTTTGATATTTTAAACGTGGACTTTTGGAGAATCTGTATATCAAACTCACTGTGTATCATAAAAAACATTTCAAACTATTGCAATGTTATATTTTTGCCAACTCTACACCGCACCTCCCAAAAGAAAACATAAGTTTAAACATGGACAAAGAACTAAATGAAAGAAACCCACACCCATTAAACCATTTTGTAACATCAAAGGAGTAAACTGCTTTCCCCTTCATCATGATCCCTATGAGCCCTATGGCCCTGAGGCATCATGAACATTTCAAACAAGCTGCACACAAAAATAACAGAAGGATGGTGTTGGTTAAAGTGGCCATATGGCTGAAAGACAGAGCAGCAAACACGACAGGCAGGTTTTCTCGTGTCTTATTTCCGTGAAATCGGTATCTTACAGACCGAACTTGCCCAGTTTCTGTCATTTCCAATATCATGTACTTGCTTGCGCACCAAAGTGTCCCGAAGCGACAATTTCTTAGTAAAGCGTATATCATACAAACGACTCTTCCTCTCATTTCAGTTCCATCTGAGCGACTCATCGGCCCTGAAAAAGAACTGCGTGCTTCAGCCACAAGAGGAGAGGATAAGGGAGGCAGGCCTTGTTTAGCACCGCACACGCACACACGCGCGCGCACACCCGCACACGCTCACATACACACAAACAGGTCAACACTCTCATTTCTGATGTCCACGCAGAACCCAAACAACATCGATATGGTCGTGGTCAGGAAGCGCATGAAGCAGGAAGAAAAGAAGAATGAGAAAACAGAAGAAGAGAAAAAACAAGAGTCTCTCTCTCTCTCTCTCTCTCTCTCTCTCTCCCTCGCTCCCTTTCTCCGCCAGGCAAGCACACAACAAGACAACGTACCTCGGAAAACCTCCTGCTGCATCTCTGCTGCGATGTGTTCTCTCTCTCTCTCTCTCTCTCTCTCCCTCCCTCGTTCTGTGTGTGCTTGTCTGCGTGTGCCCGTGTGTGTGCGCGCACGCACACGAGCGAGAGAGCACAGCGCAGGCAGGGAGAGACGCGCACACGCACACACACACACACACACTAACACACACACACACACACAGGCAGCACTATGTAGAGACAGAGGGCAGGAACGACTCTCACACTCTGACTGCCCCCCCCCTCAACCTCCTCCTCTCCTTCCCTCTCTCCTTCTCTTGCCTGCTCGCCACGCACTCTCTCCCTCGCCCGATCTCTCTTTCTCTCGCACTTCGGTTCGCCTCGGACACATGATTCTCGGCTGTTTTCGCATTTCCATCCCCCCCCCCCACCACCACCCCTTCATTCCAACAACACCCTTACCCCACCCCACCCACTCCCCTACTCCTATCCTCATTTTAATTCCAATCCCCCCCTTTTTTTTTATATATTGAGAACTATTGTTCTTCGCAAACAAACACACATGCACAGGCTACTCTCTGTACTCATATACACAAAGCCTGGCGATAGCGAGGGAGGGAGGGAGAGAGAGTGAAAGAGAGGGAGAGAATGAGCGAGGGAGAGGACGCCATTTAAGCAGTTTGTTACGAGCACTGCCAGTCCCCAAAATGGCTGAAAACAAACAGGAGCCATGCCAACAGGAGAAAAAAACCTGGGCACAAAAAGAGACAGAGGGAAAGACGATAAAGAGCAAAGGAGAGGAGTGGAGAGAGAGAGAGAGAGCGAAAGAGCGGACAGTACTTTAGGAGGAGCACGACTCTGTAAATCTGTGAAGTAGTTGAAAGGACAGGGAGATCAAAGAGAGGTGGACATGGGCATGTGCTTTGGTTTTTTTGTTTTTGTCTCCTTTCCCTGACCTCCGCGAAGAGGAAGAGTTGGCGAGTAAACAAGTAAACATTTGAAGTTCTGCTGGAGCGCGAGCAGTGTAGAGTCTGGTTACGGAAACCTCTGAGCGAGCGAGCGAGCGAGTGAGTGATACAGGGAGATGCAGATTGGGCCTCTTCATCAGAGTAAAGTCATCAGTCACGCGCTGCCAATCACCCTAACACGTCAGGCCTGCAAACACCAACTAGCATTGAGTCTGATAACGAAGCCTTTAGGCTATCCTTGGGGTCCGAGTGTGTCATAACACGAAGAACGTCCCGGCTTCAGCACGAAACAACTGGAATTAGAATTCCTCTTCACCCACTCTTCGCTTCTCTAGCTGTCTGATGCTTAATTTTCAAAAGAGTACCCCATTACACCCACCATCCCACGTCCATCTCCACTCTGCCCCTCTCTTTAGTTCTCTCTCTCTTTCACTCTCCCTCTTTTGCTCCTACATTGTATGCCAGGCCACTTGTCTCCATGGGAACTCTGTCTGGAGCGGGTGTTCCTCCTATGATCTTGCCGGCTTTTAATGGAACTTTGTCATTTTCTTTTTTTTACTCCTTTCCCAACCAATCTATTTATCCATCAACGCCGAACGCTGAGCACAAGTGTCCAGCAGTGGCTGCATGCATTTTGGGGTTGATTACGTAGCAGCGTGCGTATGCTCCAGCATTCCCCACCGCGAAGCGGCTGCAGGCTGCTGTTGACTCTGCGCGAGAGAAGTGCAGGCGATCCATTCATGCACGCTCACCTCAAAGCCATCGAGCTTTTCAGTGCAGGACTGCGAGGCCGCACCACCACAGAAATCAGAAGGAACTGGAAAGAGTGTTGACGACTGGGGCGCACTGGGCTCCCGCTCACTTCGAAACCTCAACGAGCGCCTTACTTGGTGCATCGGGTTCAGGAACACACACTGCCAGAGTGAGAATTTACCGTTGAGGTTGGAGTTACATAAAGTTACATAATGTCTGGATTACTTGAGAGTATTACAAACTTTTATTTTGTTCCCTATTGCACCCTGATGCAATGAGAAAAAGTAGAATCACACATGATTCTGTTTAAAATACTGTTGTATAAAACGATGTCTCCTCTGTATTTTCATCTCCCAGTTGCAGAGCTCAAAGTAAAATTAAAAGAAAATAGTTGTCGTGCTTTAATCTGTTTGCTGATCACACAGTAGTGCTGATCACACCAGAACACTCACTCTTTTCCTCGTTCTCAATGTATTTGATCATATTTATTATTCCACAGATGGCTGACGTTGGCCAAAGCCGATCAAAGGCCATCTTAATATGACATATGGATCAGTGGACACTAACAAGCAAGCAATGGCCAGCTGAATCTCCACGGCAACAAAGAGCCTGGGACATCTGGAGCGAGCCACACACGGACTCCTGGTGAGTTTTTGGGGAAGAGGGGAGTGACGAGTGCGTCACAGTGATTGTGTGGAGGCGGGCAAGAAAGAGCTGGATCCATGGATGGTAAAGTGTGAACTGTCCAGTGAACTGCTGGATTGGTTTAATTTTTAAAAAATAGTTTTCAGTTATACTATTTGATGCATTATTATTATTTATTATTTTTTATTATCTTCTCCTAGAATTTTCTAGGGATGCATTTTTAATAGAATAAAAAGAAAATAAATAAATAATAAAAAAAGGAAAATGAAAACATATCAGGCCGCACTCCGTATAGTTCACGACATAAACAGCAACTGGACAAGGCAAATAAATAAATCATGGAATAAATACGCTTAGATTTCCAAATACACGTACAGAGGAGACCAGGTCTTCCAAAATGTTCCTGATTCATGGTGCAAATCAACTGTTATTTTCTCCAAAGGTAAAAACTTTACATCCTCACTGAGGGCACCTCAGATTTAGACCACAGCAATACATTTTTAAGCCAAGTACACAAAATAAGTATTCAAGGTATCAGTGTACGAGTTCAACAGGTAGATACAAGGAGACAATTCAAGATCCAGTTCAAACACCTTCTGTATCACAGATATAAGTACCTTCTAATAGCTAAGAACTTTGTCATCACTCCAAAACATATGCATAACCAAGCCTTTATGCATTATTATTATTATTATTATTATTATTATTATTATTATTATTATTATTATTACTTGTGCTTTGATACTTAGTCAACAGCATTAGAACTCAGAACACTTACTCAGTTTAGGCAAAAAATCAAAAATGTTTATGATTTATATATTTATAATGGGGACATCAGTAGGCCTTAAGAAGTACTAGGAAGGTAAGGTGTCCGAAGACCAGGGTTAGGAAATGTATGAATATATGAAAATAAAAAATAAAATAAAAAAATAATAAAAAATAAATAAACAAATAAATATATATATATATACTTTTTTTTTTTAAGAGACTTTTAACACATTTGGATCACCATCGTTGATGAAATTCAAGTATGTTAAACACCATATAAAACCATATAACACATGAAAGAAGCTTCTAAATCCAAGAAGTGAATTGTGCTGGAGGACAGAGGTACGAAAGTAGAAGACCGAAAGAGAGAGTGAGAGACTGGAGAGGATGGGTGGAAAATCAGCTGGGAGGGGTGCCTGATGGGGAAGGGGGGGGGGCGTTTTTTTCCACTGCCAGAGAAAAAACGGCTAAATCAAATTAATTAGCTTCTTCATCTCACAGTCTTAACTCAGGCATGCTGTACCAGGAGAGAGAGAGAGAGTGAGCGAGTGAGCGAGTGAGAGGAGAATGTGTTTGTGTATGTACACGCTGGTGGCTGAGATTGGACTGGGGGGGGCGGCGTGAATGCCTTGTTTTGTATGTGGGCTATTCAGCAGAGAAGGCTAGGAGGGAAGAGCGAGCAGTAATAGGCCGATAAGAAGGAAGGCTATTTCGCTGGTCTTCAGCAGCGAGGGAGAGGAGGAAGTGGGAACAGGAGGCCGAGCGGTTTGCGTCTGACAGTGAGGTGTTCCATGAATATGATATTTCCTTTTAATCCACTACACAGTTTTCAGCTCATCACCAGCAAAGCTCAGCCTTTCCTTCCTGTCGTGTCTCTTTAAATAGATTTCTCTCACAGTGTCGCTCATAGAAAAGAGAGAGAGTTAGCGTCAGGGAGGGGAAAGACGCAGGAAAGAAGGAAAAGTGGACAAAGAAATGAGGAGAAGAAAGAAAAGAAAGAAAGAAAAAGCAGATGGTCAGAATTGTTTGGAAGGATTCCAGGGAACCGCAGCAGACCAAAGCAGATGAATTGGGGGGGGTGGATACAGATAGACAGACTCTCAGTAATGCAGAGGTGATAGGACTGACAACAAACAACCCGTGATAGAGGGAGAGGCTGGAAAGACTTGCTGGGTCTGGAACAGTGGGAAGACTGTGCCAGATATTTAACAGCCATCACTCCAAGTAAAAGCCTGCCTAGTGAAGGCCTTAGCTGAACCTAAGATAGGACTGAAATGGGAGATTTCGTAAAGAGGGAATAGTAATTTAATGTACTGCTCCTTTCCTTTCTGCACATTCCTTTTTAAATGTTTAGTTATTTAGTTTAGTTTCTTAGTTATTTAATTTAGTTTAGTTAGTTTAGGGTTATGAAAACAAACATTACCTAACCCTCCAGTCCAGAGATGGTGGGAGGAAATATGTTAAATTGTTCCCCATAATTATTCCATTTTGAGTTTTCTACATCATTTGAACACACCAATAGTCGTTTACATTGTGTAAAAAAATCAGGTTGAATGGACCAATAGAAATGCTCCAAAATAGCTTGGAAAAATTCTGGTTCCATTGATTTACATTAAAAGTAAAGTATGTTTTTGGTCTCTCCTGTAAAGTTGCAATTTTGGAAATCCCCCCGTTTTTCATTGGACAGCGACGATATACAGGTTGATGATTCATAAACCTACAAACAGTTAGGACAAAAAAAATAATACAATAAACTGAAACAGCAACCAATATAGATTTTATAGCATAAACAATTTAATCTCATAAAGGGGCATCTAGGAAACAAGCCCCCCGATGAATCTTCTCTCAATTTATCAATTATGTTTCTAATTTATTTATTTTATTTTTTTATTTCCAATATTTATATTTGTCAAATTGATGTTATTAATCAAAAAGCACCATTAAAACATATAAAAATATGTCCGTCTCTCTTATTGATTCCACTTTATTTTAGAAAATTGAGATAAAAAATGAATAAAAGTATCAGAGAAGCATTAATATGGTCAGTTTTGCTAATTAATTCAATTAATTGTTTGGTAGCCACAGCTCTCAAGTGCAAATGAGTATTGAACATTACAGAAAATCAGGTGCTAAATTAAAGCAGTCATATTTTGATCAGGGCTAAAAGGGGGTACACATCTAGACCCTGGGTACCCTGTGTATCAAAATTGATCTTAGATCTTAGATCAGCTCTCTTGCTTCCTGAAGTAGTAGCTCAGGTCCACTTAACAATCCAAGCATGGCATCTTCAGTGGACATGATATCTATGCCAATTCACACAGTTAAAAATAGGCCGTTTCAATATTTACACAAAACTCTGATAACATTCCTGAGACCGAAGCGCAGAAGCTGATTTTCATATTCAAATAATTCAATTCTACTTGTCTATTCTGCTGTCAGTGTGCCAGCATTTTTTTTCTTATAAGGCGTTAACCCTGTCTACGGACAGATATACTAACTATACACCACACCCCGACAATAAAATAGTTTATTCTAATAAATACATACAGAAATAAATGTTCCATTCTGATATTGTCTTATTTAGGATCATCTGAAATTATAAATATATAACTGAAGTCATCATCTTCAGTGCATGACGAGTGCGGAACTGAACGTCTATGATCAGTCGTAACAAGAACAAGCAGTTCTGTTCTTCCGTAGCAGACTCATCTTTCAGCGCTCACTCAGAGGGTCCGAGTTTTCCTGTGTAGTGCACATGCCTCTTTCCCCCCTAGTGGCCATCTCCCTTTTCACTGTTTATGTGTACACATCATATCTCCCAGGCCTGATCATGGAGTGTTGCCTAACTTGCTGTTACCAGTCTTAACACAGGAATGATTCCTTAAGAGATTCATTTGATCAGATGTGCAAGAACATTAAAAAACACAAAAACGTTCAGGACCAGAGTGGGGATCATCAGGAGGGGATCATCAGGAAGGGGAGTGCAGGTCATTCATTAAGGTGATGTGCCTAAAAAAATTATTTGCAGTTTCCCATTTACAACAAACGTAACAAAAGTCAAACACCATGATGATGCAAAGCATTTTAAAACTATTTAGGCTCACTGTGGTGGGGGATATGCTACTAGCCTCATAGCTCCAGTGCAAAGCATCTCTTGGCTGATTTACAGGAATTGTGCAATATTGGACTACTTGCTGTTTTCTCTGAGACCTGATCAAACACACAGCTACATAACTTTTTGCTATTAGTGTTAGTACTACCAGTGCATTGTGTTTTGTTATATAATGAATGTTATTTAGAAAAAAATTAAGTAATTAAACTTAATAAATCCACAAAACGCAGTCAAATGGGTGGCAATGCTACAACAGAATTTGGGGAAGGTGGTACATATTTAGTATGTTTTATATTACAACTCAAATACACTAAAGCACAATTTAATACTTTCATGCAACTCCATTTGCCCCAGGACAGATCCGGAGAGACCTTTTCCCAGCACACACGTTCCTGCATGACCCAAGAATGCTGGGTTCTGTATTATTTCAAGTTTACAATTTCAGCCACCTATTCAATACGCTTTACTATTAATAAAGATTTTTATTACCAAAGTGGTAAATGTTGACACATAAAATAACCTAAATCAATAAACCATTTTAGAATTTGTGATTGAGCCAAATTTTATTCCACCTTTTGGGGTTATAGTATTAAAAACACTAACTGTTTAGACGTTTAGTCTTTTTTTCTAAACGTTATAGGTGTTATGACAGGGCTAAGCCTGATCTCTGTACAGGAAAAAAATCCTGCAAATCGTTAATATTTTATTTCTAACATTAAGAGTCAGATGTGAGTCAAACAAGAGCCAGGTGTGGAAATAAGTCCTTCGTATCAAACATGCATATATACACGAACCAAAAGAGAGAACTACAAGCAGTAAGGTTGTACCCCAGCAGAGGATGCTATAGGAATGAATCACTTGCATAACTGGATTTTACAGCTCGCCACACGGTGGCGCTGTCCAGCCACTAAAAGGTCGTCCTATGTGCTTTAACCCAGTGGACACAGTTGCCCATGTGGCCTCAGCCAGTAATACAGGAGTATTGTTCATACACCTAGATGCCTAGTGTCCTGCATTTTAGTGTTTTCTGCATTAACACCTCCAATTTATCTCAATAACGAGCTGCTAATGAGCAGATTGGATGCATGAGCTGCTAGGAGTAGTAAAATCACTGAAAACTACAGGGCAGTAGGCCGCCAGGACCAGAGATGAGGAACGCTGCTGTACGCAATCCTGTGAAAAGACAACAAGAGTCAGTGTTTAGTTATAATGCTTTATTCTCACACCAGTCGAGAAATGACAAGCAAGAGCAGAGTGTTGACAAACATTTACAATAAGTACATAATGATGTGATTTCAAAACCTTAGACTAGTATTAAACAGACCTTACAGCACACCAGAATACAGCTCTAGATGGCTGCATGTACAGAGTTTTTCCCTTAATATTGAATTAAGAGTATAGAAACGTAAGAAAATGAGTAGCAGCAGCAGAGAATCAGGTTATGTAACCGGGCTGTGCTGTTAAGGAGCCGCTCAGAGCAGAGCTGACAGCGTTTAAGCGACCACATATTCCCCACAACGTTGAACACCAAGCCGGTTATCTGATCAAGTTTACTTCCACTGGCACACGGGGTTCCGTCCCACGTTGTATTCGGACCTGCTTAAACGACTGTGTCGAGCAAACTGCAGTAAAGACAACAGCATACTGTTAACATTATCTGCTAAATTACGCAACCTCGGTTCACTCCTCTCTGCCGACTACAGTCTCCATTTTTGTTCAGCTGAGTATCTTTACCCCGCCATATTGAGCGAGTCAAATAAGAGTCCATATTCCTACTTTTTACCATAACTACACTTTCCAAACGGTACAGCCACACCAACACCAAAACAAACACGAATATACAGCAGTAACACACAACAACCGACTCAGACAACATTAAAACAAAGCACTGCAAACACTGCTAGCCTAAGTTAGCAACCGACAAATAATTAGCAAGAGCCAAAACAGCCCGAACACTTGGTACTATCTGGATTCGTGTGCTTATTCCTATTGCCACAATCAAAACAAGCAGATGTGAAGTTCACCACAACTAAAATAAAAACAACCCTCCAGCAAAAATCAACTGCTCTGGACGAGCACAAACATTAGTTTAGCCTAGCTTTGTGTTAGCCTGCTAAGCAGCCAGCTAACCCCACAAAACAAAAGCACTGAACTTTCACTTCAGGGTTATGTTTGTGTGTCAAGAGCTGTTCAACATTATCAATACCAAATACTAGCTTTATCAAATTTAACCAATTGAAGGTCAATGCCCTGAGCAAATTTAGACGCCTAAGCCCGGCTAACGTTGGCCCGGGTTAAGGACACTGAGCAGTTCACCATGGAGAGAGAGAAGCTAACCAGAGACAATCCAGAACAGCTAGCTAATGTAACTAACTTCAGCCAAGTTACTTTCAGTCACTCCTGAGTTTTAACTATATAAAACACGGATTAGTTAACAGATGTCGTTATTTACCGCAGATACAAAGTGATCAAATCCCAAGCTCGTGATTTTAACAGTGAATAGAGAGTATTTTCGACAAGGTGAGCGTTTAAAGAAGTCCAAGTGACTGAAATACGGTTCAATAGAATATATAAGCTGCGTGCTTGGATGTAACATGGCTACTGTGCTGAATATACACCTAAATATGTCCTGAGAGAAGACAGTAACAGTGTTTTAGCTCAGCTCGGTTCGAGAAGCCTGAAATAATTTATCTGGAAGATGGAATTAAATTAATCAGGAACATACGATCTTAAATAACAACGTTAACAGCATAGATCGCCCCTCCGACAGGAGCTTTTTGTCCCGCCGCTGTGGCGGACATCGAGCAGGCTAGCAAAGCGCAAAGCACAAACCCGGCGGCCATGTTGTATCAACGTTACTCATCTTCTCGACGACTGGGTTTAGATAAACACAAATAAAACAGGATTTAGACCGCAAACTTGGACAGAAATATTAAAAAACACCCGACAAGACGGCGGCTAACTGAACCAACACACGCTATTTACGACATACTCTAAACGTATAGACGTACAAAGGAACCAAATCTAAGCTAACCAACTAGCTTACTTGGCTAACTACAGCTTTTGTACTTAAATTCTCCAAATCTTACCGACGTGACATTAAGCGTTAGCATTACCTTCTTTTTGTTTGAGCGCTGATTCAAAATATTTCATTTTCATGTCATATTTTTCACCAGTTATCCCTAACATTAGTTAGCTTTGAACGATTAAAGCGCGGCCTAAAAAGTTAAATTAAATTAAATACATTAAACGGTAACCTAGGTTTGCGATTTTTAACCTGTTGTTATAGACACACTAAACATTCACATCTGAGGACTTTAGTATAAAAGTGTTAAAAAAACGTAGTTGGTATGAGACTCCAGGCTTTCTGGGGGCTTTCCAACTTCGCATACCGAAATCAGTGCCTGTTGTCCGGCCGTCTCATTTACTCGACTCCCATGATTCGCGCATTTTCCCGTAAAATATCAACAAATTAAGAAAAATGCTACAAAAAGCTTCAGTAATGTTTACAGGTGCGCTGAAAAACATTACTGACGCGACTGAAAATAATAGATTTTGAAAGCTTAATAAAAAATATAGGCGTAAATGTTGTTGGTTTGAGGTAGGCCTTTCGGGGAGCTTCTTTTCCAGGACTCGTAGCTGATCCAGAGCGAGACGCAGCGGAGAGGGGCAGTTTTTTTTACTTTTGCTTAGAAGGGGTAAAAAATATCCATCGGCAAACATCGGCAATGTTCGTAAAAGAGGCGGACCATACGAACGTCGCGCTGACGTGAACTGCGATTGGCTGGCAGTGACTTGTTGATACATATTTATAAAGGCGCTAACGAATCAGGCTCCGATTCGGTGAATATTAACAACAACGTACGTTTACAGCGCTGGTCGACACGCCCATTCTGAGGATAGCCCAATCAGGTACCTTCGTGCCCTTTTTCCCGCCTTTCTCACATTAACTTTCGTCGAGCTCGAAAACGCGCGAAGTCATTGGTCGTACGTCTCTCCTTATGAATAATTCATTTACGCTCCCAGCATGGCCAATCAGTGTTAAGTAACTTCGCTCGAGAACCCACCCCCTGACTGTTTTGCCCCTTCTGTTCAGAGTGTGTGAACCCGTAGCGATGCGTACAGTCTATATAAAGACGTGTGGGAGTACTTTTCTCTCAGTTGCGCTGAGAGCGCACCGGAGTGTAGATCAGGGAAAGGGAAGGGGCTAGCCAGTAGTTCAAGTGGTTAATTTATAAACATAAATAAATAGGCACATTGGGCAGGGAGGAACGCTGGTCAGTGGGAAACCGCCATCGGACGCGTTCCGGCCACCTTTGGGTGCCAGGAGAGAGTCTTGGTGGCGTTTCAGAGCTGTTCCCTCTTTCAAAGCGGCGTGCCGAGGGAGGACGCGTCTCTTTGAATAGACAGGATGCACGGACCGCCTTCCAGCGACAGCGCATGCCCACTGCGCCTCATCAAGCGGGTTCAGTTCGGCATCATCAGCCCAGATGAGCTTGTAGGTCTCTTGCCTTTGGGAGGGTATTCTCTTAATTCTTTGGACAGTAGTGAAGTGTTGATCTGACCTTCGTCGGTTTGGTAGCTGTTAATCTGAAAGAAATAATCCTCCGTGTTGTCGGTGCGCCTGTGTTATAGTTAGCTTAGCATGTTAGCCAACACATGCTCCAGGTATCGCCGGGCGCACGCTGTAGGAAAGTTTGGTCAGTAATGAATAAACGAGTTTGGCTGTTTTACACTTTAGCTGTACGATTAAAGCACCGCGTTATTTTAACCTTTCCAAGATCTGTTTACCCTTTTCGTGCATTGAAGCATACTTTCCTGTTAGACCCAAAGTTCGACTTGATGTTTTGCATCCTCTCACATTCCTGACAATAAAAAAATAACACATGAAAAATTACGCATGCTCTCTTTTGCATTTATGAAGAATTTGAATGGCCTCATTTTTCTCCATCTTTGTTTTCTGTTTGTAGTTTTTAGGAAGCAAACTGAACTTTATGTAGTACACAACTTTAACTGGTTAAATAAAATTAAAATATTGTTGCATGAGGTAAAGCATTACTCCAAAGTTACTGTAAGGTGTTACTGCTTCTTTGGGACAAAGCAGCTGTGCTTGAGTTTAACCTTTCAAGGGTCTGTTAAATAGCATGTTGCTTTACATCTCTTTACATTAGGTCAGCTGGTTTGCTGTTGTGCTCATGACTTGTTAAAAAGAAATAGTGCAAGTGGCTGGTATCTCTGTTAATCCAAATTAAGGTTTTTAGTTGTTTATTAATTATTTTAACTGAAAAGCAGTTGTTTCTTCCTTTTGTGTATTGATTAAATATAGATGGTTATGTTTTGCTGTGTTGCATTTTTATTTATTTATTTTTTACAGAAACGGATGTCTGTCACAGAAGGGGGCATCAAGTACCCTGAGACTACAGAAGGTGGCCGCCCAAAACTGGGTGGTCTCATGGACCCCCGACAAGGGGTAATAGAACGTTCAGGCCGGTGCCAGACATGTGCAGGTGCTTTTTTTTCTTTTTCTTCTTATAAAAACTGTTTTGCCCTTGTCCAGTTTTCCTATTTCATTAGATATTAGAACATGTGGTGCTTGGACACTGATTTGTTTATCCGTTGTAGGTAACATGACGGAATGCCCTGGCCACTTTGGTCACATCGAGTTGGCAAAGCCGGTCTTTCATGTCGGCTTCATAACGAAGATCATGAAAGTCCTTCGCTGCGTCTGTTTCTTTTGTTCCAAGTTGCTGGTGGATGCGGTATGTATTATAAATCGCTGCTGCCTAAATAAAAACAAGCATCTCAAATAAATGGTAACATTTAACATTTATTACACGATATTTTATGGTATTTTTGCGATAACGATACTCTTGGCGATACGACAAAACATTGATTAAAAAAAATTCAAGAATACACTACTGCAACAAAATGAAAATTTAATTGTTATTGCATTAGATATGGTACACCCTAACTGACAGTTGGCAGTTAGCATTTAAGTGTACTCAGAGTGTGCTGAGCTGATGTTCATTAGCAGCTGTTTATATAAAAAAAATACAAGAATTTTCATCAGATTGTAACAGAAATCAATGATCCAGAATGTCACGATACTAAATAATGCACTCCAAATACCTCCATATATCCAGAACTGAAGTAAAGTGAATGATACTGGAGATAAAATCTGTCTCTAGTAGATTATAATGGGAAATGAGAAAAGTGTGAATTTTTATTTTTCTAAAAACAATAAAAGTAGTACCTGATGTGATAATTGGTGATGGGTGATATGGTATGATATTTCAGGGTATAATATCGTTCACCATATTCAGAAATGTTGGTGATATTGTGTATAGATACGTTACGGAACACCCCTAGTAACATTACAGGACAGGGTGAAAATGCCTTTTCCTTCATGAAATAGCGCACGGTATAAAGGACAGCCAATGATTTTTCTTTAGCCAGCAGCAGTGTTCCTATATTGTGTCTGAATATTTATATTTATATCATAATGAGTGACTTACCTGAGAGGGTTCCTGTATACTGTTTTATGTTTCCAGAATAACCCAAAGATCAAAGACATCCTGTCAAAGTCGAAAGGCCAGCCCAGAAAACGTCTGACCCACGTTTATGACCTATGTAAAGGCAAAAACATCTGTGAGGGTGGGGAGGAGATGGACAACAAATTTGGAGTTGAGCAACAGGAGAACGATGAGGACATCACTAAGGAGAAGGTACTGGACTAAAACAAATGTGAACAGTGAGACTTTGCTAGTCCAAGAAGTTCTTTTTGTGTTTGGAAGGTGAAAGAACAATATTTTTCAAAAACTTTTTACAGTGTCCCTCTCATACTGACCTCTTCTGCTCTCTCCAGGGTCATGGTGGCTGTGGGCGCTATCAGCCACGTATTCGGCGCTCAGGTCTGGAACTCTATGCCGAGTGGAAGCATGTGAACGAGGACTCTCAGGAGAAAAAGATTCTCCTCAGCCCTGAACGTGTCCACGAGATCTTCAAACGCATCTCAGATGAGGAGGACATCATCCTGGGCATGGACCCCAAATATGCACGGCCTGAGTGGATGATCGTCACGGTGTTGCCAGTGCCCCCCCTTGCTGTTCGACCCGCTGTTGTCATGCAGGGCTCTGCTAGAAACCAGGTGAGACTATACTCTCAATTGGGGAGTGGTTTCCAGTAACCTACAGTTTACAAACTTCGCAAGACATTAACAAATGTCCAATTCTAACTTTTCTGGTTGTGTTCCCCTCAGGATGATTTGACACACAAGCTAGCTGACATTGTAAAAATTAATAACCAGCTGCGACGGAATGAACAGAGCGGAGCTGCAGCGCACGTTATAGCAGAAGACGTCAAGCTTCTGCAGTTCCATGTGGCCACCATGGTGGACAATGAGTTGCCTGGCTTGCCTAGAGTAAGTCCCTGCACCTGTACACAGTATAAGAATCCAGGCCTTCCACAGTATATAACTAACCTTAAAATAAATGTCCATATTAACTGAAATAAGTGAGCTTTGGGTTCTATAGCCTTATGTTTGTGACCTGTAAACAGTTAAAGTAGTACAGCTTTTTTTAAACCAGGTTTAGTTTTAGGTTTAGTTTTCTAAAATCTGCAAAACTTGTAATTTCAGGCAATGCAGAAATCAGGCCGCCCCCTCAAATCCATCAAGCAGAGACTGAAGGGTAAAGAGGGGCGTGTGCGAGGTAACCTGATGGGAAAGCGTGTGGACTTCTCCGCTCGAACAGTCATTACACCTGACCCCAACCTGCAGATCGATCAGGTGGGCGTCCCTCGTTCCATCGCTGCCAACATGACCTTCCCAGAGATTGTCACACCCTTCAACATCGACAGGTAAACTCAAAAATTTGTTTCAGTGCTTTTTATTTTTCTCTTGGGTTTCTTGCTATGACGCACAGCTTGTAGGTTGAGTTTCCGATCACCTTCTAAATAGCTGATGCTTCACTTTTCCAGGCTTCAGGAGCTTGTGAGAAGAGGGAACAGTCAGTATCCAGGAGCCAAATACATCATCCGTGATAATGGAGACAGAATCGACCTTCGGTTCCACCCCAAACCAAGTGACCTTCACCTTCAGATTGGATATAAGGTAAAGCGTCGGTCAACGTTTCTTAGTTTGTTTTTACTTTTAAAGCTTCATGTTTTTTGGCCCGAATTAAACAATACTATCTTCTCTGGTTCAACAGGTGGAACGTCATATGTGTGATGGAGACATCGTTATCTTCAACAGACAGCCTACTTTGCACAAAATGTCCATGATGGGCCACAGAGTTCGAATCCTGCCCTGGTCTACATTCCGACTCAATCTCAGGTATGCTTGATCCGTGTTACTTTTACTAATCAGGTGTACCCTGAATGAGTAGCTTTACCTCATTCACCCACATCTTCCTCCTTGACCTGACAAATCTTAACAAATTTTCAATCTCATGCTCTCCGCAGTGTGACAACCCCTTACAATGCTGACTTTGATGGAGATGAGATGAACTTGCACTTGCCTCAGTCGCTGGAGACTCGCGCTGAGATTCAGGAACTGGCTATGGTGCCTCGTATGATCGTGACACCCCAGTCCAACAGACCTGTTATGGGTATCGTGCAGGACACGCTCACAGCAGTGCGCAAGTTCACAAAGAGGGACGTCTTCTTAGAGAGGGTACGTTCAATACACACTTCAATTTTAGAGCATTTACCTAAAGTATAGTAGTAGTGCCATTACTGCTTCACTGAAATGAGCTGCTCAGGAGTATGGTGCTGACTCTCGCTCTCTCACTCTGTGGGCTTTGACCAGGGTGAGGTGATGAATCTCCTGATGTTCCTCTCCACCTGGGATGGTAAAGTGCCACAGCCTGCCATTTTGAAGCCGCGACCACTCTGGACTGGGAAACAGATCTTCAGCTTGATCATCCCAGGCCATATCAACGTCATTCGTACGCACAGCACCCATCCGGACGACGAGGACAGTGGCCCCTTTAAACACATCTCTCCTGGAGACACAAAGGTACTTTAATATATATAATCTTTGATATATTTAATTCTTATGATCTTCACAATATTTAAAGTGGTATCATTCAAATTTAGTTTAGAATCACGTAGCCGTTCATTGACTGGGTTACTTGCTGTTACAGGTGATTGTGGAGAATGGGGAGTTGATCATGGGGATTCTTTGTAAGAAGTCTCTTGGTACCTCTGCTGGTTCTCTTGTGCACATCTCATACCTGGAGATGGGCCATGACATCACCCGTCTCTTCTACTCAAACATCCAAACTGTAGTCAACAATTGGTTGCTTATTGAGGGTAAGAGAAACAGGAGTGTGGATTTTCTTTAAAAAAAATCAAAGTTTTCTTGTTTTATTGAATCTGACATGATGTTTTTTATCTCATAGGTCACTCAATTGGTATTGGTGACTCCATTGCTGATGCCAAGACATACCTTGACATTCAGAACACTATTAAGAAAGCCAAGCAAGATGTGATAGAGGTGAGAATTCTTGAAATGGTCGTGCTCATTATTGGGCTCCACTGCAAATGTTTCATGTTCTCACCGTCTTCTCTTTTCTCCTCAGGTCATCGAGAAAGCCCACAACAATGAACTGGAACCCACTCCAGGTAACACACTAAGGCAGACCTTCGAGAACCAGGTGAACCGCATTCTGAACGATGCTCGAGACAAGACTGGATCGTCCGCACAGAAGTCACTGTCTGAGTATAACAACTTCAAGTCCATGGTGGTGGCTGGATCCAAAGGATCCAAAATTAACATCTCTCAGGTGAGTTTGGCTGAACACTAACGTCTCTACTTTAGTGTCTGCTCTAGGTTTCTTTGTTTATTATTGTTTTCCAGGACCATCTTCATTTTTCTCCTAATTACTTGTAGGTTATTGCTGTGGTGGGGCAGCAGAACGTTGAGGGTAAGCGTATCCCATTCGGCTTCAAGCATCGCACTCTTCCTCACTTCATCAAAGATGACTACGGTCCAGAGAGTAGAGGGTTTGTGGAGAACTCCTACCTGGCTGGACTTACACCCACAGAGTTTTTCTTCCACGCCATGGGAGGAAGAGAGGGTCTGATTGATACAGCTGTGAAAACTGCTGAGACAGGTAGAGAATTAGAGTAGGAGGTTCTGTTTTACATTGAGAAACCAAAACCTCAGGCTGCTGCATTGTTTACATACTGAGGTCATACCTGAAACCTCGTCTACTGGAGCTGAGAACTTCCTTGTATTTCCTCACTCAGGTTATATTCAGCGCCGTCTGATCAAGTCTATGGAGTCCATCATGGTGAAGTATGATGCCACGGTGAGGAACTCCATTAACCAGGTGGTGCAGCTAAGATATGGTGAGGATGGTCTGGCAGGAGAGGCTGTTGAGTTCCAGAACATGGCCACTCTTAAGCCTTCCAACAAAGCCTTCGAGAAAAAGTGAGTTCAGGTTTTGGTAATCTAATTTGCTTCGTCTCCATCAAGCCCAGATGATTATCTCCTATTTGATGTCATGACCGTGACGTTCACCCTCTTTAATTCCAAAGGTTCAAGTTTGACTACACCAATGAGCGGGCTCTCCGGCGCACCCTACAGGAAGATGTGTTGAAGGAAGTGATGACCAATGCACATGTGCAGAGCTCTCTGGAGAGAGAGTTTGAGAAGATGAAGGAAGACCGAGAGATTCTCAGAGCCATTTTCCCTACAGGAGACAGCAAGGTCTTTAAGTTTGTCCTGTTTATGTATGGATTGTTTGATTTGATATAGATTTGGATCATTTGTTAAGTGGTTTGGTTATTTTGTTGTCCTGAAAAACAATTTTAAATTAATACTTTCTAAGCATATATTCATCAAGTTATTTTACATGTACATGGTATGTATGATCCACCTGAACCATTTTCTCTGATTAATTTAGGGGCAGCATCTTCCATGTTGTGATGAACTGTATTTACCTCTCTTCTCCTGCAGGTGGTGCTGCCATGCAACCTGGCCAGAATGATCTGGAATGCACAAAAGATTTTCCGCATCAACCCACGAACTCCAACTGATCTGAACCCTTTAAGAGTGGTGGAGGGTGTGTAGCTTTCAAATAACTTGTATATATCTACCCAGTGACAAACTGAAATCTGAAATCCATTTGATCAGCTTGTTCTGGGGCATTTTAAAGAATTTTGCTTTTTGCCAAGTTTTTATTTCTATTAGTTTTATTTTGTTTTTTTGTTTTTTTTTAAAGAAAAGTACATCTGTAAAAACCTAAGCTAAATAAAGACCGATGGCTTGTTGCCACTAAATAAAGCATGCTGAGGATTTAGTGAAGGACGGATCCTCACAGATCATGCTCTCTTTGGCGAAACATGTTTTTAGAAAAGCTTTGTCAACTATTTTTTTTTCTTAGTCTAATCCAAGAAACAATTTTATATACGAAATTATCATTGGCTACTTTTACATTCAGCCCAATAATCCGTTAATCATCTGACTAATGGCTCAATCAGAATAGGCTAGTCCTATTAAGATCATTCAGATTACAACTTCTATTTGATTGAAGAAGGTGGTTATTCCCATAAATTAACTGTTAATTTAAAGAATAATAGCCGTGTAAACGTCTGTATCCGATTACATTCCCAATCGGAACGTTTAAGGACGTTCTGCGCATGTGCAGTTCACTTCAAAACCTTAAAAGATAAATTAAAAGTAAATACTTTTAAAATTAAAAACAAATAATAGGAAAAATGAACGACAGTGGGTTTACATGAACTTTAGAGCAAATTAAAAACAGGAAGTTTCTCAGATCCGCGCATTACAAAGCTCTGATCCTCTTTCCCGTTTTACAAAATTATGGGTGAATTCACGGGAGATCAACTCCTTGCTAACACGGATTAAACTGGTGTTGCAGGACGTGACGTCTTCCTCTCGCCCCTTCTTTAATAAGTACATGATGTTTTCCTGAGTATCATTTTAAAGCAGTTAAAACACGAGCACGCTAACTGAAAATCTGGTGACCTACTTCTGCTGGTCTCACTCTGAACTCCCTCAGTGCTCATTGTCATGGTGACGTTTGCACAAAGTTGTACTCTATGCATGCGTGTAATGCTGGCTCAGTTTACGTGTAGTGTGCATGTAAACTGAGATTTTCATCAAATTGTAGAGTAGAATGAGCATAAACACCTCCAGCTTAATGTAGAATCGGAATGAATTCAATCGGATTACAGAAACTCTCTGCATGTAAACGTAGCCGCTGTGCTGATTGGAAGCTAATTGGTTTTATGGTATTCATTTTTGTCTGTTGCAGTAATTGTGGATGCTAATAGCGGTCACATGTCTCTTTTTTTTTTTTTTATGTAGGGGTGCACGAGCTGAGTAAGAAGCTGGTCATTGTGAACGGTGATGATCCATTAAGCAAGCAGGCCCAGCAAAATGCCACGTTGCTCTTCAACATCCACCTACGCTCCACCCTCTGCTCCAGGCGGATGACTGAAGAGTTCCGCCTTAGCACGGAGGCCTTTGAGTGGCTACTCGGGGAGATTGAGACAAAGTTCAACCAGTCGATTGTGAGTATTACAGCACATAAAACAGATTTGCCAAAAGAAATAGGAGGATTAAAAGGGCTCAAGGCCGAAGTATCATGTCTGCTGCGTCTCTGTATTGGGGTGTTGCTGTTTTCTGGAAACTGAGGCAGATGTTCTAACTAATTGCTTGTCTAATCATATCTAGGCTCATCCAGGTGAGATGGTGGGTGCTCTGGCTGCTCAGTCTCTGGGAGAGCCTGCCACCCAGATGACCCTGAACACCTTCCATTATGCCGGTGTGTCGGCTAAGAACGTCACCTTGGGTGTGCCTCGACTCAAAGAGTTGATCAACATCTCCAAAAGGCCCAAAACGCCTTCCCTCACAGTGTTCCTGTTGGGCCAGGCGGCTCGAGATGCTGAGCGGGCCAAAGACATCCTGTGTCGCCTGGAGCACACGACGCTGCGCAAGGTCACGGCCAACACGGCCATCTACTACGACCCCAACCCGCAGAGCACGGTGGTGGCTGAGGATCAGGAGTGGGTGAACGTTTACTATGAAATGCCCGATTTTGACGTAACCCGCATCTCGCCCTGGCTGCTGCGTATCGAGCTCGATCGCAAACACATGACCGACCGCAAGCTGACCATGGAGCAGATTGCAGAAAAGATCAATGCAGGTGAGGCTACAATGAGACACACGGAATAGGCAGGTAGCGTAGAGTTCATTTGCAGGAAAAAGCTAAGTCTTGTTTTCTGCCTCTCAGGATTTGGTGATGACCTGAACTGTATCTTCAACGATGATAACGCTGAGAAACTGGTGTTACGAATCAGGATCATGAACAGCGATGAGAACAAGTTCCAGGAGGTGAGAGATCTTCACTCCACAGGATTGCTTGTTACATGACTTGCACTCTTAAAACAGAAACGAATATTAAATGCATATTATTTGCAACCATTTCATATTAATTAACTTTAATCCAATAGCATTTTATTAACTTGTTTGGTTCCTTTGTCTAGGATGAGGAGGTGGTGGATAAGATGGACGATGATGTGTTTTTGCGGTGCATTGAGTCAAACATGTTGACTGACATGACCCTTCAAGGAATTGAACAGATCAGCAAGGCAAGAACTCAAACTTTTTTTTTCTTTTTTTTCCCCCTCATAGTTGAGTTAAACAATTGAATGATCCTCACCAGAATGCAAAAAGCTACTAATTCAGCTTGGACTTTTTTAAAAACATAAATTAGTTATGAGTTTCTTACCGAACCTGGATCTAGGGCTGGGTGATATGGGGGAAAAATCTTATCACGATAATTTTTTCATCAGTCGATATCGATAAATATCATGATATAAATCAAATCACTATTGCCTTTTTACTTTAAGTGAGATGTGAAGATAATATTTCAAAATTTTTGTTTATCTTCTGATTTGTTTTCTAGACATATGTACTATAGAACATTACACAACTATTTCAAATAAATTAAACACAAGTTTCCCTCCGGGTTTTTTGGTTATAAAGATAACTTTGCCTTAGTATTCTCACTCGAACTCTTGAGGCATGCATGCATACGTGTGTGTGTATATATGTATATATGTGTGTGTGTGTGTGTATATATATATATATATATATATATATATATATATATATATATATATATATATATATATATATATATATATATGTGTGTGTGTGTGTAGGTATATTACACACACAAAAACAGTGTGGTGCTCTGTCAGCTCTGCACAGTGGAGATGATCACAACAGTACAACTGCTATACACGAGACCTTGATGATCAAAAATCCCGTAGAGCTTCATCAACACAGCAGCAGGACAGCACCTGTTTATCTGATCTTATAGATTATTTATAGATTATTAACACGTGTATCATGTTTCTTTCAGTAGTAGTTTAACGTTTTCTGTTATTTTCTTTTATTTTATTCTCTCTGCTCGACTGTGACGCCTGCAGTAACCAGATTACTAGCACGTGGGTTAAGCTGCTGCTACGTCTACTCTGTACTGTGAGCTTCAACCAAATATGAAATAACTGGAACTCTAGTTCAGCCACCTGATTGGTTTGGGGTGGCGCTATTCCTATTCTCATTGGCTATTCGTGTTGTCTCTGAAAACATGGACTGAACTTAATTCTATCGACTACGTCTTAGTTCTATCGAGGAAACATTATTTTGCGATAATTATCGTTATTGTTTTATCACCCAACCCTACCTGGATCTAAACCTGCTCTCATTCTTTTCCTACAGGTGTACATGCATCTTCCTCAGACAGACAACAAGAAAAAGATCATAATCACAGAGGATGGCGAATTCAAGGCCCTGCAGGAATGGATTTTGGAGACGGACGGCGTCAGTCTTATGAGAGTTCTTAGTGAGAAGGACGTGGACCCTGTCAGGACCACCTCCAATGACATTGTGGAGATCTTTACTGTGAGTCTCTGTTTTGTCTTAATCCTTTGTAGAGAAGGCAGTCTTGTGTTCAGGAAGCCAGACAGAACTATAGAATCATAATTATAGGATGTTGGTAGCTAGCTGCTTGCAGAGCATCTGTTTTTGTCCTCTCTCATTTTAGTTTGGTTTCAGCTTCTCGCTTGCTTGCCCGTAGGTGCTTGGTATTGAGGCAGTCCGCAAGGCTCTAGAGAGAGAATTGTACCACGTCATCTCCTTCGACGGTTCATACGTCAACTATCGTCATCTTGCCCTGCTCTGTGACACCATGACATGCCGAGGTCACCTGATGGCCATCACCCGTCACGGCATCAACAGACAAGACACAGGACCGCTCATGAAGTGTTCTTTTGAAGAGACGGTGAGGACATGCTTGTGTATGAGCATTACTGTGCAGTTGACTGTTTTCTTTGTTTTTACTTGGATATTAGACCTGCAAGCCATGACTGATTAGCAGTTATAGCTTCTCGCTCATATGAAGGTGATGGTTTGTATTGCATTGAGGCCCATACCAAGAATGAAACTGAAATATACTGTGCATCTACATGGCTTCTGTATCGTGCAAGATCAAGGAAATCTTAAGTCTGTCTTGCTCACTGTGTAGGTGGATGTGTTGATGGAAGCGTCCTCCCATGGCGAGTGTGATCCTATGAAAGGAGTGTCTGAAAACATCATGCTGGGACAGTTGGCTCCTGCTGGCACTGGCTGCTTTGACCTGCTGCTAGATGCTGAGAAATGCAAATACGGCATGGAGATCCCAACTAACATCCCTGGAATTAGTGTTGCTGGACGTAAGTGTCGTTGGTGTCATTAATAGTTTTGGTTGTAAAATTTATAGCAAATTGGTTAATAGTTTGTTTTTGTCCCCTCCCTGCATTTCACAGCAACCGGAATGTTCTTTGGCTCTGCTCCCAGTCCTATGAGTGGCATGTCTCCTGCCATGACACCCTGGAACACAGGTGCTACACCAGCTTATGGTGCCTGGTCACCTAGTGTGGGTGAGTACATGCTCTTGGTTGCTTTCTTTGTGGATACTGTAATGTTTGGAGTGTGTTTTAAGCTGGTGGGTTGCTAAAAGGCAGTGATTAGTCCTGCCCTCCAGAATAAAGACCAGTAGTTTGATATCTGTCTCTATAGGACTGTGTTTAATGAGTCGTCTTGCTCATTCTTTCCCCATCTAGGAAGCGGAATGACTCCTGGAGCAGCAGGCTTCTCACCCAGTGCTGCATCTGATGCAAGTGGCTTCTCTCCAGGCTACTCCCCTGCATGGTCTCCTACTCCTGGTTCTCCTGGCTCTCCTGGACCAGCCAGCCCCTACATTCCCTCCCCAGGTAAGATGTTATATTGGATAATTTTTACATTTATCCTAAAAATGTATCCACAAACTGCTGGACTCGTTTTCTCATCTGTTTTGTATATGCTCTTCCCCTCCTGCAGGTGGTGCCATGTCTCCAAATTATTCTCCCACCTCTCCAGCCTATGAGCCACGCTCCCCTGGAGGATACACACCACAGAGCCCTGGCTACTCTCCAACGTCTCCATCTTACTCTCCAACTTCTCCTTCATACTCCCCAACCAGCCCCAACTACAGCCCAACGTCTCCATCTTACTCTCCGACCTCACCCTCGTACTCCCCAACGTCGCCGTCTTATTCTCCTACTTCTCCAAGCTATTCACCAACTTCACCTTCCTATTCTCCAACCTCACCGTCTTACTCTCCAACCTCACCATCGTATTCACCCACTTCACCTAGCTATAGCCCAACTTCACCCAGCTACAGCCCTACGTCACCTAGCTACAGCCCTACATCTCCATCCTATTCCCCAACCTCTCCATCCTATTCCCCAACCTCGCCGTCTTATTCCCCCACGTCACCTTCTTATTCCCCCACGTCACCTTCTTACTCACCAACATCGCCGAGCTACAGCCCAACCTCACCCAACTACACACCTACTTCCCCCAGTTACTCACCAACGTCTCCGTCTTACAGCCCAACCTCCCCGTCTTACTCACCCACTTCTCCAAATTACACCCCCACCAGTCCCAACTACTCTCCGACATCTCCCTCATACTCTCCCACCTCTCCATCCTACTCTCCATCCAGTCCACGCTACACCCCTCAGTCTCCTACTTACACCCCAAGCTCTCCCTCTTACAGTCCAAGCTCACCATCATACTCTCCCACTTCTCCAAAATACACCCCCACCTCCCCATCCTACAGTCCCAGTTCTCCAGAATACACACCCACTTCTCCAAAATATTCGCCCACTTCACCAAAATATTCGCCCACTTCGCCCAAGTATAGCCCAACCTCTCCCACATACTCACCTACCACACCCAAGTACAGCCCAACTTCTCCTACATATTCTCCAACGTCTCCCACCTACACCCCAACCAGTCCCAAATATTCCCCAACTTCCCCAACCTATTCCCCGACTTCACCCAAATACTCCCCTACATCTCCTACGTACTCCCCCACCAGCCCTAAAGGCTCGACGTACAGCCCCACATCTCCCGGCTACAGCCCCACCTCTCCAACCTACAGTCCAGCTATCAGCCCCGATGACAGCGATGAGGAAAATAACTGAAACTGACTGGACGAGAGGGGGCGCTATACGTACTTATGCTTTTCTGACTCGTCCTTTGACCCTGGGAGAAAAGACAAAACTACTGCCTCATGGCATGGGTCATCATTGTTATTCAAAGAAGAAAAGAAGGAACCTGGGGTCTCATGTGAAAAATCATTTTGAATTCTTTTCTTTTTGGACCTGTTGGACAATTCTTACCAGCCTTTGCCAACAGGCTCTATATTTACTATGTTATGTCATAGATTTGAACTTTAAGAATGGCTGCCTTTTGACTAGACTTTATCTTTAAGTTTCATGGGTGGAGTTATTGTGTAGTAACTTGCCCAACAGTTGGTAAAAAGCAGGAGGAGGACTTGGCAGGGGTTGTACACATACACCCCTCCTAAAGCCAACCATCTGTCAGTTTTCAGTGTTGGATGTAAAGGAAATCAAAGAGCTAAAAAGTTTTGCCAAAAGCCTTTAGAAGGAAAATAAATGGTGGGTTATGTTTTGAAATCACTATGATTGACTTAGAGGTGCACAGACATGGCATTTACTGAAACGTATCGAATGACTTTGTTTTTGCTCTGTAAATATGCGCTTATCGGTTTATCCATGTAAATGGAAAGAATCAAAACTGCAACTCTTCCAATATTAATCGTTTTTGAGCCAGATTTTGAGTTCAGAAAATGTTCAGTTTGAAGACTGGATTTGTTAAAGTTCTTTATAAATTAGAATTTTTAACATGGGGAAACACATTGTGCAGATCTGTGTATTCTAGACAAACGCTCATACTAGCCAGTAGCATGGAGGGAAGGGTCTTGTTGGATGGACCCATGTAGGAGACTCTAAGGAAAGGGTGATCTTGATGTTTGTTTGGCGTCCCCCGGTTTCTCACCCCCTCCTGCCCTGTAAATACATCTACAAAGATGCAAGCCTTATCTTTCACCAGCATCCAATGTACCAATTTTGAATATCCATGGAAAGAGGATGTGATGGCCAGCAGCTACATGCCTATGACCACAGGAGACTGGTAGTTTTATTTTTGTTGATTTTAGAGAGGGGTGGTAAGAGAAGAGAGGGGGTTCGGTCATAGTGCTGGTTTGCAGATTGCGCTGGGTAATTACTTTATTTTTTTTCCACCTACTTTTAGACTAATTGTCCTTGATCCTTCTTTTCAACCCATTTTCTAATTAGCATGTGTATAAATGTGTATCCTCCTTTTTTGTCACTGTTATTTAAGCAAGAGCAATATTGTCTAATGAATTATTGAGCGGAAATTTTTTCTTTTAGTTTGTTTTTTTTGGCTTTATGGAACTGTTGCTTGTGTTGGAGTTTACTTTTGGATTGAGTTGAGGAGAAGGGGCGTTTAATTTGGGTTCCTTTAGAATGTATACAGTTTCATAGAAGCCACTTTTCTTTTTCTTTAGACCCGTTTCTTGGTCGATGTCTTTGTTCTCACGCTGGTGTTTGCTGCAAGAACAGCAGGGGGCAGCACAACCGTTTTGAACAGCCAAATGACTTTGGAAAGTGAAGGATGTGGTTAAGATTGTCAGAGGGTGTGGATTTGAAGTGAGTGGGTAATAAACCTGCCCCCTGAAGAGGAATCCTTATTAAAGAGCTAAACGGTCACTGTAAATCTGGTGCATTAAAACTGGCGCAGAACTGGTTCAGGTCCAATTCCCTCCTTCTCCCCTTTTGTCCAAATGTAGCCCAAGACTTTGTTAAATCAGTGTTTGTGTGTATTTTTTTTTTTTCTTTTTTAAAGTCTGTTCCTGTGATTTCAGGTTGGGGAGGCTAATACTGTATGAACGTGGGATTCTGTGTCCAGGAAAAGGTTCTTTTTGTTTAATTTGAAGGAGACAGGGTTAATTCCTGATGTGCATGGCTTGGCTTGTCTTGCTCATTTAGGCTGAAGCCGTGGCATAGTCTGTCCTGTTGTGGTGAACAGCGATTGTTTCTTACCTACTGGTCACTGGCTAACTGGTGCAGAATGAAAGCTTTGTCTCACTGAGTGACGCCCAGTTTTGGGCTTGCATTGTATAAAATGTTAGATTTAAGGCCTTAGACTACACTGAGGCGAGCTGGTTCTTCAGTGTCTCTCTGGCGCCCTAGATTGCCTTCAGTTTCAACGATGTTTCTTAAAGTTTCAGTTGATTTTTATGCACCCAGGCTCCCAGTAGAGTGTGTGAGAGTAAGTTTGGAGGAGTGTGTGTGCGCGTGTGCATGTGTGTAAATTGGGATTGGGTGGGGGGGATTTCTCGAGTTGGAGTAAATACTGGGCTGGGTTTGGTGGGTGGGCGGGGAGGGAGTCAAGGAAGATTTAAATTAAATTGCCACTGTATAGAAAATGACTTAATTCTCTGTATCTGTTTTGTTTGTTTCTGACTTGATAAAACAATAAAAATTTGTCTACACATTTTTGGCTCCTTTTATTGTGCTGTACAACGTACCTGGGTGGGGGTGGTATCTACCAAATTACTTTTAGTCATAAATAGACTAGATATAACTTTTTTTTTTTTTTTATTTTTCTGTTTATTGAGTAGATTGTAGTTCCAGAAACTTGTGCTTGATGCACTTCTAACAGTACAAGTACTTTAGAGCAGAATGCAGATGTCAAGCTACCTTAACTAGAGATTTTGGTTATTTATACTTTACTGGAGTAATTATTTTTCAGCTGACTTTTTACTACTACTCCTTACATTTACACTCCATTATCAGTACTTTCTACTCCTTACATTTACACTCCATTATCTGTACTTTCTACTCCTTACATTTACACTCCATTATCAGTACTTTCTACTCCTTACATTTACACTCCATTATCAGTACTTTCTACTCCTTACATTTACACTCCATTATCAGTACTTTCTACTCTTTACATTTACACTCCATTATCAGTACTTTCTACTCCTTACATTTACACTCCATTATCAGTACTTTCTACTCTTTACATTTACACTCCATTATCTGTACTTTCTACTCCTTACATTTACACTCCATTGTCACATTAGCACATGGTACTAGTCCTAACAGCTCAGACGCTGGAAGCAGTGGTAAGAACCTGGTGATGAGATGTTTCAGTATATTGGTTATACTGTAAGCCATACTTCTAGAAATGTTTAGAAAAGCTGCCCAAGTATACAGACACTTAACTGGTTAGCTAGCATTAGCATTATTCCCTCACACTACTGGTTTCCACAGGAGTGGAAGAGTAACTGCTGAGCATGGATGACACTGCTGCCAATACTATGATACTGCTATACTCCCTTCTAGGCCACAGCTATGCAGAGCTTAGTGTTCCTCCTTTCTGAACACATGAAAAGTCAGGCTTTCATTTGAATTAGAGGAGCAAAATACATCTCTGCAGAGTGGCGTCCCAGAAGGAGCCCAGTTTTAGAGGGAACTGGAAATAAGGATGCCAGTCACTTGAATGATTCATAGTTTCAGGGCCTCTTTTAGCTGACCTCATAGGCTTTAGAGACCAAAAAAAGGGATATGATGTTCAGAGTTCCATAATTGAGGAACATGAAGTTGTCAGATGAAGAAAAAAAGCTTCTGATCATATGCAGTTAGATGTGCTCATTCATAACGCATGAAAGTTATGAAATAGATGAAGTTTGGGAGGAGGAGCCATGCATGAAGTTCCTCCTCCTTCAAATGTAACAATGGGTCTGTCTCAAAACCTAGTGAGTGTCTAAGTAGGCTGTCTAGGTAGGCAGCTGTTTAAGTAGCAGTGTTCTGTCTGACCTCTCTCCTCATAAAACAAATTACTGAGATGCTCTAGTTCAGGGGTTACTTATAGGCGAACCCAAACCGATAAACTATTGAGAATAACTTATTGACTGTGTTTATTTTAAGAGGTGGAGCTTTTCTAGTCTTAACGGCATATGGGCTTTATGGCGCAGTGAACTCAGAGACCAATCATGTGCGCTGTAAGATCACCGAAGGCTCCTCAGCCAATCAGATCTGTGCGGCGTGCACACAGGCAAGGTAGGAAGTGAGGAGCAGCAGCCGGAGACTAAAGCGAGTCAGAAAGAATAACGTAAAAACAGAAAAGTGAAGAGAGAGAACTGAGTGTTTAACAGGAACGGTTCTGGAATGGACCTGCTCGTCTAGTTCTGGAGAACACCGCTCTGTACAACCAACATGTTCATCTGAGAAGCTGAGTTAACAAGAAGAACCACCTTTATTTACTTTCTCTATAAATAAACACTTTAAGATGATCTTTTTTCAAAAGCATTCTGTTTTTTTAATGTAGCTCTTGTTTTTACTTAAAGTGAGTAAAAACATTTATAAGAAGTTTATAAATAACTTATTCAGTTCAGCATTTAAACAGTATATATACTGAAATATACTGAACGGTATGTGTGGTGTGTTGGTGTTTCAGTAGCTGATGGTATAAGATGCTGATACTAGACTACTTCAGTAAACAGGATACACCACTGAATCAGAACACACGCTAGAGATGATGATGGTCTGGACCGGCCTGAGGAGATCTCCTCTAACTTAAAATACTCCTGCTCTAGTTAGAGAGAGACTGCGTCACAGCTTGTTCCCGCCCACTGGTTTAGCTGGTTGCTAAGCTACCGATCGGCATTCAAAACAATAGCCTGAGGCTTAAAAATCCACTATCATAAATGCTAATGTCTGGTGTATAAAAGTGTAAATGGTGAAGGACTCGTTACAGAGTTGATAATAAAATACTGTTCTGTGTGATTATATGACCAGAAACACATTAAAACTCCAGAGAATCAAAATAACTCACATTTTAAAACCACTTCACTGCTCCTAGATTGGCCTGCAGTGCATCATGGGATTGTCTTAGCGGCTAAGGAAGCGTTTGATGCTTCTTAAAATCAGGTGTAAATAAGGTTCTCAGTAGCAGCATGTTTAAGGTATGTAAGAATTGGGACAGTCTACATGTCTGGAGCGCATACTATGATGTAAAATGCTGCCTATGTAGGAGCTCAGTAGGATTTGAGACACACCCATAATTATTATAATAATAATAATAATCTTTCTTTGTAGAGCTGTTTAATACCCGGGTCTGTCTGAATTGCTTTACCGACAGTTGTTATCAGTAAAAGCAGAAAATATTAGTTTTAATAACCCAAAGACACAAATCAAATTTATAAGTACAAAGAAGAGTTTACTGAGACTCATTCAGCCAAAATGCACTACAGAACGCCACAGGAGGTCATCAGACTTTATAACTCCTCTCTTAACGTATGACACCTTTCACATATACAGTAATAACAATAGAACTATAATTTAATTATGTATGTAAGAACTCAAATGTGCAATAACTTTCCTTCTAAACTCTTACTGCTGTATACAGTATATCTGTACTTATTATTATAGCCACAGTCACATTATATTTTATTCTTCTATTGTATTGTGTACATATTGCAAATTTCTTTTTTGTTGTAAATTATTATTAGAGTCTTTATTCTTTTACATAACCGGCTTCTACTGTAATAACTGCAATTTCCCCCTGAGATCAATAAAGTATTTCTGATTCTGATTCTGATTCTGATTCTGAGCTTGACTGCCTAACAAAAGTTGGGATTGAGCTTCACAGTTTGGAAGCAGAATAACTGAAAGAGTCTCTTCAGGTTTTCTGTGTTTTACGGAAGGTATGTGCAGAAGGTCAGTATCTGCTGATCTAAGATCATGAGATGGAACATAAACAGAGAGGCATTGTGTGATGTAAGCTGCTGCTAGATTATTGAGAGATTTATAGACGAGTAGTTTGTAAAAGATACAGGTAGCCAGTGCAGTTCTTTTAAAACAGGACTGATCTGATATGAATTTTTGGTAGGATCTGAGCTGCTGCTGCATTGTTTTCTTAGGAAACCCAGTAAGAAGAGCCTTACAGAATTCAATTCTGCTTTTTAACTGCATTCCTCTAAAAATATAAAAGGCCAAACTATCTTAAATGAAAAAATTACTATGTTAACACGTGGGATAAGACAGCTCAGGTCACACCCAGGTTTCCTACTTCAGGTTTGATATTGATAGCTAAAGAATGTAGTCTCTCATAACAAACTTTACTCTGTAGTCAACAGCTTACCTTTTAAAACTTGTTTAATTTTAATTTCCCAGCAGGAAAACTTGTTGCTCAGATGGATTCAGAGGTGAGCCAGGTTCAGTTGTTCGATATAGGGGATCAATATGAACTGGAAGCTAAAAAAAGCTTAAAAAATTAAGCTTAGGCAACTTGAGACCAAAGGTATTAAAAGTATTCACATTCATTACTCAGGTAGAAGTATAGATACTAGGGTTTAAAAATACTTCTGTACAAGTTGAAGTATCAACTCAAGTTTTTTACTCTAGTAAAAGTGTAAAAGTACTGCTTTCAGAACTACTTAAAGTATAAAAGTAAAAGTAATGTTATGGAAAAAATGCTATTAAGAACAAAAGCTTAGGCCACACCACAGGGGTCTATAGTGCACTAGCCCACCTCCCCAAAAACCCCATTCTTCTAAAAGTCATAATGACTATAAAGTTATATTAAAATGTTAATGTTGATAAGTTTGGGATGCGCTAGGCTTCCTGTTTCAGCTCATATACACCCATTAAACATGAATGTAGTTTAGTACAATGTAAATATATTAAAGAAGCATATCTGTTACTACTGAACATTAACATGTGTTTCATGGAGCAAAAGATATGATGACTAGTTGTCTATAAGTATTGTAATGAAGTCAAACTTCAAAGTCATGTTATCAGTAATCTTTACTGGAATGTAAATGTACATGAATGAAAACAAGTAACTGAAATAGTTTATGTGAAACAGTGTGAGTGCGCATGAACTTTTCACACTATTTCATTATTTTTTAAACATTCAAATTATTTAATAAACCATAAGTCAGATAAAAAGCTGTCTACGAGTTGGAACTGTGTAGATATTTTGGAAGAAGAGTATATATTGGATAACAAAAGCATTGCACACTGCTTTGCATTGTACAATCACTAAACTTCAGAAACTATCCTCCAGCCTGGTGCTACCTTCCACTGAATCCGAATCATTCCATCTCTGTATTATACGTTTCTGTACCTTGATATTCTATTAATAACTGCAATTTTCCCCTGTGATCAAGAAAGTATTTCTGATTCTGATTCTATTAACATCCAGAATTTAGCTCGAAGCCCTATAACACACCTTATCCAGCTAATCAAGCTACTTATAGTGGTCAACTGAAAATTTGAGTCAGGTTAGATTTGTACTGAGCTGCTAGAGCAGTAGGACCTTAGGAATGTGGCTGGCCACCTTTAACTCTTGTGAGAGAAAGAACAAAGCTGGTCTCAGTTCAGCAGTGAGAGCTTTGACAACCTCGTTTTCCAGCTTTGGTGATTACGTCTGTGAGCGTGTCCTGACACGAGATTCTGAATGTGCTAGTACAGCGTTAGCTGCAGACTAGGTGTGTCTATCCAGTCAGTGCCAGGAAAAGAACACTTCAGTCATTTTTTGAGAAGAGTTCTTAAACATATTAATATATAAATGCTTTTGAAGTGTTCTTATTACCCTTCAGGCTGCAGAAGCAATGTATGAAGGCTTGTCGGGGGTATTTTGGCGATGGCGATGATGATGATGACTAATGTAGTCAGCTGAAACAAACATGCCCAGCTCAGCTCCACTTGTATACAAGTATGTAAGTACACCCTGCAAAACATGATCTCAAATAAAATGATCTTAAATCTAATCTTTTTAGGATGGTTGCAAGCTTATTTTACGATTCTATTACTTATTTCTAATTTCTATTGAACTAAAACATGATAATTTAGTAAGATCATGACTAATGGGAGATGGAAGATGGAAGATAATTCAGCTTGTTCAAATCATATTTCTTGAAAATCACATAAAACAAGAATAAAATGACCAGAAATCAGTTAAATAATCATTTTTTCTGAAATCAAGGATATTCAAATGGAGCTTGTTGCCCTTTTGCTGCCTTAACAGCATCTACTCTGGTGAAAAGGCCTTGCAGTGCATGTATACAAGTATAGAAGACAGCTTCTGTTTGCTACAGTCCTAGAGACACCGTTACTGCTCATATTTCAAAACACAGCCAGTACACAAATGGTTTGATGTAAAGAGTCAGTGTCTTAGTCAAAGCCTATGACTGTCTGTGTAGTCTTTGTTGGTTTCTCTCTCTTCCCTTAACTCCCACTCTCAGTACCCTTTTTTTCTTTTTCCCCTCTGTTTTTTTGTGTGGGTGGTTTTAAACCCAGGGGTTGGGCCATGACTCACTCTATCAGGAAGTGTGTGTTTGTTCATAGGCCTCCCCTCCCCTGCTAAATCTCTTCCTCTCTTTCTCCAAACTTCGCAAAGTCTTCACAAGCCGAAACTACTGCAAGGTAAAGTACTCGTAACATCATTTAATGCCTTTCTTGGAGCGCGGCGTAGCCTTCTTTGTTGTCTGCTCACACATGTGTCACTTCTGACAGGCAGTGTGAATCTTTGCAGAGACGGGAGACACAGTTCATCTAGTATTACTGCCTATCAGAATGTAACAAGTGGATCTCCTACCTGATTTGTTCTGTGTTGAGGTGCTGATCTAGCCAGTGATGAACTCATAGAAGTTCTATGTCTTGCTCATCATCATGTCAGATATTATTAAATGAGGGGCTGGAACATGATTACAGTCTCTTGCTACTCCACCCTTCTTCTCACTTATTGTTTACTACTTATTGCTTTATTGCTTGTAATTATATTTCTGATTAGCAGATGCTTAAGACTCATGCCTGTGTCTCAGATGCTGTGGCGCTGGCTGTCAGTCTCCTCACCTTTCTTTTCATTTACTGACTAGAGAGCTTTCTCATTTCCTGCTGCCACTGCAGCTTTACCTCACTTCCACCGTTACAAGAGTATAAAAACAATTTGCAGGTAAATGTATAAAATTAATAATCCTCTGCAACACTACACATTTAACAGAATGATTTGGAAAGTTATAAGAACATCTTTTTCTAGAATAGTGTCCAGAATAAAGATTAGAGCTGTATAAGATTCTTAAAACTCTTTAACTTTAAATGTTTTTTCTACTTCTTCCATATAAAATAACAAAATCATCAAAGGTGTCAGAAGTATTTACATTCATTACTCTGGTAGAAGTATAGATACTAGGATTTAAAATAACTTTTGAAATACCTAGTAAAAGTGTAAAAGTACTGCTTTGAAAGCTACTTAAAGTATAAAAGTAAAAGTACAATTAGAATGCAGCACCACAGGGGTCTATAGTGCACTAGCCCACCTCCCCCAAAAAAAGAATTCTTCTAAAAGCCATAATGAATATAATGTTATATTAAAATGTTAATGTTGATAAATTTGGGATGCGCTAGGCTTCCTGTTTCAGCTCATATACACCCATTAAACATGAATGTAGTTTAGTACAATGTAAATAATGGAGTGTAAATGTAAGGAGTAGAAAGTACTGACAATGGAGTGTAAATGTAAGGAGTAGAAAGTACTGATAATGGAGTGTAAATGTAAGGAGTAGAAAGTACTGACAATGGAGTGTAAATGTAAGGAGTAGAAAGTACTGATGGAGTGTAAATGTAAGGAGTAGAAAGTACTGATAATGGAGTGAAAATGTAAGGAGTAGAAAGTACTGATAATGGAGTGTAAATGTAAGGAGTATAAAGTACTGATAATGAAGTGTAAATGTAAGGAGTAGAAAGTACTGATAATGGAGTGTAAATGTAAGTAGTAGAAAGTACTGATAATGGAGTGTAAATGTAAGGAGTAGAAAGTACTGATAATGGAGTGTATCTGTAAGGAGTAGAAAGTACTGTTAATGGAGTGTTAATGTAAGGAGTAGTAGTAAAAAGTCAGCTGTAAAATAATTACTCCAGTAAAGTATAAATAACCAGCGTTTCAACTTAAGTAAGGTAACGAAGTATTTGTACTTCTAGATAAGTCTATATCTGCTTTATCTGGAATGAGACACAGATAAGAAAGGTGTCTCTGGAGAGACAGAAGATGAAGGCTTTATTATTGGACAGCTAATATTCATAAATCCATATATACAGGGTCTCTGCGTTCCTATGATGGAGGTGGATTAGTTTACGCAGAAGTAAACAACATTCTAAATCACATAAAGGTCATTTTAGGCTCAGACATGTGTCTTTGTTAGGAAGCTGTTCTCTTCTTTTCAATTACTCCCACCAATAATTAGACAGATGAACGTTTACATGGGGATCCAAGTCAAAAGATAGTTGTAAGTAGATTGTATTATACTTTTAAAATCATTGCTTCTCCGTCACTTTACCACACACAGCAGAGCCTCTACTTTACATTCAACATCTATCTGTATAAGACATGGCTTGCTTCTGTGCATTGTTTCATAGATAGGCATCTTTCTAGATAGCTGAGCAGAGATTGAATTTGCTCTGAATGCTATCAGGCCCCAGCCACTCTATAGCGTAGGTTCTTGTTGGGCTCATTGTTGGTGCGATTTCACAATTTCGGCCCTGGCCCTGAAATTGCTATCTTGGGCGTGGTCCCTGGTGAAGTGGCAGTATCAACTGCTCAGTCAGATGTCTCTGTTGGCTCTGTGGAATTCAGTTACCCCTCCTACACCCAATCCTGCACATGCAATAGGTGGGGATGTGATGGGATGTATAAAGGTGGAGAAACACCCATTCAGAGGATCCACCCAAAGGTTTTATGAGCTTTGTTAGCCATTATTAGACCAGTTTTAGACTAATTCCCTGCTAGAGACACTGATATATATGTATTTATAGCAGGTGTTTTAACCTCTACCTTTCGTTTTGTGTTTTCTTTTTTGCATTTAAAAAGCCAAATTTGTTTTTAATAATAACCATTTAAACTTTTAACGTAGGCTCCATATAATCCACATAATGGTTGCTTATCATAATGGCTGCTTATCTATGTAATTATTGGAGTTTCAAATTTTAAGGCCAAACAAAGGATTTTCAATACATACTTGTAACAGTAATTTGAAAAAATGCTGTCAAATCAATATTTAAAATTGGCTCAAGGGTGATACACATAACCACATTATTACAAAACTGACAAAACCACACACTCATTTGAGAAGCGTATCAGTTTATGTGTGCATGTGTATATAAAGGTCAGTGTACTTCAGTAATAATGTAGAAACTGTAATAATAATTCTGGCACCGTATTCCTTTTTTAGAGATATTCTACTGATCAATGTTATTTTTAAACATTCTGATCTCAAGAAACTATGCGCTATATCAAACTTCCTATATTTTATTATTCTTTTCCACTTCTCTTTGGCCTGTTTTTTGTCCCCATTTGCTACTTGTAGTTCTACCATCGAACCCATTTGCTTTATATGCTTTATGATAGATGGAAGGATGGAAGGATGGAGGTGCAGTAACTGTCATGATGGTGTTTAGCGTTTGTCAGGCAATCCGACTCTCCTCGCTGTGGGGCGTCCTCAGCAGGGCTGCTCGGATTATTCCTGCGTGTCCAGTTACTGGTCACATATAAACTAACCAGGCCAGGTGGACACACACACTTGCTGCCTTAGTATCACGCAGACGGTGGAGAAGGCAGGCAGGCAGAATGGAGCCGGAGCCAGAAAGCGTGCCTGAGCTGGCCGAGGGGATCATGCAGTTAAGTGAATGGGCCTTTTCTCTTAGTTTTTAAATACAGTTCACTGGACATTTTTCAGAGAAGTGTTCATTAAAGGGTTTCTGTGGCCACACCTTACTGCATGTTTATGCCTATTGGCCCTCAGTGCACTCCTTCAGCCTAGTGCACCTTCTCTACTCTCTCTTCCTTCCGTTTTACTTCCTGTTGTGGGTGACTGAGAGACACTAGAAACTTGGTTAATTTATTTTATTACACTATTCTGTTGTACTGGTTTCAGTTTTTAGAGCTTTATGTGTGGTCCTCTCTTTGACAGGCAGATATTGAAATAAACCCAGACGCTATGATTAGTATTTTGATCTAGTACTGAGTTAGTACTGTTGCTTTGGGGGGGGGAATGATGCAAATTCAAATTAAACCCAGTGAAATGTGTTATTAAGAAATATATTATTATTGCCGCTTACTTGAGGATGGGCTGCAAATTTGTTGCATGTGGTTTCAGCGCTGGTATATGTGTAAACAGGTCGCTTTTCATGGGTTTAGCATTTTCGTGTCACGAATTGTTTCACTCAGTTACCACAAATGCTAAACCATTGCCCACAGGAAATGAAATGATGTGCAGGCATTTTTAGTTTGGTGGCACGTTATGCCTACATTTAGAGTTTGAGAGTTCAAAGCGATAGAGCTCTGCTGTTCCATCTTAGTTAATGAACATGAGTGGGTTCTGTGTTCATACAAATAAAGCAAGAGTTTGGTTTTGCACATAGAAGAAACAGTGGCATATATGACTATACATGTGGCAGAGGTAGATATACACTGAGCCATCACTTCATTAAGCACACTTTGTATTTTACTCTCTTTGCCCATTTTATCTGCTCCACTTACCACATAGGTGTCTCTGTAGTTCTACAACTGAAGACTGAAGTGCACCAGTTTCTCTGCACACTTAGTTACCTCACTTTTACACTGGCCTTATGTGGTGGTGGATCATAATCAGCACTGAAGTGACTGAGGTGGTGGTGCTTTGTTAGAGTGTGTTGTGCTGCTAGAGTTTTAGACACCTCTGTGTCACTGTTGGACTAAGAAAAGTCAACCAACTGAAACCACCCAGCCAACAGCTTCCTGTGGGCACCGTCCTGTGACAGCGGACGAAGGACTAGAGCATGACCAACACAAACCACAACACTTAAAACGCTTAAAAAAGAGATGCTCAATGTGATTTCAGGCCTTATCAGCTTAAGTTTATTTAACTGTTAGTTTAATTGTATGTAAATATAATCAACATCATCTTTGTTATATCAGCTATTATATTGCACTCCATGCATTCCATCTTACTCACTGATGGGATGGTGCGAAACATCTGATTGGTTTACTGGACCTGTTTACGACTGCAAATGTGTATTTTATGAGTGGTAATTCCTTCAGTGTATATAGAGTGCTCTCTATAGAGTGGCCATAGTACAATGCACTGTTCACGTGAAAGTCAGAAGGAACACCCAGGCAATAATGCGTCAGTCCATTTGTTGTAGCTGGTTGCCATGAGATTATAACAGCGTTACGTGCTGCAGTCTAAAGCTGGGTCATGACACAGTCTATATCTTAGCCTGTCCTCTGACATATGAGGACTTCTCCAGGGACACACCTTGTTTTGTGGGTAGTGGGTGACAGCATGCCCCTTCAACCTCAGCTTATGTAACAATGAGTTAATTCAGTGCACTGATGAGTTTCTCTAAACTCTCGCTGCCCTCCTCAACCCCTGCTCTTTGTTCCTAAGCAGGCTTCAGTGTCACCGAGGGTTCCGTTCCTTTATCTCCATAGCCTGCATTTGAATACTTGAAGGAGCAATCATTCCAATTCATTTATGCTACTATTAACTAATGAATTAATTAATTTATTCATTCATCCAAAGAATAAACACCTTCCATGTACAGTGAATCACTTTAAATAAAATAACTTCTGAATAAATAAATATAAATCTCTTCATTTCAGAGAATCTGGTGCCCAAGGTCTCATGTATGCTGGTGAATAACTTCTAGTTTACATTAGAAAATGTATCTTATCATAATGTAATATACGCCTACTGGTTCCTTTTCTTGCTGCTACCAGTGCATTCTTGCTATGAATGATCCACTACCACAACTCAGTGGTGGTCCTATGCAGGTCTTCACTATTATTGACGGAGGTAAAAGCGGGAGTTGATAAATGAATCTAAAACACATGTACTACACTCACTGGATCTGAAAATATAAACAATGAGTGCATCTTTCAGGAGGTTTGCCTAAAAAGTGAGTCAGTGAGTGCATGTTATATTAATATAAGCTGCTTGGCCTTTTTGCACAGTCTCACTGCTTCATTTTGTTATCAACACCCACGGTTGTCCAGCATTTCCGGACTGTGTTCCTTTGAGGTTGACAGGGCAAAGCACCAATCAGATTACACCCCTCCATTACTGATGGCAGTGCTGGCGTATTGGCGAGGAGAGCAGTAGCACTAAGCTTCAACAAAAAGCCTCAGCTGGGCTCAGTCTGAAAAGTTAGTTGATATCCAAAGGGAAAAGCTGCTATGTGTGTAAAAATGTATGTTATGCTGTTGTTTGTCCTACTTTCAGTATACCTAAGAACCAGACAACCGAATACACTGCTATTAAGGAGGCAAAGAACACCCTCCGGGGAGATTAGATACAAGATTTTCCTCTTGCATAAGAAAGGAAGTCAAGGGAAAGTAGGAAAAAATAGAGTTTCCAAAGCTGTGGTTCAAAAATATTAAGTTTACTGATTAAAGTATTAAAAAGCATTTAGTCGTAGTTAGCTCTGTACCTTACTGGAACATTATAGAAAACTACAAACATCATCAAAACATCCTCTTCTAGAGTAAATTGTTTTCTTTAAAACATTATTAAAACTTTAACATGAGCCAAATTCATGGGAAAGTTCCTCGATGAAGATTGAGTTGGGTGAATTGTAGTGTTAAGACCTGTTTTTGGCCTCTAAGACCTGGTAAACCATCCGAAACTGTCAACATCAGATAAACAGTTCCTAAGACTTTTATCTCTGAGAACTAAAATCGAGCTCCACTCTTGCTTCAGATCAGAATCTGAGATCTGTGAGAAGACAGCTCAACATTATATGTCTGAAAGGATGTGCATCTGTTAAGAGAAAACCAGCTTTGTAGTTGGGATTACTTGAATTGCGAGAAGCATAAAATGGAATGAAGATTAAATTTAGTAATTCGATTTAGAAAAATATCCCTGCAGAGTGAAAGAGTTTATTTTTTTTAAAGCAAACTAAAAGAGTAGAAGGGTGGTCTTTGAGTGCTGTACAGACATGCAGTGCTGTATGTCTTGATATCCACTCTACATTTTTAGCCAGACATTTCAGTCATACATGCATGGCAACGAAGAACAGACAACCCTTTTAGAAAATAGTCTATTTGTTACATAACTTTATACCACTGCTCACTGTTGGTAGTGTTGCTCATCAGTGTCACTTCCTCTCTCTTACTCTCTTACTCTACTTCCTGTTTATTCCTCTCTTTTTCTACAGAATGCTCCCTTTTCAGGCAGCTCCAGGTCAGTTTGGTCCAGAGGTGAGGGAGCCGGGGCTGCACTGCTTTCGGGTGGAGAAGATGAAGGCTGTTCCGTTAAAGTCTTCTGAGGTGGGAGCTTTCTTCAATGGAGACTCCTACCTGGTGCTGCACAACAGGGGCGATCAGGGAGCTGACCTGCACATGTGGATCGGTGAGGTTCTGCACATCACCGATCACTCACAGTTCAATTTCTTTATTATACTCTGCTTACAGTATTTGATTAGTAGCCTTCAATCTGGCCATACCATGAAGTTAAAATGTACATATTCACAGTAATGCTCAGTCTGCACTTACCTAACCTATACATGCATATACAGCAAGAAACAGTAAGCATCATCACTAGATAGATAGATAGATAGATAGATAGATAGATAGATAGATAGATAGATAGATAGATAGATAGATAGATACACAGTACAAAACAAAGTACAAACATGGTACAAAAAACAATAAGGTATATAAAGAACAATAAATAACTCAATAGTAAAAAAGAATATATACAAGAACATATGAATACAAACTATACACCCTGACTGAAGGTAAAAATGTAGTGCAGTAATAAATTAAGTAATGTGCAAGAGAAAAACGGGTATCAGCAGATCACAATCAGTACTTGTGATTGTACTTTTAATTTGAAATACAAAGCTGATATGTGCTATATATTATATTGGTGCTTTTGTATAGCGTTCATTGACACAAAAAACACACGCCCACAAGGAAAAAAAAAATCTGCTACAAATGATATCTCACATATGCATACTAGGAACACCCGCAACTCTAGTAAAACCTTAGAAACCACCTGGGATATCACAGCAATGGCCTAGTAACACCCTAGCAACCACTCGAGATACCACAGCAATGGCCTAGTAACACCTTAGCAACCACCTGGGACGCTGCAGCTTAGTACAACCACTTTATTATGCCACTCAAACCAGTTCTGACTCCACACTGCCTTGATTTAAAGTCAGGATTAGTTAACTATTGTGGAAACATAAATGATTTAGTTTTGCATGACCTTTTTTTACAAACTCAGAATTGTGTGCACTTTTGTTAATGCATCTTAAAATCTGACATATGTAATTAGCCTTTGTTCTGATTGGTTGCCCTGTGCCTCATTCAAAATCAATTCTGGATAAAGCACCCCATATCATTTTTTATGTCAGGGTGAATATAACTGTTGTAGGGTGAATAGGTAAGTGCTTTATATGTGTATGTATGTATGTATGTATGTGGAGTGGAGTGAGTGTGGGGTGTGAACGAAACTTTTATTTTTTTAAACTTTTATTTCCAATAGAAAGAGCAACGTTTAATTTTCTGTGATATGAGCTTTTTACAGACAGACGATTCTGTACAATAATTCTGATATAATAACTATGTTGATGTAAAGGTCAGATCATCATCGTTTATCTTTAATTTGTACAAGTTCAGTGCTCACAAGGTCCAACATCAAAGAAATAAAAACTGACCAATATACTCACAAAGCATTTACTGACAAGAGCATAAACACTCTTTTATTGCAGCCAAAGCTCTCGTACGTGTTCATTGCGTGATATTATGGTATTATTTCAGTTGAAGCCCGAGCTACTTGCGAAACTACATGTGAACACTGACGCCAATAGCAAAAATCAGATATGAGGAGTTACAGTATATGAGTTTAGGCCTTATTCTTTAGAACTGTGTGAACCTAATGATGACATTAAGGTAATGCAACACGCTTGACTGCCGGACAGAGAGAAAGACAGGGTGGGTTTGGTGAAAGAGAGGAGAGAGGGATAAAGAGGGCCGTGTCCCAGGGGAAAAAGGGAAGGGCGGGTGTTTGTGTGGTTCATTAAAGTTTCAGCAGGTGTGTGACAGGGCAGCAGTGGGACTGTTGGCTCAGCATGTATCCGGTGCTTTAGGTAACAGTAAGCTGGTTGTCAGCACGTGGATGCTCTAATAGAGCCATCTGCTTCCATGGCCTCTCCTTCCCCTCCGACACTGCCCTGCATACCATCCTCACTGAACCTGCCTACTGCCTTTCTATCCTCAGTGGCTTTAAGTTAATTTTCAGCTATTCTATCTATGAATGTAATATTCTGTATGTACATCTGTATGTATACATACATTAACACATCAGCGGCTAGACTCAATTCTGTTTGTTCTTTCTTTTTCTTTATTTTTTCCTCCTCTCTCCCTCTCTCTCTCTCTCTCTCTCTCTCTCTCTTTCTGTCTCAGGAGAGAAGTCGTCTCGTGATGAGCAGGTTGCATGTGCCATGCTTGCCACCCAGCTGGATAACTTTCTGGGTGGAGAGCCAGTCCAGCACAGGCAGGTGCAGGGCTACGAGTCGCCTGAGTTCATGAACCTCTTCCCCCGGGGGGTCAGCTATAAGGTAAGCAGAGAAAGTTTTGATGAATATGATGTTGTCATGGTTACGACAAAACCATGTCTCTCCATTTTTCTTTTTTTTTAACAATGTTAAACAAAACCACCCGTAAATTTGATTGCATTAACTTTCATTCAGCGTTGTGAAGACATTTCCTTCTCCCATAAAGTAATATGTTTGGAAATTCAAGAATCCTCTCCAACAGTGATACTATGATATATCACACAGGAAACTTCAGTAAGGAAAAATATGTGTGAAAACGATGTAAACACAGTTGCCTTGCATGCCAAATACAGCAGTTGGATCTTAGAGAACATCTTCATTTAAGGTTCCTTCAGCTAAATGTATGTAGTGTCCTCCTTAAACCTGTGCTTTACCAGTTTAACCAATTATCTCATTTGTCCATAAACTCACTAATCCTTGAGGGCCTCTACCTGTATTTACCATACTCATTGTCTTTTACTTTCATTACTATTCATCTATTTTTTTTTCTTAGTATTATTTTGTATTCACCTTTGTATGTTTTATATTTAATCTCATTGTTTAGTTTAAAAATGTCACTTTTCTCTTTTTTGTTTTCTCTCTAGACCAACTCTGGTGGGGAGGGGGGTTGTAATAATCGTGGTTGTTAATGTGAAAATAGATGTTAGCATTGGTTCTGTTACTATGAGTATTGTAACTTTAGTTAATGTCCAATAAAAATATATATATTAAAAAAAAACAGCATCAAAGCATCAGCATTATTAAGTAAATTATAGTATGCTTAAAGTTTTAGTACATTATACACTATATTAAAACACACAACAAATTAAACCATTTAATAAAAATGAACATGCTGTGGTGTAGGACCTCTGACTGCGTGGTGAATCTGATCATAGGTGGTGCATATGTGTGACAACATTTTCTATGATCTGCAAACTCTTCCTACATCCTGAGAATGTAGCAAAACACCAACCACCACCAGTTTTCTTTCACTACCATGAGTTCTAGAATCAGCACTTCCTTTCTATAACCAATTCACTGCTGTTCTCTTTGTGTTTCATATGTCTAATCTCAGGTTGCTGTACTGGTGGGTTCTCCATGTGTGAATAGCTTTGGGCTATGAAACTGACACGCTCTGTTTCTTTCAGTGCTTCACTCTGGTCTTTTAGCATGTAGTTCTGTGTTCCTCCCTGCTGTGACACACCCGTTTCAGCTGAAGAGAGGCTTAATAAGCTGAAGAGTTGAACACAGAAGTACAGAAAATGCCTAAATGTGCAGCGCAGGGTACTCCGGCAGCATGCCTATGGAGCATTGCTGTGAGTCTGTGATTCCCAGGCCTGGTCCTGGAGTATGTTTTTAAAGGTTTCTTCCAAAACACACCCACTTCAGCCCAGAACTAGTTGGGTCAGGTGTGCTGAAAGCAGGGAGGACACTAAAATGTGCAGTGCAGGGGCTACTCCAGGGTTGGGAGGCAGACGTGCCTCATACAGGATTATAGATTAAATGCAGCTATGCAGTAGTTGCTTTACGAGCAGTTTATGAACATGGCTTTCCAGCAGCGTTCTATTCACTGTAGCACTGAAGGCACTGAAGGAAGGTCATGCAGGACTGTTAACCAGTCAAGTTTCATTTCAGTCCTCACTGAGACCGTATGCTTATAATAAATGTAATCTCAAATGATTCTAACCACGTTCCAGTGGAATGATAAGAGGATGCATCTAAGCTAAGCTTTATAGACAGTTCTAATTTTTTTATAGGATTCAACAGTCAGCGCCAGCATACTGTCATATAATAAACTCAGATGCCAACGCTATGGAGGAAATGAAAGGAAATAGAGGGAAAATCCCTCATTGTGTAATGATCTTCAGAGTCTAAAAGATGGACTGTGATTCATTGTCAGTTTCCAGTGAACTGGACTGCCTATATTTTTAACTGCACTCTCAGACAGTTCCTTATTCCTGGTTGATATGCTGATTATCATACAAGAAGTTCATCTGAAAAGAATTGTTGCTGTTCTAAAAAATAAAAACACACAATGGCAACAAAAGGCAATATTTAGATTCCTGTTGGACCATTCTTCGTTATTTTTCACGCAGTGTAAATGCCAACATCTGTGACTAAATGTAAAAAAAAAAAAAACAAAGAATTGAGATTATTGTTTTGGACAGTATGATATGGTTATTATTATAATTACACAGCTTATTATATGCAGGTCTAAAGGCATCTTGTCCTAAACCCCCTGTCTCTGTCTCTCTCTCTGTTTTTCAGGAAGGCGGAGTAGAGTCTGGCTTCAGGAGACCGCAGTCTGGTTCTGGTCCTGTTCAAAGGTTGTATCACATCAAAGGAAAGCGGAACATCAGAGCTAAGGAGGTGGAACTGAGCTGGGACAGCTTCAACAAAGGGGACTGCTTCATATTAGACCTGGGAGAGGTATGTGTGTGTGAGAGACAGTGACTGTCTGTCAGTTAAACTCTGAGAAATCACCTCCAGTATATCATCCCTTCAAATCCTAAGGGCCTGTATATCATCGCTGTCCAATGAAAAACAAGTATTTCCAAAATTGCAACTTTACAAGAGAGACCAAAAACTTACTTTACTTTCAATGTAACTCAATTGAACCAGAATTTTTTCAAAGATATTTTGGAGAACTTCTATTGGTCCATTAGTCAAAAAATTTCCACACAATGTAAACGGCCACTGCCGTGTTCAAATGATGTAGGGAACTTTTTTTATATGATCAGTATTTTATTAGTAATTAGCACAATTTACAAAGCCTCAGAGTAAACAGTAGTAAATATCACAAAGTGAAGAGCAGGAAAAAGAAAGTTACAGTATGTTATTATTATAATTATAATATGTACAACAAGAAAACAGTATTTACAATACATATATATATATATAGACTTGGGCTATTGTTTTGGATGCCGGCCGGTAGCTTAGCAACCAGCTAAACCACCGGTGGTGTGCTGCAGTGGGGGGAACAAGCCGTGACACAGTCTCTCTCTAACTAGAGCGTCTCAGTAATCTGTTTTATGAGGAGAGATGAGGAGAGAACGCTGCTACTTACACACTCACTACCTAGACAGCCTACTTAGACACTCAGTACCTAGACAGCCTACTTACACACTCACTAGGGTTTGAGACAGACCCAGTATCTTCTACAACTGCAGAACTTGTTAATGCACCCATCTGTATAGGCCCTGAAGTTTATTGGGCTTTTATTTTAATTTTTGGGTCTTTTGAGGTCTAAAATTAAAGAATAAATCTCCAGAACCAGAGTGACCAGTCTTAAAGCAGTCCAGAAGTTGTTGCTAATGTAATGCAATGAGAAAGAAATTGCTTTCCTCACAAATCAACTAAATGTAAAAATGTAAAGTGTAAAAATCAGTGTCAGTCAGAGTCAGTGTAACTACTTAATATATATATATATATATATATATATATATATATATATATATATATATATATATATATATATATATATATACATATATATATATATATGCAAATGTGTATATCCAAACCAGTGTGGTGTTCACTCTACAGACGATCGTGTCCTGGGTGGGCTCTCAGGCCAACATCTTTGAGAAGCAGAAGGTGCGAGAGATCTCCACTCTGATCAGAGACACAGAGAGGCATGGCAAAGCCCAGATCAGTCACATCAACGAGGGAGAGGAGACACCAGAAATGCTGAAGGTTAACTCCAGTTTATTTTTTGCCTCTGCTCTTACTTGCAGCCTGGGGTAGGATTACTTCTGCTGTTTAAAAAAAAACAAATGTTGTTTTTTTACTATCTGACTTGACGTGTGGGGCTTAAACTAAAATTAATCATGAATAATACAGTCTTTTCTTGTGTGGTACTGTGCTTTAGGTTGTTAGAGATTATAAGTATAAGTAATCTGTAGAACTCTTTGTTATAACACGCTCCTGTAAATGCCTGTGGTTTATCAGGGTAGAAAACTGGGATTTGCTAGAACACGCAGCAAAAGTGTCTTCTCAATACAATCTCCAGTGATTTCTCAGTACATTAGTTTGGTGAGAAAACTAGTTTATGAGACTTCCTTTATTGGAGTAGGCACAGTACTAACTAAACCTTCTAATCTTTTTGATCGTGTTAAGGTACCTTTGTTATTTCAGTTGGATGCATCGTCTTGTGCAGCCCAAGTACAGAGGCAGCCACATATAGTCTTAAAAAAAATTTTTAAGGTCTTTTTTTCTTTCACCAAGCAAATCACAAACACACATAGACTGTGACCAGACAATAAGGCAGGGCTTCTCATGTTTTCTTTAAATTTGCATAAACAACTAAATTAATGTGATAAACCTTCTTAATCATGCCTTGTTTGGAAGTTAACAACCTTAAACAAAGCCTAACTAACACCACTCACCTCATGGATGTGTTTGAAAGGTGGACTCTGTGAGCTGTTGTAAAGGTTGGATTTAACATTTGAACAGACAAAAGATGAGAGGCCAGATTAAGCAAATATGCTTACCTGGACTATATAACATAATACACCAACTACATTCAGGCTCTGCTAGCTTCGCTGCTTGTTTGTCTGTGGTGAGGAGATATCCATCAGTTTATTTCTTTACTGTGTGATTGACAGGTGCTTGGTTCAGTGCCAGAGATTAAAGCAAGCACCCCAGAGGACGACAGCCAAGCAGACGTATCTAACTCTGCATCTCTCTACAAGGTACCAGGACATGCGTTTGACTGTTGATACGGTTTATAGGAACTGCAGCGCACTGTGGATGTTTTTTTAAACAGTTAAAACACTGGAAGTAATGTTTTATGAGTCTTATATGCAAGATGTGGGCTCCCTTTGGTCAAATTCTATGCTTATTTGATTAAAGTAAATATAAGTTAACACCTCCTTTACAGACAACACAAAATTATTCGCCATTAATGGTGGAAAAATGTAATGTATATGCCAATGTTTTTTTAAAATATGTTAAATTCAGCAAATACATAGAATGTATGCAGTAAAATGAACAGAAAATGGTATTTATGAACTTATTTCAATTACAAATTCAACAAAATTCAATAAAAATGTCATTTGATCAGGATTGCTCAAAGCTGCCATATTACAGTATAGATTTTTTTTATTTTCTGATTGGTGAAATGAAATTATTAGTTGCTGTTTTAACATAATGTATTAAATCCTTGACCAAAAAACTTACAGATAACTTTAAAGCATTTGTACCATAAAACCAGTGGAAAGGAAACATTAGTATTGATAAAAGAGCTCAAATTATGGCTTTGAGAATGCATTCGCTGATTATTAAGTATTCCATTTGCGTTGGTTCAGCTGATAATTGCAGTAGTACTGTATGGCACTCTTCATAATGCTACAATACACCTTTATAAGCTTGACATGACATAACCTTACATAAAGGTTCATAAATGCTTCATCTGTTGCAAAGGATATTACATTTCATTAACTTTGATAAAAACTAGCTGATGTAACTTTTATTATGGGTGACTCCTATTTGAATAAACATTTAGAAACATTATGTAGGGTCTTGTCAGGTGGCATGACAAGCTTATGCAGGTTTCATGTAGCTTTATGACCAACACCGTACAGTAAAGTTTTACCACAATTACTTACTGACACATTACTGTGTTATTGTTTTCATATTTCTTACATATTTTGTCTCCAAATAAAAACTACTCCAACTACTGCCACACAAAACCTCACCAACTATTTCAAACTTGCAGTTAGCTGTTCATTTCTCGTTAGGTTTCAGACGCTACCGGCTCAATGAAGCTCACCAAAGTCTCCGAAAAAAATCCATTTGCCAAGGACCTACTCGTACGTGATGACTGCTTCATCTTGGACAATGGAGCCAATGGCAAGATCTTTGTTTGGAAAGGTGAGAGCAAGATATGTGAGCCCCATTAATAATAATTAACTCATAACAGATCATATATCTGTGCATAAACCTGATCCCTGCGTCTGCTATCGCCTGTTAATAAACAAATCATTGATAATGGAGCTCAGTTAGTATGTTCAGAATAGAGGGGTCTGAGCAAGGCTTCTTCGGTTAGCTTCTGAATAAATTATTAGATATGGTCTAATTATTAGATATACAGTCATTAACTCCCTGGTTAATATTTTGGAGATGCCAAGGTTTGATGTAATCTGAGGTGTGAGAAAGTAAATGACATATGAACGGCTAACAGAAGTCAGTGTCTTTTACTTATGGCAATAAGTACCTAATTGTTTGTCTCATTCATTCACACATGCTTATGAACTCTGTATATTAATAATTTTCGTGTATATTGACAGGCAGTGGAGCAAATGCAGATGAAAAGAGGGAAGCTCTTAAGATGGCAGATGAGTTCATACAAAAAATGAACTACCCCAAGATGAAAACTCAGGTTTGTTTTACTGAGACCTCATATCACTGCAAAATGCAACCTCCAAAGCAACAAACGAAATCCACTACCCCCATCGCTCATGTTTCTGAAATATATTATAACACTAAGTTATGACCAAACATGTAATTGTTGATGTATAAGCTGCAGAAGAATAAATGTAGACAGATGGCTGGGGGTCTTTTTAATTGGACACGTCACATGCTTTCCTTTAGATTCTACATGTATTCCCAGAGGCTTATCAATCGGCATATAGGTTATGTATTCATACTCTGCATAGTATATGACCAGGCTGGTTTTAAATCTTCACGCAATTAAACTTTTACACCTTCATAAAAGGAAAAAAATCTTCTACACCTTCATAAAACATGTTTTTCATCTTTCACAGGTGGAAATCCTACCACAGGGCCGAGAGACGGTCATCTTCAAGCAGTTTTTCCAAAACTGGAACTGAAAGCTCTGAATATTGGGTCAACTTCAGGGTACTGTTAATTGCACCGTCAGGAAGAAAGAAAGATCTGCTGTTTTTTTTTACCACAGTGACTCACACAGTGTTTTATTATCTGAACCCACCCTCTCATTCTCACAGGGTTACGAGGTGTATGTCTTTAAGAAAAAAAAAAACCAAAACAATATAAAAGCCATAAATAATCACATGTTGGCATAGCACACATTTTGTACACGCATCACGCAGACAAACTGAATAAAGTCTGTTAACAGGCTGGTTGAATTTTCCAGGGACCAGAGTTGTTCTCTCTTTTTTGCATGACCAAACCCAAATACAGCACATCAACCCCAGAACCTAAAGCAACTGCCACGCTTAGTGATGAGAATGATCTGTGTTATTTACCAGTGTTCAGGCCAATATTGCATTTAACAAGCTCCTGTTCTGTTTTTTACTCATTTTGTTTGTTAATGATCTGTTTAAGAGCAAAGAAATAAAAACCGCAACGATAAAAGAAACCAAAATGTTTTCTGAGCCCATTCCTTCCACTGTAGGTTCATATTCATTAGCTTGCTGCTCACCTTTGACCCAGACAGATACACAGGATCATTAATCTTACAGTTAATACTGATTTGTATAGGACTGTTGCTGAGCTACAAGAATGAAACCATTCACACAATGAAACCACCACACATAAACATAGGCTGTTGATAATATAATCAATGCTCTAATTACATTTAGTAGCATTATGGATGCATTATTAATTCTATCATTAGTGATATATAAAGCTTTGGAAATCCAGTTACTGAGTTTCAGAAGTTCTGAAAGCAGGTGAGGAGGAAATATACAGAGAGTAATACTCTTTAATGATCCATTTTACACCAGACTGTACTTTGGCCTCTTGTGTAAAACCCCTGCCAGCTGCCAGCAAGTTCTTCTGACCACTCACTGATGATGAATGTGTTGAGTAAGTCATGTGTCACTGTGGCCACCGTGGTTGATCTAATCATATTAGCATTTCAAATGTATGTTTTGTCACAGAATCAACATCTCCCACCCATAATGCATATTCTTTTTCTGTACTCTGAGCGTATGTACTGTAATTTATAAAGTTACTGTCCATTTTATTATATAGATGCACTTTGTAGTTCTGCAATTACACTATACACTATAGTCCACCTGTTTCTCTACACTCTTTATTATCCCACCTTTACCCCTTCATCACACCACAGAGCAGGTATTATTCGGGTGATCATTCTCAGCACTCTTGTAACTTCTTTCTTGCCGTCAGAATGAAGAGGGAGACCAGTTCAGAGTATGAGCTTTATTCTTATGATGCCGCGGTACAGACGTTCTGTGAGCTCTCAAACCCTGGTCTAACTTTAAACTAGCAAATACACTGTATTTAAGTATTTACCAAAAGCTCTACCACCCTCGACTCACCTGGCCAGATCATTATCTCCTAGGCTTGGGGCTAGTTGTGGGCCTTTCCTGTCATTCCTACAATCTCTGTACATTCAGTGGACCCTTCTGTAAACATACTTAAACTACAAGCTGGCCCAGCAAGGTAGGAGTGTCCAAGAGAGTGGGCAGTGAGTGGACACAGTGTTTAAAAACAGGATCACTTTAGAATTTCATTTCATGCAATTTTCATGCAATTCACAAACAATATTGTCCATTTTTACAATGAATGTAAGTGTATCAGATGATTTTTAAGGAATTAAAATGTTTGTATTAAAGTCTATTTTTGTGTAGAGGCTTATTTTACATATAGTTCTATTATCAGCAATTCTCAGTCCTCTGTCTAAATCTCCTGGTACGCACCAATCCAAGTTAAGGATGTTATTGGACTAATTGGTTGTTAGGACACTGATCCTGATCTTGATCAATTGTGATCACAGCTGGAAAACTAATAAGTGAGTATAAAAGGGAACAACATTCTAGGTTAGTTTAGTATCTGAAGATCAGCAGTTGATGGCTTGCTGACCGACTCACAATGACCAGAAAGAAACAACTTTCTTTAGAGACCCGTCAGTCCATTGTTGTGTTAAGGAAGAAGATACTCCATTAAAACAAGAACATTTCACTGTGATCCCAAACTTTTGAGCGCTAGGGGCCCTGGGGGGATTCAGTACACCCAGGTAATTCCTTGAGGCCCCTGACCTCAAGACCTAACAGAAAAATCATTGTTTCATTGCTTCTCCCAATCAATAAGCTTCTGTTATTTATATCCTTATCTACCGAGAGATGCAGCACTCGTCTGTCTCTAGTAAATTGCTTCACCCAGTTGGTGTTTCATAGATTAGCAACTGTAACTCCGCTCAGGATACCTCTAATAAGACTTTATAATATGCTGCCACGTATTTGAGGTTGTTGGAGAGAATAGTTACTCATTTCTCAAAACGAGGTCGAAAACAATTTCAATTTCAGTTTATGTCTGGACGGTCATATGACCAAACTAGACAAAAGCAATTTTAGTAGAAAAACTATAAAACCAAGAGCCTCTTTGGTAAGAAAGTTGTCAGCCTGCCATCAAGCTTGGATAGGTAAAATGTGGAGATCTTAAATTTCTCTCTGGGATTAATAAAGTATCTATCTATCGCTATCACTGGAAAAGCCAAATATTACAATCCAATATAATACAATGTTATGTAATATATATGTAATATATGTTCTCAAATTTTTTTTAATTTCAGTGTTGCACGTTTATCATTTCAGGAAACCTTTATTGTTTGTGTAACAGCCTTTGGATTTGTGCTAAACAGGCTGCATAAAGTTGCCCATCAAGTTTAGTTCAGTTCTGACATTCAGGTCATTTACATAATACTGCTTCGTTATGTCAATCTAGTTCACTCGTTAAGTTACCTGTTTCAGAAAAACAGATAATTTTTATAAAGAAAAATGTTGTATTGACTAACATTCAGCATTTAGATACATGAGCTAATACTGTGGACATGAAAATGTACAATTACTGTTTATTTACTAAATTTAACATACTGAAGGTAAAAATAAAAGTTCATATATTATGTTTCAATATATAAAATATATATAAAATAATAATAATAATAATAATAATAATAATAATAATAATAATAATAATAATAATAATAATTTTTAGATTGAATGTGTTCTTTGTAGAGGAAGTGTTTTCCTATTTTCACATGTCATTTGGTTTAGACCCACATAGCATCTAGATCTGACATATAGGAGAGTCTTATTGAGATTAGAATTAAAAGCACAGCACACAGGTAGTTTATTATTAGTTTATTATTTTAGTTTATTATTTTTGCTAATTAGTAAACAAAGCCTATTATTAGCAACTGTGTTAGGAACTTAAATAAGACTTTTTTTACATATGACTTTATAGCACAGAATTCGTGAGCTCATCCTAATGCATCTGTAATTCACTCTGAGCCAGACACGGTCAGAGCTCTCACAGGTATTGAAAGAAGTCCTGCACCAGGAGGCCTGGAATGATCCTGCTTGACGTTTACTCCCATTGTTGCTGATTAAAACTGTGCTCTACAAGTCCTTTCACTTACTGTAAGCTGAACTTTGGCAGGTCTTGTTACGGTAAGTGAGTGTATGAGATTTTCCCCTCATCTCGTTCTGCTCACCGGGGCAATAAAACAGGTCCAAAGATCACACGGCACTGGCTGCGGACAAAAGACGAGACCAGATCGCTCAGTCGACCAGTTTCACTGATCACCTTCACCCATACACCTGCTCACGCTGGGTAAGTCCTGCTAAGATTACATTTCATATCGCAACATCACTTCTTATTGTGGGATTACAAGTCAAATGTATAACGTTACAGTAGAGAAGTGCAGTACAGTAATTACATTAATACATTATTAATTATGTCATACGTATTTGTTATGTCATATTTAGAAAACTAAAGAAGGTTTTAATTTTAAACAAATCTGTTTGTACTTGTTTTGCAGTTGAACAGACAAAGCCACACAAGATGAAGAGCATTCTCAAAGATAAAACCCTGAGTACGTCTACTACTTTTGATGTTTATGAGAATATTGGATGATGATTTTATAATATTTTAATGATACTTGCTATTTCATAATACAGCTACTTGCATAAAACATTATTTATATAATATTATATATATTTTAAGTTACAATGTAATATCCATGGCTTTATGAGGACATATAGGCTCAGGTTGGCTCTAATTCCAACCAGTCTGCATAATACTCTACTGCTTGTACTACTGCTACTAATAATAATACTAATAATCACTGCTATTACATTTATTTAGTTTATTGTATTCTGAAGGTGCTCATATGCCCCCATAAACAACACCTGATCTTCACTGTGAAGTGCTTCTCAGTGTACTAGTATTACTACTACTACTACTACTACTATTAATAATAATAATTCCTACTTCTATCACAACTAGTACTAATTTCTGTTCTCACATTCATGTCATTCTGTCTCTGTAGAGAAGAATCATCTGGCCAATGTAAAAGAAACCTGTCACTCAGTCGGAGCACTGCGATGGACACTTCCAGAGGAGTCGGTGCAGGTTCACAGCTCAGCTCCCAGTGGCCAGATCAAAACCAGCGTCGCACCCTCCACACGCTCACAGGTAACATTCACGTCACACTCTCTACTTCTACACTCTGAAAGAGCTCAAAAGAAATGAAAATCTGATTTTGTTACCCATTTAAAAAATTCTGAGCAGAAAGCTGTGCAGTGGATTAATAGGAGATTGTTGAAAGAACTTGATTGAAAAGACTTGAAAAGAACTTGATCTTCATAAGGAATTCATAACACAAGGCACTGAACATGGCTTTGTGAAGTAAATGGATGTAGCAGGCCTTAAATTTAAATCATAGACCTTTTTCCATTTACAACATTGTTTGCATCATTTCTGATAACAGTGCAGAGGATTTCTTAAGCACGGCAGATATCAATTCCTTATATTACTACTTTAATCAGTGTATAATTAGTATTAGCCAGTACAAATTAGTATCATGAAACATGTGTAAATGTGTTTGGTATTCGGTGCTTATGCGTGTGTTATGAAGTTCCTATGTAGGCAAGCATTGTTAACAGGACAGCTGATGCATGAAAAAAAAACATTGGTTGTGCAGGGTATATAGTATGCAATGTCAGTAAATCTGATCTCCAATGTCAGTTGATCTTCAATGCATTTCTATAATAGAACAAAGCTGTTTTACATTAGAAAAAATTATTTGCAACAAACTCCAATTAATAATCCACTTGCTCTGAATCTCGAGAGGTTCACGGTTGAGTTAAAGTCTGCTGCTACTATATATATATATATATGTTGCCGCTATCCAATGAAAAACGTGTCTTTACTTGCAATGTAAGTCAATGGAATCAGAATTTTTTCCTATTTTTGAATACTTTTATTGGTCAATTCATCATAAAATTCACACAATGTAAACATCAACTGTCAGTTTCAAATGATGTAGGAAAATGGAAATTGGATACATGTATTTTATTGGACAGGAACAACTGTAGAAGTTGAAGTTTCAACTCCAGTAAAAGTGTAAAAGTACTGCTTTCAGAACTACTTAAAGTATAAAAGTAAAAGCAATGTAAGGGGGAAAAAATGCCATTAAGGACAAAAGCTTAGGTCATACTACAGGGGTCTCTAGTGCACTAGCCCACCTCCCCAAAAACCCCATTCTTCTAAAAGCCATAATGATTATAATGTTATATTAAAATGTTAATGTTGATAAATTTGGGATGCGCTAGGCTTCCTGTTTCAGCTCATATACACCCATTAAACATGAATGTAGTTTAGTACAATGTAAATATATTAAAGAAGCATATCTGTTACTACTGAACATTAACATGTGTTTCATGGAGCAGAAGATATAATGACTAGTTTCTATAAGTATTGTAATGAAGTCAAACTTCAAAGTCATGTTATCAATAATCTTTACTGGAATGTAAATGTACATGAATGAAAACAAACTGAAATGAAATAGGAGTAACAAGACTATGTTTTAAATGTAAGGAGTAGAAAGTACTGATAATGGAGTGTAAATGTAAGAGGTAGAAAGTACTGATAATGGAGTGTAAATGTAAGGAGTAGAAAGTACAGATAATGGAGTGTAAATGTAAGAGGTAGAAAGTACTGATAATGGAGTGTAAATGTAAGAGGTAGAAAGTACTGATAATGGAGTGTAAATGTAAGGAGTAGAAAGTACAGATAATGGAGTGTAAATGTAAGGAGTAGAAAGTACTGATAATGGAGTGTAAATGTAAGGAGTAGAAAGTACTGATAATGGAGTGTAAATGTAAGGAGTAGAAAGTACTGATAATGGAGTGTAAATGTAAGGAGTAGAAAGTACTGATAATGGAGTGTAAATGTAAGGAGTAGAAAGTACTGATAATGGAGTGTACATAATTACACCAGTAAAGTATAAACAACCAAAATTTCTACTTAAATAAGGTAACAAAGTATTTGTACTTCATTACTTGACACATCTGGTGACTGCACTATATATACAGTGTCAGGCAAATAAAAAAGAGATAATTGATGGGTATAAGCTTCCATTACTTGTTAACTACATCTTGTAGCCTCAGTACAAAACTAAAAATATTGGGGAGAAAATGATGCAGATTTGATTTTCAGTGTAAAATCATTCATTCAATACGAACATGAACTGATGTTATAGTTATAGACGGGATTATTTAATGAGTTCTGTGTTTCTCAGCAAAGACAGCGGCAGCAGAGCCTGAGCGAGCTCCGCAGTCTGCAGGAGTGTGTCCAGTTCCTCAACCACTGGAAACTACAGGTGGCGCAAGTGTGCAAGGTCTGTTTGTGCCTCTTTTTCTTACAGCTGCTGAATTTCAGTGCTGTATAATTTGTGGGGCAGGGTGTCGGAGAGTGCTCCCGTACAAAGCAATCCAGAGAAGCTCGTTCATGTAGATTTATGCTAATGGAGTATTTTCCTGTTGCTGATCTACTTTCACATTAATAAAGTATATTTTGTTACTCATGAGGACAAATTCAGTCCTCACGTTTTCCCCTTAGCGTGCAAACACCATGAAGCTTTTCACTGGAAACGATGATAAGCGTTGTCATGGGTGATGTGTATTTCCTCAGCTTATCGGTCTGTGGTTTATGAGGCTGAGAGGCTGACAGTGAAGACATTAATGTTTATGGCCCCCTGATTTTTACTTGCTGAGAATGCTGACTGTGGCTCCACGCAGGCTGAATAGAGGCTGTTTATCAGGGGCCAAAAGTCGCAGCTTACAAAATGAGCGCAATGTGTCTTTCTATTTTTTATTATTTTTATTGATGGTATTCACAGAGATGTTCTGATCTCCTGCTTATGTGTGTGTGTGTGTGTGTGTTGTGGGGTCACAGAAGGGTAATGACGCTGATGAAGGATGCAGCAAGTGGGTCTGTGAAGCACCCAAGGAGCCTGAAGACCCTCGCACCGAGCGCAGTCTGGAGGAGAGCCGCAAACTCATTCTGCAGTGGGCCGATGAACTCAACAGCGTTGACAGTGTATGTTTCTCTCTGAGAGATATGACAGTAACGAAACGGGACGCAGCAGTCTGACTAAACTAAGCCGCTTGCTGTGTGTCCGTGCAGTTGTCTAAACAAAGCAAATGGATGCAGGAGAGGTTCGAGCATGGCGAGGCTGATGAGCAGCAGAAGAAGGACCAGAATGAGCTGCTGCAGGACAGGGTCATGGAGTGGGCCAGAGAGCTGCAGAGCATGTCAGAGGTGAGCGGTCGTCACCCAGCCTAAAGATCTCAGCGTCTGTGTGAAGTAATCACTGAATTCACTTCTTTGGAACTAGACAGGTGTTTGTTGCTCACACATAGCCCTAAGTTTTTTTCTACATGGATGAAAATGTTATTCTCCACAGTCGTACAAAGAGATCTAATAGGAGCAGTCGGGGGCTGAAGGTTAGAGATCCGGTCTGTGATTGGAAGGTTGTTGGTTCAAACCCTCAGACAAACAGGACACGACTCAAGTGCTCTTGAGCAAGGCACCTTAACCCTGACTGCTCCCTGGGCGCTGTTGATAGGACTACCCATGAAGTACAAATACTTTGTTACCTTGCTTAAGTGGAAATTTTGGTTATTTATACTTTACCGGAGTAATTATTTTTCTTCTACTTTTTAATTCTACTCCTTACATTTACACTCCATTATCAGTACTTTCTACTCCTTACATTTACACTCTATTATCAGTACTTTCTACTCCTTACATTTACACTCCATTATCTGTACTTTCTACTCCTTACATTTACACTCCATTATCAGTACTTTCTACTCCTTACATTTACACTCCACTATCAGTACTTTCTTCTCCTTACATTTACACTCCATTATCAGTACTTTCTACTCCTTACATTTACACTCCATTATCAGTACTTTCTACTCCTTACATTTACACTCTATTATCAGTACTTTCTACTCCTTACATTTACACTCCATTATCTGTACTTTCTACTCCTTACATTTACACTCCACTATCAGTACTTTCTTCTCCTTACATTTACACTCCATTATCAGTACTTTCTACTCCTTACATTTACACTCCATTATCAGTACTTTCTACTCCTTACATTTACACTCCATTATCAGTACTTTCTACTCCTTACATTTACACTCCATTATCTGTACTTTCTACTCCTTACATTTACACTCCATTATCAGTACTTTCTACTCCTTACATTTACACTCCATTATCAGTACTTTCTACTTCTTATATTTACACTCCACTATCAGTACTTTCTACTCCTTACATTTACACTCCACTATCAGTACTTTCTACTCCTTACATTTACACTCCATTATCAGTACTTTCTACTCCTTACATTTACACTCCATTATCAGTACTTTCTACTCCTTACATTTACACTCTATTATCAGTACTTTCTACTCCTTACATTTACACTCCATTATCTGTACTTTCTACTCCTTACATTTACACTCCATTATCAGTACTTTCTACTCCTTACATTTACACTCCACTATCAGTACTTTCTTCTCCTTACATTTACACTCCATTATCAGTACTTTCTACTCCTTACATTTACACTCCATTATCAGTACTTTCTACTCCTTACATTTACACTCCATTATCAGTACTTTCTACTCCTTACATTTACACTCTATTATCAGTACTTTCTACTCCTTACATTTACACTCCATTATCTGTACTTTCTACTCCTTACATTTACACTCCATTATCAGTACTTTCTACTCCTTACATTTACACTCCACTATCAGTACTTTCTTCTCCTTACATTTACACTCCATTATCAGTACTTTCTACTCCTTACATTTACACTCCATTATCAGTACTTTCTACTCCTTACATTTACACTCTATTATCAGTACTTTCTACTCCTTACATTTACACTCCATTATCTGTACTTTCTACTCCTTACATTTACACTCCATTATCAGTACTTTCTACTCCTTACATTTACACTCCACTATCAGTACTTTCTTCTCCTTACATTTACACTCCATTATCAGTACTTTCTACTCCTTACATTTACACTCCATTATCAGTACTTTCTACTCTTTACATTTACACTCCATTATCTGTACTTTCTACTCCTTACATTTACACTCCATTATCAGTACTTTCTACTCCTTACATTTACACTCCATTATTAGTACTTTCTACTCCTTACATTTACACTCCATTATCAGTACTTTCTACTCCTTACATTTACAATCCATTATCAGTACTTTATACTCCTTACATTTACACTCCATTATCAGTACTTTCTACTCCTTACATTTACACTCCATTATCAGTACTTTCTACTCCTTACATTTACACTACATTATCAGTACTTTCTAATCCTTACATTTACACTCCATTATCTGTACTTTCTACTCCTTACATTTACACTCCATTATCAGTACTTTCTACTCCTTACATTTACACTCCATTATCTGTACTTTCTACTACTTACATTTACACTCCATTATCAGTACTTTCTACTCCTTACATTTACACTCCATTATCTGTACTTTCTACTCCTTACATTTACGCTCCATTATCTGTACTTTCTACTCCTTACATTTACACTCTATTATCAGTACTTTCTACTCCTTACATTTACACTCCATTATCTGTACTTTCTACTCCTTACATTTACACTCCATTATCAGTACTTTCTACTCCTTACATTTACACTCCACTATCAGTACTTTCTTCTCCTTACATTTACACTCCATTATCAGTACTTTCTACTCCTTACATTTACACTCCATTATCAGTACTTTCTACTCTTTACATTTACACTCCATTATCTGTACTTTCTACTCCTTACATTTACACTCCATTATCAGTACTTTCTACTCCTTACATTTACACTCCATTATTAGTACTTTCTACTCCTTACATTTACACTCCATTATCTGTACTTTCTACTCCTTACATTTACTCCATTATCAGTACTTTATACTCCTTACATTTACACTACATTATCAGTACTTTCTACTCCTTACATTTACACTCCATTATCAGTACTTTCTACTCCTTACATTTACACTACATTATCAGTACTTTCTACTCCTTACATTTACACTCCATTATCAGTACTTTCTACTCCTTACATTTACACTCCATTATCAGTACTTTCTACTACTTACATTTACACTCCATTATCTGTACTTTCTACTCCTTACATTTACACTCCATTATCTGTACTTTCTACTACTTACATTTACACTCTATTATCAGTACTTTCTACTCCTTACATTTACACTCCATTATCAGTACTTTCTACTCCTTACATTTACACTCCATTATCAGTACTTTCTACTCCTTACATTTACACTCCATTATCTGTACTTTCTACTACTTACATTTACACTCTATTATCAGTACTTTCTACTCCTTACATTTACACTCCATTATCAGTACTTTCTACTCCTTACATTTACACTCCATTATCAGTACTTTCTACTCCTTACATTTACACTCCATTATCAGTACTTTCTACTCCTTACATTTTAAACATAGTCTCGTTACTCCTATTTCATTTCAGCTTGTTTTCATTCATGTACATTTACATTCCAGTAAAGATTATTGATAACATGACTTTGAAGTTTGACTTCATTACAATACTTATAGAAACCAGTCATCATATCTTCTGCTCCATGAAACACATGTTAATGTTCAGTAGTAACAGATATGCTTCTTTAATATATTTACATTGTACTAAACTACATTCATGTTCAATGGGGGCGTATATGAGCTGAAACAGGAAGCCTAGCGCATCCCAAATTTATCAACATTAACATTTTAATAAAACATTATAGTCATTATGGCTCTTAGAAGAATGGGGTTTATGGGGAGGTGGGCTAGTGCACTGTAGACCCCTGTGGTGCGGCCTAAGCTTTTGTTCTTAATGGTATTTTTTTCTTACATTACTTTTACTTTTATACTTTAAGTAGTTCTGAAATCAGTACTTTTACACTTTTACTGGAGTTAAAAGCTTCAGTTGATACTTCAACCTGTGCAGAAGTATTTTAAACCCTAGTATCTATTCTTCTACCTGAGTAATGAATGTGAATACTACTGACACCTTTGTAAATAGTTCTAAATTCTAAATCTGAACACTCCTAATCCAATGACACTTTTATATAAGTGGAAATATACACAATTTCGGTACATTGACTTTTGAACATATATAAAATATTCCAGGTGTGCACAAGTCACATTTTCTGTTTGCTAAATTCACCAAATGAACTGTAGTTGTGTGTTAAGCCTCTTTGGCAGTGCAATCATACTAAAGCAGTGGTTCTCATCTCTGGTCTTTTTATGAAAGGAAATGATGTGATTGGTCAGTTAGCATCATTCCTTTTTGGCAGTGAGGTTGAGTGAGCTTGAGAAGAATGACAGCAAGGAGTGATGGGTTTCAAATTCAACAAAGCGTGTCATTTGATTTCATCTGCCGAAAGTCAACAAACTGTCTGTTATATTATTGATATGGAAATTATAAACATTTCAATTAAACAAATTCCTTAAAATCCTCTTATGTGTGGCCAGTCCAGGCTGGTAAACACGCTCCTCTACATAGCTTCGGGTAGCTCTCTGAGACATCTCAGTCAGTCTGACCTGGCGAGTGGCCTTCAGGATGATGTAGGGCTGGACTCACGCTTGCCTCTCTGTTTTCTCAGAACTGTGGAGTGCTGGGAGATGAGCTGGCGCAGACGCTTCGTCTCCTCGGCCTAAAAAAGAAGAGGCTGGTGTCTCTGATGCCCCTGCTGGAGTTCATCACTTGGTCTTTACTGAAGGAAGACAGCAAGGTCAGACACCTCAGCTCTGCTTCACTACAATCATTGATTTCCCTTCAGATCGAGGCTCGGTTTCAGGCGAACACAAAGCCGACTGAGATAATCAAATAAAACCAAAGAAGACAAGTAGGCAATCTTTTTCACTGTCCAAATTTTTATTGGACTTATTTTTATTTTTGTATTTTCATTTCCTCGGCTCATGATTAATAGATCTCTTTACTTTAACAAACTTTAACAGTTAGGAACGTTATGCTGTCTCTTGTAAAGTTAAAGTAGTTTGTAAAATATTCTGGTTTCATGTTCAGAGTAGCTGGGAGTGGAAACCTCCGGCAAATGTTAATGCTTTATTATATTTAAAACCTTCTTTTGTATGTCAAAGTTTGTTACAGATGTATATACAGCCTTTTAGAAGATGCATGTCATGCTCATGCTGCAGCTTTAATCGTGTCAGAGTTAACTGTTTACTTTATCAAATAAATCATTAATCTCTCCATAAACCTATGACGCCTGATTTTCTGCTTATACAATCCTCAATAAGAGCTTCTGCACGTACTCAGGCGACTAACAAGCTCAACGAAACAGCTTTGTGTTTTATGAGACATGCAAGTTGAGGTTATGGGTGATAACACTGGGCTGCCGAAGCTGATTGCTGATTAGGTTGTTCAAAGTCTGTCGCAGAACCTACTTATTTTTAGTTTTGGTTTAAGCAATATCAAGAGGATGAAACCCATATGTAACATTATTTGTGGATCACACAATCCTGCATATTTCATATATTTTTTTCATAAAAATTAAGTTTTGCATATTAAATGTATGTCTATATTAAGTCTCCTGGCTTTGAGAAGATAATTCCTGAGTTTATGATAGGACACAGGGTCCACATGCAATAAAGCAAGATGTATGGAACTGATGCTGTGGCACATTCTAGAGCAAAGCTTTGACCCTGCTGTGTATCAGAGGTCATAATGTGGGTCGTGTCAGTGTTTGTGGGATACAGGGTACAGATACGTGGCAAGCAGATCTAGATTATGCTGAGGTATTAGGTGACCGCCCTCTCGCTACCAGATAAATACGTAGACTCTCTGATACACACTTTCCTGCAGAAGTTATAAAACATAAACATATACAAACGACCATCAGGCTGCAATAAAAACTATGAGGTGGAAATGAAATGTGCCGACAGTTTCATATGAACTTTCTGTTTCTTTATTAATGCAGGATATGGTTTCCCAGCTGTGGCTTTCTGCTAAGCAGCGCTCCTGGAAAGCAGGTGAGAAACATGATAAGTGTGTCAGCTATGATTATTTAAAGTGCATGTACTTATAAAAGCAATGCATTAAACTGATTAAATAATATTTTAGACCCTTTTCATATTACATTATTACATTCAGTTATTGAATTACCTAGTTTTTCTTTTTTTTAAATCAAGTCATAAGTTATTAAGTTATATATCTCTACTACTTTGTTTTTAATCAGGCACGCGACGATACATCCCAAACTCAGGTATGTTTTAATATAATTACAGCTATTGTTTCTCAATTTTTTACATATCAACTGAAAGTTCAATATTATGGCTGATGGAACAAAAACTTAAATCTTTATTTTTGACACAATCTGAAAAGAAAAGCAGTTCTTTATCATTAAATATGATCAATAAACCAACAGAAATTGTCCAAGACTGCTCGTAATACAATAAAGCTGTACACTAAAGATTAAAAATGTTGTTTCTTATCCCTGTAAAAACACTGGAGCTGCCATGAACTATTTATATTTCATTTTTTGCAGTGTGGAGTTGGATCACCAGCGCAGCAGGTACGTTTATTATTTCTGACATAAACAACAACTAATGTTTTTTTTAATACAAGAACAATTGTTGCTGTCAGAACAAGACCATGTGTATTCATTTTTCATGTTTTTGTGATTTCTATATGTTTAATTTGAAAACAAGTCAAGTCAAGTTTATTTGTGTAGCGCTTTTTACAACAATGTTGTCACAAAGCAGCTTTACAGGAGTTCAAAACCATGAAAACACTAGTGGCCTCTTACATTGTGTGTAAAAAATAATAAATAGATGATGCAGATTAGAAATGACATGGACCTTAAATAATTTTACATCAACTTCCATTACAATTTTTTCCCTTTCTTCTGAAAAACTGGCATTTTTATATCACCAATAATCTATATTACATGGCCCTTATTTAAATGTATAAATAAATACAATATAGGTATATAAGTCCACCAAGCTTTAATAAAAAATCCAACACTAACCTACACCTTGCTCATCTCTTCAACACAGATGAGGTTTCCCTTGACCCCATGACCAACCACCCATGGCTGCTGCTCTCTGATGATCAGAAGAAGGTCCAGGAGAGCCTGCAGGAGACTGACCTGCCGTTCAGCCCTCAGCGCTTCGATAGTTGGCCATGTGTCTTGGGCTGGGAAGGCTACACCAGTGGGCGCCACTATTGGGAGGTGGATATAGCAAACAACGGCTACTGGAGAATTGGGGTCACCACTGCTTCCTCCAGGAGGCATGGGCGTATTCCTCTGAAGCCCTCCAAAGGCTACTGGACCCTGTGGCGGAGCACGAGACAATTCTACGCTTGCTCTGATCCTGAGACACCTCTGCCACTCACACTGGTGCCCAAGAAGCTGGGGGTTTACCTCGACTACGAGGAGGGCCAGATCTCCTTCTACAACGTGGAGAACAAATCTCACATATACACCTTCACAGGCCACTTCCGTGAAAAGCTATACCCTCTTTTCGCGCCACTGGATGGAAGGACTCTCATTACTTTATCATCTCGTACAGATATCAGTGCTTTGTAAATGTGTAAATCGTCAGCTTAGTTTTTCTGAATTCCACAAATTTGCTCTTCTATTCAGAGGACAATGCAGTAGCAGTTTTGCTATATACATATATATATATATATATATATATATATATATATATATATATATATATATATATATATATATATATATATATATATATATATATAGTATTTTTTTACCGAAATGTTTGACTAATGATAAACAACCAAAATAGACTAACACTGAAGTTTAATGAATAACTGTTTAAGATTAATTGTTTTGTTACAACTGCAATGATGTGTACATGATTTGTCTACTATATAGATAGTTTTCTTTCTTTTTACCATTCAGTCTTTCAATCTGTTGCACACCTTTTCATTCAAATACAATATTTACAGGCATGTATATTTATATGTAAATCTAATAACACAAATTAAATAATATTTATTTATTTGTATACAAATTAACCCTAAAGAATTACCACAAAAAAGCTAAAGCATGTGCTGCATTTTCTATTTCTCTGTAGTTTTCCTTTTATCGCTATGGTTGTTACTAGGTTGCACTTTATTTTAGAATTATTGTGTGTCAAAGTGTTAACTCATATGATTACACTAGGATGTGCATACAAATATATCATTGTTCACTTTAAAGGACATTGTTGTTCTTACTATGAGTAAGGCAAAGAGTATAGTAACTTAATGTGCATCTCTACCACTTATTTATTAGTAATTAATAGAGATTCATAGAGTGAACTTTAAGCAAATGGGTTGCTGAAATGCGTTAATAGAAAATTTGAATGTTTACAGTGACCGCTACTGAATATTATAAATGTTAGAATAAAGTATGTAAATATGTAATCATGTGCCTCTGACTGCTCTCATTTGGTACTCCTCTTTAAACAGTCACCTCTAATATGTAACTACTGTGTGAAACATAGAGGCTATAAGGTTTGGTATTGGGCAGAGGTGTCAAGTAACAAAGTACAAATACTTTGTTACCTTACTTAAGTAGAAATTTTGGTTATTTTTTATCAGACTTTACTTTTACTCCTTACATTTACACTCCATTATCAGTACTTTCTACTCCTTACATTTACACTCCATTATCAGTACTTTCTACTCCTTACATTTACACTCCATTATCAGTACTTTCTACTCCTTACATTTACACTCCATTATCAGTACTTTCTACTCCTTACATTTACACTCCATTATCAGTACTTTCTACTCCTTACATTTACACTCCATTATCAGTACTTTCTACTCCTTACATTTACACTCCATTATCAGTACTTTCTACTCCTTACATTTACACTCCATTATCAGTACTTTCTACTCTAGACACCGTTGGTATTGGGCCCCAGTCCCCCTCACTTTATTGTCAAAAAGAAACTTCACTCTCACATTACTCTGCGTTTTCAGGCTGCCTTGGAGGTGCCCCTAATTTGAATGCTATGCAAATCCATCAAGGTGTTAGAGTGACTACACACTCTAAGTCCCAGGAGAATTTCCCAGGAGGGTTTCGAAACGCTGCTTACTTTCGCTTCCAGTGCTCACTAACCAGCAAGATTACAGTAATGACTGTCAAGGTGGGTTGTGTCTCATGAGAGACAAGAAACTCTGGATGTAGTGCTGCTTATGTGGGTGTGCTGATGTTGTTGTGAGGTAGTTTGGGTGGCTCCATGGGTTTCACACATAGCCAGGGCCCGTACACCTTACAGTCAGCGGCAAACACATTTCCGCTCCCCCTCAGATCCGCACAGTCCCTCTGCTCAGAGTCCCACTGCACCTTTATGCTGAAAGCACACACACACACACACACACACCTGTACATTTCAGTTTATCCAGACAAAGGAAATGACCAGCCATGAGACGCCTAACCAAAGTTTAAAATTCCAGAATTTACTAAAATGATCAGAATCTTAAGAAATAACAGTTTTGACGGCTGGCTCGATCAGTGGTAATACCACCTTGTACCTCAAGAGGGGATGGTGAGTAGCTATGAGCCTGCCGTAGTGCTCCTACAGGATAAACATGTCATTTTACTGCCTGATTACATCCAGTCTGGAAACTCTCTGACCAGTAAAGTACGGTGGTCGAGAAGACCCACCGCTCTTTAAATTCACAAACGAGCTACAAACAGAAAACACTTTCATCAAAACGACAACACGATCACTACATTTAACAAACGCGCTGCAAAACCATCCACTACACAATAGAAGTGTTTCTGGAGGACACTTAAAAGACGTGGGACCACATATGGTGACGTAATGTAAACAGAACCAGGTGGAGCCGCGGTAGCGTCTAATGAGAAGTATGTTTAACTATATTTACTAACTATACAGACTTACTTCTCATTTCCCTCCCGCTGGTTCAAACCAAGGTTCTTTACTCGAAGCCTCATGTGCACACGAACCCCCCTGCTGGCCAAAACTGTTATTGTCATTTCAACTATTTGCGATGGCCCCTTGCAACATGGTCAGCACGGAAACAAGTATAAACATAAACTCCTTAATTTAATTTTCTGTGGTTCATTCATTTGATCATCTGATCTGTGGTTGATTGTGTGGGTCTGTTAATTAAAATAACTGCCAGTATGATTTCAGTCAGTAAATAAATTTAATAGTATGTGAGATATTGATTAAAACTGCTGCAGTGGTTTTAAGAGATGGGACAGTGATGGTGGGGTGATCGTGACTTTAATTTTTATTAAGAAACAATAAATCACGCCAACACTCGAACCACGTCCTGAACCAGCGAGACTTCAGACGTCATCAGTGACGTCACTCGCCCTTAACGAAGCAAGTCTCCATACGCACTTCATAAACGACTTTCTGGATTTCTCCACACCAGCTCCGAAGCTTCGGTATCATTTAGCCATCACTACCAGACGCTCAGCGTGGTTCTGTTTACATTGCGTCGCTGTTTGTGGTCCCATGACAAATAAACTTGAAACTTGAAACACGTCTTTTAAGTGTCCTCCGGAAACACTTCCACGGTGTTTTGGACGGTTTTGCAGCGTGTTTGTGTTTTTTGCAGCACGTTGAGTCTTCTCGGCCATCGTAGTAAAGCGATAAAGTTTAATGGTTATTGTGAAACATTTCTCCTAGACTGGTAATGTTGAAAAATGTTGAAGGCACTAAGCTTTTTTTGATGATATGTTGGCCACCACTTTATGGATTTTAATTTGACACCCTGTTTTCAACTCATCAGCTGATTACAAAGACCTTCCTGACCTCAATTTAGAGACAAGACTGCAGGGCTCTGGTCCTCCAGAACCTGAGATTTACACCCTTCACATACATCCTCAACAGGAAACACGTTTAAATGTGTCTTTTTTGTCTTTAGAGCACTACTCACCGATAAAATAAACAGTAAACATAAATTATAAAACATGCCATAACCCTAATACAGACCACATTTTGTTTTGTACTTTCCCGCATATGTAAATATATCTGTCTCTCTGTCTATCTGCCTATCTACCCTCTGCCTGTCTATCTATTGGTCTATCTGATCCCTATCTGATAATGATGATTTGCTTTATGAACTGAAGTAGATCAGTGCACCAAAACTGAGAACACCTGCTTACGTTATGAGTGCCAGGATTCTAAACTAAATAAAATAAGAGAATGATCACTGACACAGTGGAACACATATGATTGATAGATACTTACAATTTGTGTTTTTGTAAAGGTGTCCCATCCTGCCAAATCCACACGCCCTCCTCCTGAAAGTCGGTGAGGCCGATCCAGACAAACGGCATCTCCGAAAACGTCAACATGTGTCCAAGAACAAACTGCTGTAAAAGGTAGTCACATTTTTTTTATTTTCCAAATGCACATTCTACATTTCCCTCTTTTATGTTTGTTTATTTAAATCTATTTCAGACTTTATCAAAATTTATCAAAGACTTTTTAATCAAATTATAAGATTTGAACTAAAAATAATTACTGTTAGTTGATTAGTATTGCATTTTATAACATGTTAAACATGTAATGTAAAAAAGAACTGGTTCTCGTCTGATGACAACACATCCTCACTGTTTACTCCTTACATTTACACTCCATTATCAGTACTTTCTACTCCTTACATTTACACTCCATTATCAGTACTTTCTACTCCTTACATTTACACTCCATTATCAGTACTTTCTACTCCTCACATTTACACTCCATTATCTGTACTTTCTACTACTTACATTTACATTTACATTCTGATCTCTTTCACTGAACCTGCTCTGTTCTCACTTATTGTTGTTTCTGATAGGCTCCGAATGCATCACTGACAGAAACGCTCATCAGCCTATCCATCTATCAGTTCATTCGTACCATCTCAGTAGCATCTTGAATGATTGCCAGGCTGGCGTTGTGCTCTCTGCAGTAGTCCACACTCTCTGCCCACTTGCGATCCTTCTCCAGGCCCACAGAGAAGAAGTAGCAGTGGCCCCAGAACCAGTGCCATCGCTCTGGGCAAAGCTGACACCTGGGGTCTGATGAGACGTAAGATTAAGACTGGGTGAGAGGCTTAGAAAACATGAATCTTTAGATAATTCACCAGTTGAGTTGTAAACAAAGTCATCCAGGGTGGTTTCATATGAAGTAGCTTACTGAAGATAGATGTATTTACATTGCAAGTACATTTTACTAATTATTTCAAAACAACAATGCTGATGTTTGTTCTTTTTTATATATAAAAAGTTGAAAATAGTAAAATGAATGGAAGATGTCTGGTTCCTATCACTACCACTGTAAACAATTTTGACTCTATTAGTTTCTCTTAAGAAAAACTCAGCTATTTTACTCTGTTTTTCATGTAATTAATGAAAAATAATCTCATAGAAGTAAAATAAGTCCCAGAGCTAGCCTGTGCAGTTTGGAGGACAGAGGCTCAGTGAACAAATATATGAATCAAGGTAATATATAGATAAACAGAACCTAGAACATGACGAGAGACTTACAGATAAAACAAAGCCTAGTGATAACCTGGTACTAGTGTTATGACCCGAGTAGGGATTTAAATCCCACTCTCCTGCAGGCATCACCTGGCTTTAAGAGCTTTACTTCATACCTGTTGTTAACACAGACAAAAACTTGCTTGAGGAAATAATTGGGAATCCTTTCTATTATATTTGCTTGTTGTTTAAAATAACCATAACGCTGCTCTTTCACACAGAGACATTATATCAGTGTTTTACTAGGATTGTGGTGATCCATACATCCATGATAGACCAAAGTCAAAGACCCATGAGCTCTATTAGAGGGGACAAGGCTGAGCTAAACCTCACTGAAATTGACCTTAAAGGAAGGCCATGGCTGTGTCCCAAAACTTAGTGAGCTCCTACATAGGCAGCATGTTACATCATTGTATGCGCTCCCGACATGTAGACTGTCCCAATTCTTACATACCTTAAACATGCTGTCTACTGAGAAACCTTATTTAGACCTGATTTTAAGAAAGCATTAACGCTTCCTCAGCCGCTAAGACAATCCCATGATGCACCGCAGGCTAATCTAGGAGCAGTGAAGTGGTTTTAAAATGTGAGTTATTTTGATTCTCTGGAGTTTTAATGTGTTTCTGGTCATATAATCACACAAAACAGTATTTTATTATCAACTCTGTAACGAGTCCTTCACCATTTACACTTTATACTCCAGATTTTTAAGCCTCGGGCTATTGTTTTGGATGCCGGCTGGTAGCTTAGCAACCAGCTAAACCACCGGTGGCGTGCTGCAGTGGGGGGAACAAGCCGTGACGCAGTCTCTCTCTAACTAGAGCGTCTCAGTAATCTGTTTTATGAGGAGAGATGAGGAGAGAACGCTGATACTTACACAGCTGCCTACATAGTCAGCCTACTTAAACAGACCCCATGAGGGGTGTGAGGGCAAAAGGGCAGGAGCTTAAGCCCCCCCTTGGGATCTATCTGAGCTTGTGCCTGTGTTTAAGAGTGTAAAGGATTAACACCCAGTGACATGAGAAGTGCTTTAGAGGCGTATACCTTTGGTGACATTATGAAGCAGGGCCGTAACCTTCTGGAGGTCTTCTCGAAGCTGTAATATCTCTCTCTCTGTGCTCTTGCTCCTTTCAGAAGCTATATTACTCTGCAGGCCTTCAGATACATCCACTCTAAGTACTGAAAGTAAGAAAAAACAAACTACTGTCACAGCACATGCTGGTTTCTTTAGAATTTAAAGGTTAGTGGAAAGAGGCCAGTTCAATTTACGACTTTAACAACAGACTTTATTCCAAACCATAATAAAAAAATCTTTCAACTAAATAACAAGTATATTGGTACATAAATACACAAAATACTGTATGTGGGTGAACAACATCGAGAGGAGGAGGAACCCAGGCTCAAACCGAAAACCACATATATAATTTAAGATGCAGATATAAAAATTCTGTATTCTGTTAAAGGCAACTCGAGCAGTTTGGAGATCAGACTTACAAAAGGTGGCGCATGTAATCAGCAGTCCCTTGACTAACAAGACGACAGTAAGCAAAAGCGTCAGCCGCAGCCACAGCTTATCAGGCTTTTTATTTCTTTCGGCTTCTTTTTCTGTAAAAACATGAAAACTTCAATTATCTACCAGAGAAGAAATTCAAAATTCAAAGACATGAAGCTAGAACTGATAGTCTTTTATGGACCTATACATACACAAATATTATAACTAACATAAATGTACACACAAATAATATGCCTACAGTTTAAAAGGTGAATAATATTCTAATTTTATTTTCCAGTCCAAGCAGAAAGTTTGAGAGTGATTATAAGACCATACCTGCTTTGGCACTGGTGTTGTCAGTGCGCTTCTCTGGACTGATCTGATACTCCATAACTGTGTGCAGCTTGTTATGTTTCAGTGAATCTGAAGAACAACTACAGGTCCTCAGGTTCAGGTCAGAAAAACGAAGCCCTCTACCCGGAATGTTCCTTCCTCTTACAGTTTAACAGCAACACCCCTTCGCCAGGAAGGAGTGAAAAACATGACATTTTCTGCTTCAACTGTGAAAACACATGGAACCTGAGAAAGGCTGTGAACTAGCAGCCGACAAAACCGACTGTTTTCCGAGTTTCAGTATTACAGTAACTGACTGAAGTAATTGGTAATAATTTGCTCTAATCTTTTCAATTTGTTGCTCGTTTTTCATAAAACACACCACAAAAGCCGCAGCCGAACTCTACCACTTCCTCTCCATGTTTCTGCAGTAAAACATACAGCACGTGTGCTCTGCAGGAGCCCACCAGGCTTAAATACACCCACTCGAGCAGCAGGTACAGGATAAAAATCTCTCTCAGCTCTGGAGCGATGAAATTTAACTACAGAGCAGTTTATGAACTGGTTGTTCACATACACTGCTCTAAACAATCACTGTCAACTGTTAGAGGCATGAGATAAAAAAGCAAAAATATCAAACTAACTAACCCCCTTGGGACCACTGGTGGGCACAAACATTTACTACACAAGATCACCACATCATAAACAGCTGCAGACTGAATTAGCGTGAACTTTTTGTTGTTATCAGGACATCAATCGTACCAAGAATACAAAAACCTGTTACTCTTATGGAATTATGATAGAACGTTTTTTTGTTTGTTGTTGCTCAACAATCAATCAGCCATGACCTGTGGACTCATTTACATGCCTATGACTCTTAAACGCATCACTTAGTACTTAAAGCTAGAGCAGAGTCATTGCATCATAAGGTTGGGTTTCTTATCCACGGATAAGTGGAGGAATTCCACAAATACTTCATTACCTTACTTAAGTAGAAATTTTGGTTATTTATACTTTACTGGAGTAATTATTATTCAGCTGACTTTTTACTACTACTTCTTACATTTACACTCCATTATCAGTACTTTCTACTCCTTACATTTACACTCCATTATCTGTACTTTCTACTCCTTACATTTACACTCCATTATCAGTACTTTCTACTCCTTACATTTACACTCCATTATCAGTACTTTCTACTCCTTACATTTACACTCCATTATCTGTACTTTCTACTCCTTACATTTACACTCCATTATCAGTACTTTCTACTCCTTACATTTACACTCCATTATCTGTACTTTCTACTCCTTACATTTACACTCCATTATCTGTACTTTCTACTCCTCACATTTACACTCCATTATCAGTACTTTCTACTCCTTACATTTACACTCCATTATCAGTACTTTCTACTCCTTACATTTACACTCCATTATCAGTACTTTCTACTCCTTACATTTACACTCCATTATTAGTACTTTCTACTCCTTACATTTACACTCCATTATTAGTACTTTCTACTCCTTACATTTACACTCCATTATTAGTACTTTCTACTACTTACATTTACACTCCATTGTCAGTACTTTCTACTCCTTACATTTACACTCCATTATTAGTACTTTCTACTCCTTACATTTACACTCCATTATTAGTACTTTCTACTCCTTACATTTACACTCCATTATCAGTACTTTCTACTCCTTACATTTACACTCCATTGTCAGTACTTTCTACTCCTTACATTTACACTCCATTATTAGTACTTTCTACTCCTTACATTTACACTCCATTATCAGTACTTTCTACTCCTTACATTTACACTCCATTGTCAGTACTTTCTACTCCTTACATTTACACTCCATTATTAGTACTTTCTACTCCTTACATTTACACTCCATTATCAGTACTTTCTACTCCTTACATTTAGGCTCCATTATCAGTACTTTCTACTCCTTACATTTATACTCCATTATTAGTACTTTCTACTCCTTACATTTACACTCCATTATCAGTACTTTCTACTCCTTACATTTACACTCCATTATCAGTACTTTCTACTCCTTACATTTACACTCCATTATCTATACTTTCTACTCCTTACATTTAGGCTCCATTATCAGTACTTTCTACTCCTTACATTTATACTCCATTATTAGTACTTTCTACTCCTTACATTTACACTCCATTATCAGTACTTTCTACTCCTTACATTTACACTCCATTATCTGTACTTTCTACTCCTTACATTTACACTCCATTATCAGTACTTTCTACTCCTTACATTTACACTCCATTATCAGTACTTTCTACTACTTACATTTTAAACATAGTCTCGTTACTCCTATTTCATTTCCGCTTGTTTTCATTCATGTACATTTACATTCCAGTAAAGATTATTGATAACATGTCTTTGAAGTTTGACTTCATTACAATACTTATAGACAACTAGTCATCATATCTTCTGCTCCATGAAACACATGTTAATGTTCAGTAGTAACAGATATGCTTCTTTAATATATTTACATTGTACTAAACTACATTCATGTTTAATGGGCGTATATGAGCTGAAACAGGAAGCCTAGCGCATCCCAAACTTATCAACATTAACATTTTAATATAACATTATAGTCATTATGGCTTTTAGAAGAATGGGGATTTTGGGGAGGTGGGCTAGTGCACTATAGACCCCTGTGGTGCAGCCTAAGCTTTTGTCCTTAATGGTATTTTTTTCTTACATTACTTTTACTTTTATACTTTAAGTAGTTCTGAAAGCAGTACTTTTACACTTTTACTGGAGTTAAAAGCTTGAGTTGATACCCTAGTATGTATACTTCTACCTGAGTAATGGATGTGAATACTTTTGACACCTTTTGTAGGCAATAGAAAGTTCTTCCAGTCAGATTTTTAGAGTATCTGAAATGTATATTCATCTTGTATAAGATATGCTGACATTATGCAGACTTCCCTTCGCCGACTGATAATGTGCCATAAAACGCTTGCAGGCAAAATATTAATAGGGCCTGAAGAATGGTAATTATCACCACATCCAGCTGCAAATATTGCACTAATCCAAGGATTTACTATTTGCGATGCATAGGGTGTGAACGACTGGGGAAATCAGTCTTGTCAAGTGCATAGTGTGAAGCTATTTTATATAATTAAATCGAGTATGTGAATTAGTGCAGTAATGCTGCAGAAATGGAACACATCTAGGCAGCAGAAGAGCGCAAGCACTAAACTGAAAATAACAATGAAATGAAATTAGAATTAGAGTAAATCGAATGAATAATAATATTAATTTTATTTCATAAATAAAATTTTTTTTTGGAGCAGCAGTATCAATATGACTATACAGTATTTTCCCACTGCTGAGCTCACCAACAACTGATTAACACCTCTGATTTCCATTTGGAGGCTAAATAAATTTCCACTCACCTTATTAACACACACAGAGCTGGGTAATTGTTCAGCGAGCAGCTCTGAGAAAGTCCCTGTGCACACCCAACTGCCCATTTTTGATGCATTCAAAGCAAGACAGTGATTCTTAATTTTTTCTCCATGTCTCACCTTGTTCTGACCATGTGTAACATAATAAGCTTAAAAGCTGCTGTGCAAATAAGCTGAGCTGACCTTTCAATGTTATTCATTGCAACTATCACTTTGTAGTTTGCTGTCTGTACCTGCACTGTCTTTCTTTTTGAGGGGGTGTGAATTGTGGAGAGGTGTGAATTGCTGACTAGCAGAAGTTACATTTCACACAAAGAATGCCTGCAAACCTGTTCGAGTAAATATGACCACAGAGTAACAGAGGAGTAATGTTTTACTTGATCATATTAAGTTAATTTTCTATCCAATGGCAGAAAGGCCACTGGGAGCCTGCAGAAAGCGGCTGCATTGCTAGATGACTGACTTCACAGACGACTGTCACTGAAACTTTCAAAACTGTTATCGTTCGCTTTTCCAGACTCTACATTACAGTATGGAACAGAACTGGAAGTTAATATGTCCACATCATAGCGATAGTGATAGCGATAGTCTCTCTTGCTTGCTTCACCACTTAGTGCTAAAGTGTGATCATTGTGTTTGGCCAGTGATGCGATTGGCTGTAATAGTAATTTATTGCTGAATGGCTCAAATGTCAATTTTAGGGTTTGAACTTTGTTGGGCCTGGAAACCATCAAAGCAACATGGCAACCATTCTGCTACCATCTTATCACACAGGTTAAAGACATTAAGAGTTTAGCGAAGCCCCATTGGCTGATGCAGAAGGCAGGCCAGGTAGCAGCACACCTCCCAGGCTTGGTCCAGTAGAGTCTCAGATCTTTGTGGGTGGACTACCCTCAGGTAATGATATTTCATTGCCTTATCTGTCAGACTCTTGATACTCAGCACTTCTCGTACTGGCATATGAGCAACAAGCTCAGACCCTTCTCCACCTGTTACAAACGCAGGTAAGGCCAGAGGGGCAGGACTGGGCTTATCCTGACTGGCCGTCCACTCCCGCCATTCATCCAGTCGGGTGGAACTACAGAAGCCTAGATAACCATTTGGTGAGGCCACAGCGCAGCCACGGACCTGGCAGAGGAAGCGGTAGGGCAGGGCTGATGAGTGCTGTCCGCCTGAGGTGGGACGTGACGTCCTGGCCACTTGCAGCCGCTCTCGGCTTGAAGAGTCACAGAGGAGGTCAGCACACTCTAGTACGGTCAGCTGTTGATCAGTGCCAAAAGACTGAGTGTGTTTGGGCTGGAAGACTGAGACGTAACGTGGACTACATCGCACAGGGATCTGGATAAAACAGGAACAAAATAAATAAGAAAATAAATATTATTCTGTATTTATATACTTAAAATGTCTTTTATTTATAGCAAACATCCACTTTATCATTTACTCTTCAGATATGAGTCACTGTGGATGCTGATATTAGTAAAATGTTTACAGCTCTCATCATTCTGGACACGTTCAACTCGTCTTTCTGAGCCCATTAAAATTACAGAACAGTTACAGATGCAAATTACTTAAAATGTATAAAGTACTGAAGTATCATATTAGCATTATTATAACAAGTATCTGTGACTAAATTGTTTTCATATAGTAATTACAATAGTTTGAACAGCAATTCCAAATACATTTAAATTAGATAACTCTCTGTTCCTGTGACATTTCACAAACCAGCATATTAAGTATACCTGCCTATTCAGCAGACATGAGTCTCAAGTCTTGACAATCAAGTCCCGAGTCAATACAAGCGAGTCTCGAGTCAAGTCTCAAGTTTTAAACTTCGAGTCCTAGTCAAGTCACCAGATGTAACATCATTTTAGTATTTAACACAATTGATGCAGTTGATTAGTAGAATATTAAACCAACATTAATATAACATTAACATTTTTTAAGTTGGTACTGTAACAAAAATAACTTGCCAATGAAATTATTTCATTTCAAGCAGTTCTAATCACTAATCACCTCATTACCAGTCCAATCACCTCATTACCAGTCCAATCACCTCATTACCAGTCCATTACCAGTCCAATCAATTCATTACCAGTCCATTACCAGTCTAATCACCTCATTACCAGTCCATTACCAGTCCAATCACTTCATTACCAGTCCATTTCCAGTCCAATCACCTCATTACCAGTCCATTACCAGTCCAATCACCGTATTACCAGTCCATTACCAGTCCAATCACCGTATTACCAGTCTATTACCAGTCTAACCACCTCATTACCAGTTAAAATAGGTGTTGAAGCAGAAAAAACACTAAACTGTGAGGCAGTGGGTCTGGAAGGCCGAGGCTGAGAAACACTGCACTGTATGAAGTATTAGTACTCATTACACCTACAGGAACTTTAATAATCACATTCTAAACCATAACCATTAATATCTGGACGGGTCTTTCAGTCCTAACAGCATGTGTGACTCTGCAGTAGCTCTGCATGGACTGATCAGTGTTTGTACTGTTCTGCTCTACTGGATCACTTCCTGTCTGAGACGCTGAGCTTCCTAAACTCTTTACTGTTTCAGTGAAGTTCTCAGTGGACGGTGGAAGATCTAGGAGGAGGAACAGAGGGAGAGAGCTTCCTCCACATTAGCTGCTGTTTATCATTATGTCTCTAAGTTTGCTAGCTTGTTAGTGGAGTTTGAAGTGGTTGAAGCTCCGCCTGTGATCTGGACTCCGCGTGTCCTGCACGTCGCAGTTCTTTTTTATTTACTGCAGCAGAATCTTTGTAGCTGAACTGGATTATATTTGGGAGAATGTTGCTCCTCGTCTCCGCACAAATTCAACACTGGCGGCCCCCAAAGCTTCCCGTGATTGGCTGGCTGCAGAACTTTATTTGTTGCTAGGTTACGGATAAACTGAGCTGCGCAGCTCAGCTCTCTGGCATTACAGCACCATTTAATACTAAATGATCAGTTATTAATTTAAGTTTTTCTTATTTATTTTGTAAAAATAGGGTGGCTAGTCTTTTCAAGTTTTAAAGCTCAAGTCCGATTCCAAGTCCAAGTCTAAGTCAAGTCGCAAGTCATCAATTTAGTGACTCGAGTTGGACTTGAGTTTAAGTCATGTGACTCGAGTCCACACGTCTGCTATTCAGGCTACAGCAGTTTGGCTCCGCACACTCACAAAGTTACAAGGGCACAAACTGCTTTTTGAATGAGACACAACTGTAGGAAATCTTTAAATATCATAATTCTATAATTCATCATTTTCTCTCTCTTGCTCTTTGCTACATTTTGCTTTCTTACAAGAACACGAGTGTTTTAGTTCTCCCTCCTCGTTCTCCTGTACCTGTTGCAGTCTCTTCTGCATGAGCTCCACCCAGTGGACCCACACCCGGGACACAGTGGCCTCTGCTACTTGAAAGCGGAAGGACAGGTCTGCAGTGAGGAGGCCCAGGCGGAGGCGGGTCAGTACCAGCAGGAGCTGGTCCTCTGGGCAGAGAGCATGTCGTCTGCCCTCATCTTCCCGCCGTGATCCCAGCAGCCGTAGACGCACAGTCTCTGCTGTCTCCTCCCAGCTCCAGTCTGAGTCAGTCACTGGCAGTGCTGCTGACGTATCATCCTCTGATGCTGAAAGCTTTGGCTCCTAAATATGAAACGGCAGAGGATGATTTATATATATAAACTCTTGAACCACAAAATACAGGCAGTAAATCAAAGCAGTGCTGGAGAACAGGATTAGTGCGACACCTGCTGGTTAAGATGTGACATATACAATTGTCAGCCAGTACCTCACTATGATAAAAAAAATATATGCAAAATAAAGAAAAATAAAAATCTTGTAAATACATGAAAATGAATATGACAAGATGCTGCTAGAGGATGATGATATAAATGATCTAAACCAGGCTCCTCTTTCTCACTCACCCTTTCCTCCTCCTTTTCATTCTCCTCCTGGTCAGTCCAGTCCAGGACAGAGCCACTGGCGCCCTGCAGGAAATCCAGCAGTGCCTGGAAACGTGCATAGGACTTAATGCCTGTGTAGAAACGGAGCCATTTTGCTGAACCACGACACAGAGTTTTCACGCTGAACATGCTGGGACGTGAGGGTGGAGTGACCTGAGAGAAAAAAGAAATAATTGATTAAATCGACAAAAAATAACTGAAGGGAGGGAAAGAAGAGAGTTGAGGACGATTAGAAAGAAAGGTTTACCTGTCTGACGGCAGCCAGCCACTGGAGGCACTCAGTTCTTTCATCCAGCTGCTTTCTGGTACGGGCCAGTTCCTCCTGTACCTTCAGCAGCTCCAGTCGCTGCTCAGATAACATCTTCTCCAGAGAGCACACTCTGGACTGATCCGCCTCCTTCTGACTCAGTGTCGTCCACTCCAGCTGCAGCTGTCAGAGAAAGAGGGAGAAACAAGGGAACAGGACGAGAGAAGAGGAAGCAAAAAAAAATAAATAAATAAAGGAAAATAATTAAAATAAAAAAAACGAGCAATACTACAATATTACAATGCTTCAGAATAATATCAATACAGCTGCATTGATTTTGGATCAGAACAGACCATTGATTAAGTCTCCCCCTTATTTATTTAATTTAAACTCAAAATAGGAGTATGGGACTAAGCTGTCTTTGTCAGAAAACACAGATTTACACAGAAACATCAACAACTAAGTATATAATATTGATTTTATCAGTATTTATTGTTCATTCTTTGCTTTTATTACAGCTTCTATTCTTTCCATGTTTTCAATTATTCAATGAAATCTGCAGAGATATTTTTTCTACACATCCAACGTTTATTTTAAGTTTATTTTAAGTTAGAACCAAGTAATCTAAAACACATTCAGTGGTGTTGAGGACTCTGGGTTTGTCAGTGTATTGTTTTGAGAAGTACAGCAGCTTAATGGTTTCCTGACATCTACACATTCTTTCACCTGTGAATTTTTTTCACATCTGAGCCAAAAGTGGGACTTGATTTTCTCCTCTCTCTCAAAGAAGAAAGCAAACAGTGCTGTTTATCTGATGGATACATGTTTACAGTACCGCGTATATAAAATAAACCAATTAACCACGTGTGGTGAAATTTCAAGTTCTGCACTCCTGCAGCCCACCTTCATCTCCTGCAGCTGAGTGTCCTTGGATCTGAGATCTTTGCGGAGTGTGAGCAGGGTTTCCTCCTGCCAGTGTCTCTCTTTAGCCAGGTTTCGCACCAGGCCACACAGTCGGGCTGGGTCAGATGGGAGGGGAAGGCCACCGTGGTCATTCTGGAAGCCTTTCTGAATCTCCTGTTGGCACTCCTCCATCAGCTCTGCTGCCAGAACCAACTCTCCCAGACCTGATGCTGGGTTCATGCACAGAAACATGGAAACAGTCCAATTCAAATCAACTAATATACCTTAATATAGTGCAGAAATTCAGTTCCATAGCATTTAACTGACAACAGTGTCAGCAGCTGGTCTCATAATTCCAAGAACAGATCAGAAGACTGTAGAGCACATTCATGCATACTGCTTTTTTGTGTTTTTCTTATATTTTCAGTCGCCACTTTATTAAGTACACCTACCTTGTATCTACACACACTGAAAATATTATCAGCACCACTTATCATATACAGTGGGTTACGGAAAGTATTCAGACCTCTTTAAATTTTTCATATTTGTGATATTAAATATTTATGATATTCATATTGTAGCCTTTTGCTAAAATCAAAAAAGTTCATTTATATCCCATTAATGTACACTTAGCACCCCATCACCCCATAGAAATGTAGAATTTTTAGCAAATGTATTAAAAAAAAAGAAAAACTGAAATATCATATGATCTTAAATATATAAACCCTTTGCTCAGTATTCAGTAGAAGCACGCTTGTGAGCTAGTTTTTCAGTTTTTCAGTGTTTTTTCTGTCAGGATGGGGTGCTAAGTGTACATTAATGAGAATTAAAATGAACTTTTTAGATTTTAGCAAAGGGCTGCAATGAAACAAAGAGTGAAAAATTGAAAAAAAAGAGTGGAAAAAGGGGTCTGAATACTTTCGGTACCCACTGTAGGTGCACTTTTTTAAATCTACATTTATTTCATTTATTAATTGAGTGCTGGATGATTGTCAGCACTGCATTGACACTGACGTGGTGGTGATGTGTTAGTGTGTGTTGTGCTGGTATGGGTGGATCAGACACAGTTTTACACCGGAGCTTTAAACACCTTAATGTCACTGCTGGATAGTTTACCAACCAAAACTGTCCTGTGGGCAGTATCCTGTGACCACTACAAGGTGGACTAACAAGGTAGGAGTGTCTAATAGAGTGGACAGTGAGTGGACACAGTGTCTAAAAACTTCAGCAGCGCTGTTGTGTCTGATCCGCTCGCACCAGCACAACACACACTAACACACTACCACATCAGTGCAGTGCTGAGAATGATCCAACAGCCAAATGTGGGGATAGAAAAGTATGCAGAGATGGATTACAGTCTGTAACTGCAGAACTACACAGTGCAGCTGATAAACTGGGGAATAAACAGGGGTGCAGTGTAGATGTATCTAATAAAGTGTTCAGTGAGTGTAATCACCTGCTGCCCTTTACATTGAGACTACATTTCACGATGACCAATAATAATAATAATAACTTTAGAGATTTTCAGTGGCTTCATGTTTTTAAAATGAAACGCTGATGCGTCTTTTGTTTTTTTCTAAATATATTCTGATCTAAAACAGACTACAGAGACTCACCTGTGCTTTGCATTGTCTCTTTATTGCTCCTTCCCCAGTTCTTTTCTCTTTTTCTGAGCAGGACTACAGTGTTTCTCTTTTTATGTGGAATCTTGTTCTTTTTCTCCTCATCTCTGGTTCTCTGGGAAAAGTACAAAAGCCCATCTTACCGAAAAATAAATAAATGTCCTGAAAGCATCAAAGGTGTTTTACCTGAAAACTGTGTAATAATAATCATCATTCTAATATCAAAACAAAGACACATCTGTCAAGCTGTGTGATGCCTACATGGCCCTTTTTACATTAAGGTGGGTGAAAAAGAAAAAGAAGAAAAAACAGAAATACTGTCAGCACTGCGGTACCTTCCTGACTTGTAAACTGAAGACAGAGGGTACGGCTTTATCATGCAGACGCACGGTCTGACCCGTGCGATCAAACATGTCCTCTGTGAAGTGTTTGCTGCACAGCACACTGTTGTCAGAGAGAGTGAAGGGCTCCAAGGCCGAAGTGTGCATGCGAACGGCATTACACCACTCCAGCCTCCGCTCGGGGTCCTTCGGGAATCTGGGCACAAAGAATTCAGCATCATTACAGCATTTCTATGAGGACAGTCATCCAACACTGTTACTGACCCACAGCTTCACCTCTCGTTATAAAGATTCAGAAATGTGATGGAAGACTGACCGCCAGGTTCCTCTGCCACCCAAGTCACCCACCAAACTGAACATCGGGCCTTACTGTTACCTGTGTCGTACCAGCTACCTCGCCTCAGACTAGCTGCCTAACCTCCATTACAGACTCTCAGACCTCCATTTACATTAACATGGATCCACCAACCTTCATCATCACTCTGACTGTTCTTTATTTGTACTATAATTCATCTCAGTGATATCATACTATGATTATATAAGCCCATCTGAGCAGCTGAACAGAAGTATAAGGTGGTACAGTCAGTATATCAGTACTGTTTGAGTAGTCTGATCAGAGGAGGATGGGTCCCCCCCTTGTGAGTCTTGGTTTCTCCCAAGGTTTCTTCCTCCAGCTCTGAGGGAGTTTCTCCTCACCGCTGTCACCTATGGCTTGCTCACCGGGGGGTTTCTATGTTTTTTATGATTTCTATGATCTCCTTCTGTGTTATTTTCTTCTTCGGCTTATTTATGCTCTATTGAACTGACGACAACAGTTGTTAAAAGCACTATACAAATAAATTTGATTTGTTTTGAAATGTTAATCCCAATGATTCAGTTAGTGGTTGGAGGAAATCTGGCTACCTGTGGAACGACAGAGTCTCGTCAGAGTTCCTGGAGTGCTTCTGGGAGGTGCAGTTAATGACGGCACAGCTGGAAGGCATGATGGTCTCTTCTTATATATAATAACTCAACAGGCCCGTCAGCACCTGCAGGACACACAGAAACTTCTGGATGCTAATTTGATACACATACAAAACTGCTGTTTTAACAGTTTGATATTCTGCTTTTTTATATTTTTGATTGATTTCCCCAAAAGATAAGCTATTAAACAGAGGTCAACTTTCTTATCAACTACAATTACCTAGTTATAACATAATAACAACATAACACTTCTTCAGCTCCATCACTACTACAGTACATGCATCTTCACAAGATCAACAAACTATACATTAAAGCCTATATTATGCATATATACCCACGTATACTGACGTAATAAGGCATTAAGACCCAGTGCTGTGCAGATATCTCGACAGAGTTTCACAGCCGTGATCAGCTCTCAGTTAGAGTCCAACCAAGTGAAGATCCAGACCTGCTGAGCTGCCAGCGCCGTTTCTGCCTCCGACCAGCTGCGGATTATAAACACGTCAAGCTCAGACGGTTAGTTAAAGGACGGGTCCTCCTACAAGCAGCTGCTGCTGAACACAGAAGTCACTTTGCTCCAAATATCCACAACACAGCTCCGCCGCCTCCGCGCACTCTCTCCCGCGAAAGATGGCTGACAGCGCCTCTGACGTCATCCCCGCGTGTTTTGGAGAAAGTCCTCCGGTAAACGAGCTTTACGGACTCAGGACGACTAATACACCGTGTAGTTATTATGTTCAGACACTAGTTGGTGCTATTTATTTATTTATTAATTTATTAGTTAATTTATTAGTATTTATTTGCATCCCTGCAAACTAAGTTACGTTGTGACAACGTACTGTTTTGGAGTCGTTGAAATATAATTCCTCAGAACAACGTAGTGGTAACGTTGTCAGAATATATGTGTACAGAACTCCAACAGACAGAAATAAGACTGTAAAACAACGTTGTTTAGTTGTGACGTTCTGACAGTCCAATGCTGTGACAACTGGGATTATTTGCAGGTCGCTGACATTTCTCTCTGCGTTCATCAAAACCCATTTTACAGCACTGATTTTGTGTGTTGCGTGTAATTTATATTATGTCATATTATATTATTTATATGTATATGTTGAGTTTTTTTATACAGAAAGTATGTTTGCAATTTTATAATATTATTTGTAAAAAAATATATATTTGTTATATTTTCTTGTAACCGTTCAATCGAGTAGCGGATGATAGAGAGTAATTTTTTAAGGGATACTAATCCCACAATCGTTTTCTGTTAGATCTATTTTACATCTAATCATCAGTGTTTCTCTTTCAGTTACCTCAAATCTGACAGCTCTGCTAATAAACATGATGCAGAGTCCTTGTGTGTTGCGTGTAATTTATATTATATTATATTATATTATATTATTTATATGTATATGTTGAGTTTTTTATACAGAAAGTGTGTTTGCAATTTTATAATATTATTAGTAAAAAATATATTTTTAATATTGTCTTGTGTTCATTTATCCGTGTAGTGGCTGTCAGAGAAGTTTTTTAAGGGATTCTCATCGTTTTCTGTTAGATCTATTTTTTATATCTAATCATCAGTGTTTCTCTTTCAGTTACCTCAAATCTGACAGCTCTGCTAATAAACATGATGCAGAGTCTTTGTGTGTTGCGTGTAATTTATATTATATTATATTATATTATATTATATTATATTATATTATATTATATTATCTTATATGTTGATTTTTTTCCAGAAAAACAGTTTGACAGAGCGTTATAGCAAGTTTGCAATTTTATAATATTATTTGTAAAAAAGATATATTTGTAATATTTTCTTGTAATCGTGTATCTGTGTAGTGGGAGACAGAGAGTGATTGTTTAAGGGATTCTCATCGTTGCGTGTTAGATCTATTTTACATCTAATCCCGATTCATTTTTCACTAAAAATAAACAGGACTTTTTTTAATTTTGAAAAATAGCAGCTCGTGGACATTCAGTGTTACTGTTTCAGTTACCTCAAATCAAACAACTCTTCTAATAAACATGATGCAGAGTCTCAATTCAACATGACAAAAGATCTTCTTTAACTTCTTCACCTTTGTGTGTTTAGTGTAATTTATATGATATGATATTATATTATTTATATGTATATGTTGAGTTTTTTTATACAGAAAGACAGTTTGACAGAGCGTTAAAGTAAGTTTGCTATTTTATAATATTATTTGTGAAAATATATATTTGTAATATTGTCTTGTATTCGTTTATCCGTGTAGTGGGTGTCAGAGAGTGATTGTTTAAGTGATTCTCATCGTTTTCTGTTAGATCTATTTTACATCACAAAAAAAAACGGGACTTTTATTTTGAAAAATAGCAGCTCCCTGTCAGTCAGTGTTTATCTTACCGTGGCTGATGTCAGTGTTGTGAGGAGGAGGTTTGGTTACCACTGATTCTGCTCCTGTTGTGAGTAAACAGCAGATCACGACCGAACATCCAGCTGGACTTCAGACTGCAGAGCACAGACCTGCCCTGTGGGTGAAGATGGAAGCGTTTCTATGTGTTTTACAGGCGTCGTTTGTGAGATTCGTCCTGCTTCTGTCCAGCAGATGTGAACAGGGGAGCTAATTTGATTAGTGGAGCCTGTAATGCAGCGCTGAGCTGGAGTTTAACTTCTCCTTTAAAACCCAAACTCTGATTTACGCTACGTCATGTCTCTGGTTGAATCTGAAGATGAAAACACTCCTCTACTCGATGCTAACAGGTAAGAGGACAAACTAACCAGGCCAGTGGTTTAATTTGGTGAACTTTATTTTTGTAATAGTGTGACGATTTGTTGACATGTAAGCAACGTTATTGCTTTAATAGCTTCGGTCCGCAGTGGCGCTGACTGTTTCTCTCATTCAGGCCAAAGTCGGAGTTTAGTTTGTTAGCTTTAGTTTGTTAGCTTTAGTTTGTTAGCTAGCCAAATAATAAGTGTTTGCTTAAACTGTATGATCTGAGATCAGCTGGTTCTGACACAGAAGTTTACTGATTATTTAGATGTGATTATGTGTTGCTTCTTGACAGTTTCTGAGAAGCATTCTTTCTTTCACGTTGCTGTCGTTAATGTATATGATAGCAAAAAAAAAAAAACCAAAGTAGGTTACTAAATAACTAACCCAAACACAAGAGAGAAAATCTAGAAATCTAAAGAAAATAAGAATAACCAGCAAAACCCGGGTTTCTCTTGTTCACCAGGCTGCCCAGTTCTCAGACCTCTGGGTTACCAGTCGTATAGACTTTGTTATCAAATTGTGCTTTATGGAAAATACTGATAGTTGAGTATTTCAAGAGTTAATGAATGAACACTGGGTTCACGGGGGCACAAGATCGAAAGCGAAACTAAATTAAGGTAATTTGGGGTTCCTGACTGACTGACTGACTAACTTTTGTGGGAGAGCACAACATAGCTAGCTAACATAGCTAACTTTGAGACGATAGAAGGCAAAAACAATTCCTATTTAAAACTGGTGAGAGAAATCTCTGAGGGTTTTCGAGAACTCTTCACAACGTCGTCTTTTACACGAAAACCTTTCTTCTCAGCGAATGATGATCCATCATGTTAGTTCATTCAGGTAACACTGCCACTGTTGTCCTTCTACCTACTCAACCATCTAACCATCTAACCATCCAGCTAAAAACATAGAAACCGTTAAAACTTTAAACTGGTTTATAAAAGTTTACATGGTTATATGGTTATATGGTTATGGTTCAGGGTGTAACAGGTTTTCTGGCATTGATTATAAACGCATGTCCTAGTGGGATCTAAAGATGTATCACATGAAATTACCATTAATTCAGTTCCCAGAAAGTAAAACTATCAGGTTTTAATGGTTTGATCATTCAGGACAGTTAGCATATTAGCAGCTGCAGAGCGTGTACATCTTAGAATGTGATTCCCAACATAGTTCACTATATTCTTACCCACAATGCACCATAAAACTAGTGGATAACTGATGTACACTACTTATATTTTGTTGCCCCACAATGCATAGCGGTTTCTTTTAAAGTTCGTCATCCAAATTCTCTTTACTGTCTCGCTCACTGCTTCCCTTCATAGTGTTCTACATGGAGCAGTCTATGTAGTGAACAGGGGACGAGTTAACGTGTGGACCATTTCAGACACAGCCTGTGATTTCCAACATAGTTCACTATGTTGTTACCCACAATGCACTGTAAAACTAGTGGACAACCGATGTACACTACTTATAGGTTGTTGCCCCACAATGCATAGCGGTTTCTTTTTAAATTCATTGTTCGAATTCCTTCTATTGTCTCCCTCACTGCTTCCCTATATATATATATGTGTTCTACATAGAACAACCTATGTAGTGAACAGGGAACGAGTTAACAAGTGGACAATTTCAGACACGCCCCTAGTTTTGGTATTAAACATAAAATTCCCCATGAGGGAAGATAACGAGCAGTCGTGATTTCTGCACTATGAGACAATAGGAAGGATTAATTGAACACAGCGCATCTGTGATAAAGTGATGTGTGTCTTATGGTTGAAAGACTGCTTGAAATGAGTTGATTTGTCAAATGTAAGCATCAGGTATTTATTTATTTATGGAATGTGATGACTTTGCAGAGGTGTGGATGGGACGTAGGGTTTTTAGTGTCTACAATGCAAATTTTGACATTTTACTTGCTGCCCAAAAGATGTACCCCGTCTGTTAATGATGATAAAATATTGATTAATCTGAAAACAAAGTTGGTACTGTTTTTCTCCGTCTTCATGAATCCAGTAGAAAGTAGTTTTTAAAAAAAAGGCTTCTCTCAAAACTACTGTAGGTATGCAAACCTGGCATGTGGTTCCTAATCATAGCTGTGAACAGTTCTGAGTTTTAAACGCACAATATAGTTTTCAAATGATTGTTTCATTTATTTAAAAAAAAAAAAGTAATCCAACACAGAGTGACCCTGAGATTAAAAGTAACTGCTGTCTTTCTTAATCGACCAACCAGTTTACCAATGTTCGTTGGACTTTAGTAAAGTAGACAAACCCAGGTTTTTTTGAATACAAACATCACTTAAAATAGGACCTTTCCAACAAGTTCAGTGATCCAAAAAAAATTCAGATCAAAAACAAAGTTATTGAAATGTATTTGTTTGGAAGAGTGACTCTGGGACTTTTATAGACCACAGCAAGAGCCGTTCTCCAAAAGTCCAACACTGGTGACTCTTCTTAGAAGTGGCCCACCTACCAAAATTCCAGGAAAACACAAAAGAACCAAGAAGACCAGTTGATGAAACCACAGATTCAGCTCTTTACCAGGAAATTCTTCAGAAGAATGGTCATTCATCAATCTGGGAAACGCAAGTGCAGTTAGGTCATGCAGCAAGAAATATTCCAAAGCACAAGAGTAAGGCCTCCTCTGAACAATCCAAAGATATAAACATTAGGATTTAGGGTTGGCCTAGTCTAAGTCCTGATCTGAACCCAATTAAGAAGCTGAACTTGCAGTTCATGCTTGAAAGTCCTTGAGTGTGGCTAATTTAAACAGTCCTGCTGAGAAGAGCGGGTCACAGAGATATACGAGACTGCTGTCCAGTTACAAGAAGTGTTTGGTTACAGCTGTTGCTGCTAAAGGTGGCACAACCTGTTGCTTGGTTTAGAGGGGCAGTTACTTTTTCACATGGGTGATATTGGTGCTGGTGTTCTATAAAAGCAGTGGTTTTTTTTGCAGATCTGAAACCATTTAGTGCAACAAAATTAGAGGAACCTGGGTGGGGTGAATACTTTTTCACGGTGCTGTGTTTACATCTGTTCCGTTGGCTTTAGTGAACTGTTTCTGTTCCAACTAATCAAACCTCAGACAAACATTTTTTTCTTTGTTCATTTTCTGATAGCTTTGAAGATGCTGACAGGAGCCGTTGGAAATCAATCAGGGTCATGTACTTCACCATGTTCCTCAGCAGTGTGGGTGAGAGAGCTACGTTCAGGCCAGTGTGCATGTGAACTGTGTATTGTTGATCAGTACTTGATTTATAGGCCTTAATTTACACAAAAAAAATATATATATATATTTCAGACTTGTTAAGTTCTCAGTGCTCACAATCTTCTCCACAGGTTTTACAATTGTCATCACTTCAGTATGGCCCTATCTGCAAAAGGTAAGGATGTTGCTTATGTCACGTGAGATTCCAATATGGGTTTATCTATAGCCGATGCCGATACTGATGTTTAGAGGTCAGGGTCAGCTGATGGCCGATATGTGCTGCTGATGTTTAGAGCTGATATCTAGAAGTTTCTGTTTTATTTACTGATAAAATGTCTCACTATTAATAACAAGTAGTGGATCCACAACATTTCTGAACTTAACATCATTTACTGAACACTGACTTAACAAGAAAAACTAAATATTTTTATCTGCCCCCAAAAAATACAATAAGACCACCTTACTGCTGAAAGAGTGTAACATACATCTCTTCATACCCAAAACTAACCAGTTATTAAGAAGAGCACTGAACAAAACTTCCACACAGACCACATGTTCACTCAGTTACAGAGAGACTCACTTCACACTCGGGTTTTTATCACACTGTAGTTAAACTGAGGTTCTTTAAGGAGGAGAGAGAGAGAGAGAGAGAGAGAGAGAGAGAGAGAGAAAGATAGAGAGACAGAGAGACAGAGAGAGAGAGAGAGAGAGAGAGAGAAAGATAGAGAGAGAGATAGAGAGACAGAGAGAGAGAGGAGAAAGAGAGAGAGAGAGAGAGAAAGAGAGAGAGAAAGAGAGAGAGAGAAAGATAGAGAGAGAGAGAGAGAAAGTGAGAGAGAGAGAGAGAGAAAGATAGAGAGAGAGAGAGAGGAGAGATAGAGAGAGAGAGAGAGAGAGAGACAGAGAGAGAGAGAGAGACAGAGAGAGAGAGAGAGAGACGCTGATATGCTGTAATGACTACTCATTTTTAGTTTTGTTATTCTCGAGTGCTGGAATCTGAGTAAAATCTGAGTAAAATCTGAGTAAAATCTGAGTAATATCTGTGTAGTATCTGAGTAATGTCTGAGTAGTATCTGAGTAATGTCTGAGTAGTATCTGAGTAATATCTGAGTAATGTCTGAGTAGTATCTGAGTAATATCTGTGTAGTATCTGATTAATGTCTGAGTAGTATCTGAGTAATGTCTGAGTAGTATCTGAGTAAAATCTGAGTAATATCTGTGTAGTATCTGATTAATGTCTGAGTAGTATCTGAGTAATGTCTGAGTAGTATCTGAGTAAAATCTGAGTAATATCTGAGTAATATCTGAGTAATGTCTGAGTAGTATCTGAGTAATATCTGTGTAGTATCTGAGTAATGTCTGAGTAGTATCTGAGTAATGTCTGAGTAGTATCTGAGTAATATCTGTGTAGTATCTGAGTAAAATCTGAGTAATATCTGTGTAGTATCTGAGTAATGTCTGAGTAGTGTCTGAGTAAAATCTGCGTAGTGTCTGAGTAAAATCTGCGTAGTGTCTGAGTAGTGTCTGAGTAATGTCTGAGTAATGTCTGAGTAGTGTCTGAGTAAAATCTGCGTAGTGTCTGAGTAAAATCTGCGTAGTGTCTGAGTAGTGTCTGAGTAAAATCTGCGTAGTGTCTGAGTAGTGTCTGAGTAAAATCTGCGTAGTGTCTGAGTAAAATCTGCGTAGTGTCTGAGTAGTGTCTGCGTAGTGTCTGAGTAAAATCTGCGTAGTGTCTGAGTAGTGTCTGAGTAGTGTCTGAGTAGTATCTGAGTAATATCTGAGTAGTATCTGAGTAATGTCTGAATACTATCTGGGAAGCTCTGTCTGCTCCGGAGAGACTCTCTGTGTAACAGTAACGTGTTAATGTGTGTATTACACTAGAGCAGTTAGCTTTAGCCCCGGAGCTAATGTGTGTATTACACTAGAGCAGTTAGCTTTAGCCCCGGAGCTAATGTGTGTATTACACTAGAGCAGTTAGCTTTAGCCCCGGAGCTAATGTGTGTATTACACTAGAGCAGTTAGCTTTACCCCCGGAGCTAATGTGTGTATTACACTAGAGCAGTTAGCTTTAGCCCCGGAGCTAATGTGTGTATTACACTAGAGCAGTTAGCTTTAGCCCCGGAGCTAATGTGTGTATTACACTAGAGCAGTTAGCTTTAGCCCCGGAGCTAATGTGTGTATTACACTAGAGCAGTTAGCTTTAGCTCCGGAGCTAATGTGTGTATTACACTAGAACAGTTAGCTTTAGCCCCGGAGCTAATGTGTGTATTACACTAGAGCAGTTAGCTTTAGCCCCGGAGCTAATGTGTGTATTACACTAGAGCAGTTAGCTTTACCCCCGGAGCTAATGTGTGTATTACACTAGAGCAGTTAGCTTCAGCCCCGGAGCTAATGTGTGTATTACACTAGAGCAGTTAGCTTTAGCCCCGGAGCTAATGTGTGTATTACACTAGAGCAGTTAGCTTTAGCCCCGGAGCTAATGTGTGTATTACACTAGAGCCGTTAGCTTTAGCCCCGGAGCTAATGTGTGTATTACACTAGAGCAGTTAGCTTTAGCCCCGGAGCTAATGTGTGTATTACACTAGAGCAGTTAGCTTTAGCCCCGGAGCTAATGTGTGTATTACACTAGTGCAGTTAGCTTTAGCCCCGGAGCTAATGTGTGTATTACACTAGAGCAGTTAGCTTTAGCTCCGGAGCTAATGTGTGTATTACACTAGAACAGTTAGCTTTAGCCCCGGAGCTAATGTGTGTATTACACTAGAGCAGTTAGCTATAGCCCCGGAGCTAAGCAGTACAACATCCTCTCTGGTTCACGTCTACGGCGGAACTAGAAACACGTAACGGCCTTATTATAAACCTCACTGTTCACTATTAATTATTCATTTTCACTTATTTGAACAGTTACAAAGGTTTCAGCTTGGGGTCCTTCACATGCGGCAGCAGCACGTTCAACCGCACCAATAACACGGGGCTGCCCGCGGACGTGCCTGACTTTAAATCGGCGCTGTGAAACACTTGATATCGGCCGATGCTGATGTATTAAAACATTGCTAAATATCGGCCCGATATATCGGTCAATCTCTAATTCTAATGCCTTCAGAGAAGTTCAGCTGGGATGTTGGTTTAGAAAATTCTATTTATGTTTTCAAAGAACAAGCCAGCAATTTCTAGACGTGCTGTTTACAAAAACAGAAGCGAAAAAAGGAAGCAGTGAAAACAGACAGGTGATTTTCTGTGAAACTGCTTCCGCTTTGCACTTCCCAAGGAGCAGCAAACCACGTTCTCACAGAGGAATCAGCTACTGCAGGACCCCTGATGAGCGCTTCAGAGGAGTTATATGTGTGTGATTGAAAATGTGTCTCCTCAGTATTTTTCTTTGGACCTCTTTATTTGAAGATATCCGCTGACCACCTGGTTGTGAATGAATAAGGTGTTAAACTCTGCTTTGGCGAAGGTGGTGTAGAGCGACTAGTTAAAACTTCTGGCACTACATGCTCTGTTTTAACTGTCAGTGCAGTCGTGCAAAGCTAAATCAAAGCTAAAACCCATCACAAACAACTCTAGACTGCCTCAGTCAGAGACTGCCTCAGTCAGAGACTGCCTCAGTCAGAGACTGCCTCTACCTGTGCAGCTTCTAAAGCTTTGCTATCCAGATTTCAAACAGAGACTCTTTTCTTTGGTGTTTAGTTTATTAAACTGTAAATACTGTTTGATCAGAGGAGGATGGGTCTCCACTTGTGAGTCTGGTTCCTCCCAAGGTTTCTTCCTCCAGTCTGAGGGAGGTGTTCTTGCTCACTGGGGGGTATATGTTGTAACTGTCTGTTTTCAAAACTTCTGTAAAGCTGCTTTGAGACAACATTGTTGTAAAAAGCGCTATACAAATAAACTTGACTTGACTCTGGAACATATGGTAGCCTGATGGTTCCACCGCTGTCAACTGCAAACTGCAATAACAAAAGCAGTGAAAACAGTTTCTCAGATAATAGGACAGTTTCTTCTCCAGTGTACAAAAGCCTGCTAAGAATGTTCATTAGTTTATTCGTTCGTTTGTTTGAAATACAAATGTATGTAACTTATTTCAGTCTATTTATTTTATTGCCTACTGCATACAAACAGTTACCACAAATCTGACTGCTCTGCCAATAAACATGATGCAGAGTCTCAATTCAACATTATCCACACGTCAAGCTCAGACGGTTAGTTAAAGGACGGGTCTTCCTACAAGCAGCTGCTGCTGAACACAGAAGTCAATTTGCTCCAAATATCCACAAGACTGTATGTACAGCTCCGCCGCCTCCGCACACACTCTCCCGCGAAAGATGGCTGACAGCGCTGCTGACGTCATCCCCAAGTTTCAAGTTTCAAGTTTATTTGTCATTTGCACATCATGTCAGGACATAACATGCATTGTATATATAAAACAGTGCAAATAACAATAAATAGACAATATTAAAGTAAAAATAAGCTAGAATATACATATAGTTATAACTGAAATATATAAAGGACTATACAAAACATACACAAGATATATATATATATATATATATATATATATATATATATATATATATACACACACAGAAGGACATCTGTAAAAACTTTAGCATAGGCAGGTTATCTAAGAAGATACATCTATTTAAAGTGACTTAGTGGTATTGTCCAAAGCAGCGATATCAGAATAAATAATATAATAGTATAATATAATATAATATAATATAATATAGCAGCGATATCAGAATAAATAATATAATAGTATAATATAATATAATATAGCAGTGATATCAGAATAAATAATATAATAGTATAATATAATATAATAGTATAATATAATATAATATAATATAATATAGCAGCGATATCAGAATAAATAATATAATAGTATAATATAATATAATATAGCAGTGATATCAGAATAAATAATATAATAGTATAATATAATATAATAGTATAATATAATATAATATAATATAGCAGCGATATCAGAATAAATAATATAATAGTATAATATAATATAATAGTATAATATAATATAATATAATATAGCAGCGATATCAGAATAAATAATATAATAGTATAATATAATAGTATAATATAATATAATATAGCAGCGATATCAGAATAAATAATATAATAGTATAATATAATATAATATAATATAATATAGCAGCGATATCAGAATAAATAATATAATAGTATAATATAATATAATATAGCAGTGATATCAGAATAAATAATATAATAGTATAATATAATATAATATAGCAGCGATATCAGAATAAATAATATAATAGTATAATATAATATAATATAGCAGCGATATCAGAATAAATAATATAATAGTATAATATAATATAATATAGCAGCGATATCAGAATAAATAATATAATAGTATAATATAATATAATATAATATAATATAGCAGCGATATCAGAATAAATAATATAATAGTATAATATAATATAATATAGCAGTGATATCAGAATAAATAATATAATAGTATAGTATAATATAATATAGCAGTGGTCGTGTGAACGGTATTGGGGTCTTTCAGCCTCACAATTTGTTCAGGAGCCTGACAGCGTGTTTTGGAGAAAGTCCTCCGGTAAAGGAGCTTTACGGATTCAGGACGATTAATGCACCGTGTAGTTATTATGTTCAGACACTAGTTGGTGCTACTTATTTATTTATTAATGTATTAGTTAATTTATTAGTATTTATTTATTTCTTATTAATTTATTAGTATTTATTTATTTCTTATTAATTTATTAGTATTTATTTGCATCTCTGCAAAAAAAGTTACGTTGTGACAAGTACTGTTTTGGTGTCCACAACGTTGAAATATAGTTCCTGACAACGTTGTAACAATGTAGTGGTAATGTTGGCAGTATGTTGTCACAACTTTCTAGAATTCTTCATTCGTTCCACTAGATCTGCACAGACTTGGACTTTTACTTTGGTAACAGACAGAAATAACCCTGTAAAACAACGAAACTTAGTAGTGACGTTCTGACAGTCCTGTTCAAACAACGTTGTGACAACTAGGATTATTTGCAGATCGCTGACATTTCTCTCAGCAGCCATCAAAACCATTTTACAGCATCAACTTTGTGTGTAATTTATATTATTTTATATTATTTATATGTATATGTTGAGTTTTTATACGGAAAGACTATTTAAAAAATATCTATTTGTAATATTTTCTTGTAACCCTTTAACCAAGTAGTGGATGATAGAGAGTGATTTTTAAGGGATTCTCATCGTTTTCTGTTAGATCTATTTTACATCTAAACCCGGGCTCATGTTTACTGTTAGAGAAATATTCCTATACATTTTTTGCAAAACATAAACGGGACTTTAATTTTGAAAAATAGCAGCTCGTGGACATTCAGTGTTTCTGTTTCAGTTACCTCAAATCTGACAGCTCTGCTAATAAACATGATGCAGAGTCTCAATTCAACATGACAAAAGATCTTCTGTAAGGCAGCAGGAGTGTGGTTGCATGATCTCCTGTGTTGCATGACTTTCCTGTTGTGTGAAGCTCTCCTGTCTCTGCAGTTGCTCCCAATCCTGAAGTTACAGACTCTTCGGGCTTTGGCCGGGCTCACTGTCTGTTTTTAAGTAAACGTTTGGCTACCGTCCTCATAAGAACCTGCACAACCTTACTGCTATGAAGATACTGCTATACTGTTTAGCTTTTCAGGCTATTTATAGCCTCTCACTTGCTAATGATTAAAAATAAAATAAAATACTTCCATAAGCTACTTTTGATCACAGGAAAAAAATCCTATCACGATAATTCTTTCATATCAGTCGATATCGATACATATCACGATATAAATCAAATCTTTTTAACTTTTTACTTTAAGTGAGAAGTGAAGATATCTAATTTTTTTTTTAATTCTTAAATTGTTTTTTTTTTAGACAAATTGACAAATGTACTTTAGAACATTACACAACTGTATTACACACACACATACACACACACACATACATACACATATATATGGGGCAGTATAAGTATGAACAGTATTTACAGACACTGTGTTAATCAGGCTGTTGCTGGTTCTTTAAGTTGGTTCTGAGTAAAGAACTCTGTTTATGTTCACTCATAGCGGTGAGTCGACTCTCTGTCTGCTCTAATGAGGAGTTGTTGGTTTAGTGATTCTGTTTTCAGTAGATAATAAAGTTTCCTACTCGGGATTTTTGGTTATAAAGTCAACTTTTCCTCAGCGTCTCACTCAAACTCCTACAGTATATATATTTATCTTTATCAATTATTAAATTACGTCAATTAGCATAACGTGCGTCGATGTGTCGCTAAGGTGGCCACTCCCACTATAGCATGGATTTATCCGGAGCTGCAGCTACAAACAATCACTCACGTTCATCTAACGTTGTGGGAGTGTTTCACACAGAAACACAACAGTGTGGTGCTCTGTCAGCTCTGCACAGTGGAGATGATCACAACAGTACAACTGCTACACACGAGACCTTGAAGATCAAACATCCCGTAGAGCTTCATCAACACAGCAGCAGGACAGCACCTGTTTACCTGTTTATCTGATCTTATAGATTATTTATAGATTATTAACACGTGTATCATGTTTCTTTCAGTAGTAGTTTAACGTTTTCTCTTATTTTCTCTTATTTTATTCTCTCTGCTCGACTGTGACGCCTGCAGTAACCAGATTACTAGTACGTGGGTTAAGCTGCTGCTACGTCTACACTCTGTGCTGTTTAAGCTTCAACCAAACATGAAATAACTGGAACTCTAGTTCAGCCACCTGATTAGTTTGGAGCAGCGCTATTCTCATTCTTATTGGCTGTTCGTGTTGTCTCTCAAAACATGGACGGAACTTAATTCTATCAACTTTCTATCGACTATGTCTTATAGTTCTATCTATTATTTTGCGATAATTATCGTTATCCTTTTATCGCCCAGCCCTACTTCATATTCATATCAATATTGCTTTAATGTTTGGTTGGGTTGGGTTGGTTTGGTATGCTGCAGCACTAGCTGTTAGCAAGTGTAGTGTTTATGTTTATGATGGCGCTGAGGAATATCATGGATCGTGGACAGATTTGAATTTTATGGTTTGAGGGGGGGATGAATTCTGTGATGTCAGTCCATCAGACATTCATTTCATGATTTCAGATCGATGACACGGCGGATGCCAGTTTCTTGGGTTGGGTAGTGGCTGCCTATAGCTTGGGACAGATGGTGGCTTCGCCCCTTTTTGGACTTTGGTCCAACCACAGGCCTCGACGGGAACCACTGGTCTGCTCTATATTCATCAACGTTTCAGCCAACATCTACTACTCCTATGTGAACCTCCCTTCCTCTCATAAGAAGTACCACATGCTTCTGGCCCGAGCATTTGTTGGCTTTGGCGCAGGTAATTTTAGCCTATTGACTGGCACTAATTTAAAGGGCATAACAAAAATAGTAGTCAAACTGGTGTGAGGTGTTATATTTATTCATACACTGTTGACTGTTGTTGTCCTGTCATGAACATCTTGCAGGTAATGTCGCGGTTGTGAGGTCTTACGTGGCAGGGGCCACCTCCTTGAAGGAGAGAACCAGCGCAATGGCCAACATGAGTGCCTGCCAGGCTCTGGGATTCATACTGGGCCCAGGTAGGTTTTCTTTCTCATGCAGGGATAACGTTTAACCTGCAGTGGGAGTCTGTAGATTAATTGTTAATGATTATTAATAAATGTTAATGTTTTCTTACAGCACATGGGGATTCGGGCAGTGAAGACAAAATAGTTTTTTTGTAATTTTTCCAGTAAACAGAATCAGGACCACTTTACTGGCCAGATGCTGTTGTGTTTATAAGAATAAGTCTTAGAGAACTTTCTTTTAATTAAGTAAATGGGCAGGACAGAATAACAATAGTCAGCAGATATATACAGATAATGCAATGTGCTGCCACAGAATGTATTCATGTAAATAAATGTTCAGGAGTTTTACAGCAATATTGATTAGATGGGATGTGATTAATATAAGAAGTGCACAGATTCAGTTAAGTAATAGATTAATAGATTCTCCATCTGTCACTATACAGCCACATACATTAGTATTAATGGAATTATACTGTGGTGTACATGTTAAATGGGCCAACCTGTGTCCCGCTGAGCACTGCACGGTTGACTTAATACAGATGTAAGTACCGTTGAAAGTCAACACTCTGTACTTACGCCTCATAGTTATTGTTTAACTTAAATTCCTGTGTGCTTAAAAAGTGCTGCGGTCCATTTTTATTTGAATTGAACTGCACGCAGTAAACATTACTGCTGTGCATGCAGGTGGCACATAAACACAGCTGTTGTGAGTCATATAGTGCTCTCAGTTTGCCTATGCATTCAAAACCAATGTTTTTATGGCAGTGTAGCTTTGTAGTGTTGGTTAATGGTTTGAGTCCTGCAGTCTTTTAGCCAGAGGTAGTAGGTTTTGGCTCCTTGTCAGTGGTTACAAAACATGCAGATTAAATAATATTTATATGACATTGTGTACTTTTGCCCTAGGCTTTACTGTCTTAGGCTTTACTGTCTTTAATTACACCAGCTCGAGTATACAGTAAAAATAATGGGACTTAAAAATATACTTAAAACGGAACTGTAATCCACTTATATCACTTTTCTTGGAATTAAAACTGTTCAAAATTCCAAGTTCAGAGCAGAAAACTCCACTTCCCATAGTCCTTGGGAACAAGAAGTTATTAGGCATGTACAACTTCACATGGCGCCGTGCAGCCCGTTCACCACCTGGCTCGGTGCGGTGCATGCTGGTTAGTTTTTTTTGTCCGACTTGAGTCGGCGCCACCGTCGCTTCACGATGACACACTACGTTAACATCTGGCGAGTGTGAGGAGCTGCAGGCTTCACACACAGTCGCTCTCCACGAACTGCGCGAGCCGAGAGACGACTTGATGACGACAGAGCTTAATCCTCATTGGTCAGAAGCTCCGCGGACACCTCTGACGTTTAACTCTTTTTACTGTAAAATATATATAAAATATAGATAAATCTCCTCTAAAGCTCTTTAAAGAGCCTACATTCACACTAATACTATCATATCTAGTAGCATGACAGTTAATTTTAATACAGTATTCAACATTTTTCTATTTCATAATTAGTATTTCAGATCATGAAGAGGCTCCAGTGCTGTAGATTTTTACTCTTATGATTTGCGAGTGTCTTTAAAAGCACTACATCACTACTGCGTTTGGATCTATTTTTCCTTCCACTCTTTCTAATTCTTTTCTTTCTTTCTACTATTTTTCTATCGCGTCTACTTCATCAGCTGTAAAGAAAGAGAGCAAACACCACGAGATCCTCCGTTGTTCACGTAGGCTGCAGGTGGCAACTGTCCGAGTTGAGGCTCTATTCTAATCTCCTCCCCCCACTGCGTTCGGCTGCTCTCGCTGACCACCAAGTAGGGCTGGGGGATACGGGAAAAAATCTTATCACGATAATTTTTTTTCATATCAGTCGATATCAATATATATCAAATCACTATTACCTTTTTACTTGAAGTGAGAAGTGAAGATATCAAAATGTAAACATTTTGTTAAATTATTTTTTATCCTCTGATTTATTTTCTATCAGTAGATAGACAAATGTATTTAAGAACATTACACAACTTTATTTCAAATAAATTAAACACACACACACACACACACACACACATATATATATATACATACATGGATTTATCCGGAGCGCGAGCTGCAGCTACAAACAATCGCTCGACAACTGACCCGAGCACCTAAAGCACTAACATCCCATAGAGCTTCATCAACACAGCAGCAGGACAGCACCTGTTTATCTGTTTATCTGATCTTATAGATTATTTATAGATTATTAACACGTGTATCATGTTTTTTTCAGTAGTAGTTTAACGTTTTCTCTTATTTTCTCTTATTTTATTCTCTCTGCTCGACTGTGACGCTGCAGTAACCAGATTACTAGTACGTGGGTTAAGCTGCTGCTACGTCTACACTCTGTACTGTGAGCTTCCACTAAACATGAAATAGCTGGAACTCTAGTTCAGCCACCTGATTGGTTTGTAGTGGCGCTATTCTCATTCTCATTGGCTATTCGTGTTGTCTCTCAAAACACGGACAGAACTTAATTCTATCGACTGCGTTTTATAGTTCTATCGAGGAAACGCTATTTCGTGATAATTATCGTTATCATTTTATCGCCCAGGCGCAGCTGTATCTTGAACAAGCCTATTGTTTTGCTTTTAAAGCATCTACCATCTATCCATCCATCACAACCTTCATTCCAATAACTTCAACCCTGTTCTGGTATCAGTGTTAAATAAAACCACTGGTTTCACATCATCTCATCGTGGCGTTCCTCATTAGGACCTGGCACCTACAGCATGCCCTTAAAAACAAAACCTATTTAGCATGCCTATTAAACCACCTGCTGCCTTGTTCTCCAGCTCTTCAGGCGGCTCTGTCATTCGTGGGTGAGGAAGGCTTCTTTGTGGAGATCATTCAGCTGATGTTTAACATGTACACTGCTCCAGCACTGCTTGCAGCCTGCTTCGGTGTCATCAACATCTTGTTGGTTATTACAATCTTGAGGTAATGCTTTAGCCATAAGCCGATTGTAGTGCCACTGCAGTAACTCTGTCTAAACGAATGTGTTAAGGCTTCTATTTGAAAGTAGTGTTTTCTTGGTTTGTAAGAATGTCCTTGAGTGAACATTGTACACGTTCAGTGCATTCAGAAGCTCTGCTTTTTTGGGTTTTACCAGGGAACATCGTGTGGATGACCACGGGAAGCAGATCCGAGCTATCAACTATGTTTCAGAAGGTAATATACTCTTTCAGTCCACCTTTTAGCCATACTGCACAGTTTAGTGTTCCCCTCTTCCAGCATGCCTCTCAAGAATGACTTTAAGGGGAGACAGTCATTCACAATGCTTTGATGTGAAATGCACCACTCAAGAGTAAATAGATCGTCAAACTGGAGAAACAGAGGTCAGATCTGTTCAGTGGTGGTTACAGGAACCAGATTTCTTATGCCTGGTTCACACTACGTGACTGGTTGAACTGTAATCGTGAGTCTTTCAGTTGTTGTGGCTTTTACACTACATGACTGATCTGCAACACGGGGTCACAGAACATACACTATTTTTAAAACGGACGTCAACAAACCAGCGATACGAGTTTATACTGATTTGCAAGAGAGAAGAAAAAGGTACGAAGATAGATGAAGGCCTGGGGCCACAGGGACTGTCTGTTCTGCAGAGACAGCTGTATATAAATATTAATATTTTATCAATGAAAACGTACGTGTCGCCCGCAGCCGCAGAGAGATTGCGTGAACGGTGGCGCGGTCCTCTCTCTACGTGATCCTATAGGCTGTAGCTAGACGCTGCTGTTGACTCACAGTCGCCGACTGGCCTAGATATTAAACATGCTAGATGTTTGCCGAGCGTCTGCGATTAGTTGGCGAGCGTCTTTCATCCATTCACACTACACGACTGAGCGAGCGCCGAGTGGTCGCCGATTTGCCTCCGAGAAGAGGTTTTTGTCAGCGATCTACAAAAAATGGTCAGCGACTGAAAAACCAGGCTAAAATCGTTTAGTGTGAACTAGACATTACTTGTGTAGTGCCTTAAAATCTGTCTTAGAAAGATACTAAACAATACGGTTATAAATAAGCATTGGTTATAAAATGTCTAAAAATATTTTTAAATCATGGGGGATGGCCCCTGCAGGTTTTTAGACTAAACAGTACCCTAAGAAAACTTAGTTTATTTCTTATTCACTACTATTTTGCAAATACCAACAGTAAATACAATGGCTATATTTAATTTGTAGACATTGTGACCAGACCACCCATCACCAACACTGTAAAGACAATCAGTAAGCTTCTCTACAATGAACAGCTCAAATCAAAGTTGTTGAACATTTGTTGAATTTAATTTTTTTTTTAGAATTTTAGAATTTAGAACTAGAATTAGTCACACAACAGAAATTTGACCTCCACATTTAACCCATCCGTGCAGTAAAACACCCACATATACACACACTAGTGAACATACACCCTAAGGGGCAGTGAAACACCCACATACACTCACACTAGTGAACAGATACACTAGGGGGCAGTGAGCACACGTGCCCCGAGCGAGCGGTGGGCAGCCCTATCCACGGCCCCTGGGCCTTGCTCAAGGGCACCTCAGTTGTGGCCTGGCGGTCGAACCGGCGACCTTCTGGTCACAAGACCGGATCCCTAACCTTCAGCCCACGACGGCCCATTACTACTAGATGCCAGTTTCATTACAAGCTCTCACAGCTTGACGTCTTTCATAAGATATTTGTGCTTGTGTGGGCTTTAGAGAAGCCAACTAGACTTAAGTGTTGTGTTTTGATCACACAGAGCAAGTAGCCGTTGCCCCTGAGGAAGAGGGACATATTGACCAAATCGCTGTGCTCACATCCAACATCCTCTTCTTCGTCATTCTCTTCATTTTTGCTGTGTTTGAAACGTGAGTGCTTGTCTTCAAAACAATTTACTTGTTTAAACCCTTTTTTGATACACAGATCCTGCTGGGGCTGGGCGATATGGGAAAAAATCTTATCACGATATTTATATTTCATTTCAGTTGATATCGATATATATCATGATATAAATCAAATCACTACTGCCTTTTTACTTTAAGTGAGAAGTGAAGATATAGGATATAGGAAAGGACTCACTCGTAGCGGTGAGTCGACTCTCTGTCTGCTCTAATGAGGAGTTGTTGGTTTAGTGATTCTGTTTTCAGTAGAAAATAAAGTTTCCTACTCGGGATTTTTGGTTATAAAGTTAACTTTGTCTCAGCGTCTCACTCAAACTCCTACAGTATATATATTTATCTTAATCGATTACGAAATTATGTCGATTAGCATAAAGTGCGTCGATGCGTCACAAATATAGCCGCTCCCACTGAAAGCATGGATTTATCCGGAGCGCGAGCTGCAGCTACAAACAATCTCTCACGTTCATCTAACGTTGTGGGAGTGTTTCACACAGAAACACAACAGTGTGGTGCTCTGTCAGCTCTGCACAGTGGAGATGATCACAACTGTACAACTGCTACACACGAGACCTTGAAGATCAAATATCCCATAGAGCTTCATCAGCACAGCAGCAGGACAGCACCTGTTTATCTGATCTTATAGATTATTTATAGATTATTAACACGTGTATCATGTTTCTTTCAGTAGTAGTTTAACGTTTTCTCTTATTTTCTCTTATTTTATTCTCTCTGCTCGACTGTGACGCTGCAGTAACAGATTACTAGTACGTGGGTTAAGCTGCCGCTACGTCTACACTCTGTACTGTGTACTTCAACCAAACATGAAATAACTGGAACTCTAGTTCAGCCACCTGATTGGTTTGGGGTTTCTTGTTCTTATTGGCTGTTTGTGTTGTCTCTCAAAACACGGACAGAACTTAATTTTATCGACTGCGTCTTATAGTTCTATCAAGAAAACATTATTTCGCGATACTTTATTGTTATCGTTTTATCGCCCAGCCCTACCTCCAGCATTTAAAAGCGTGAGTAGTTTGTCACGTTAGTAGCTGTGCACATCATGATGCTGATTTTCTCTCTGCAGTATTTCCACCCCTTTGTCTATGGATATGTTTGCATGGACAAGAAAAGAAGCTGTTCTGTACAATGGGATCATACTGGCTGCTATTGGCTTCGAGTCCATCATAGTGTTCCTTGCAGTTAAAGTGATTTCTGTGAGGTGTGTATTTCTCTTTATTTATATGTGACTCTGAACTGGGGATAATAGATACAGAATAAATAAGTTTGTTTTGTTTTTTTAATTTAGTTACATTCAGGCAAACATGGTCTGCTTTGATTAAGATCATTTAGAATAAAGATATTTTTCCCTGTAACTGTACAGCCAACAAACAGGAAAGAATAATTGCCATATTTAATTGTGAACCAAATATTTATTTATATCATTATAACCGCATGTGTACAGTAATTGTAGTTTTCAGGATAAAGACTTTTTTTGCTCATTACTGTCAGGTCTGGTGATCGTCCAGTGCTCTTGGGTGGCTTAGCCATAATATTTATTGGCTTCTTCATCTTGTTACCTTGGGGAAACTATTATCCAAAGATTCAGTGGGCAGGTCAGCCATTAATCCATTTATATTGAATTCATTTTAATAAAATAAAAAAAACAACAACAAGATGTGTAAATAAGTGTAACCCTGTTAGAGATTCAAACATTACTTATTTTTTAATCATTACGTTGCTTAATTTCTCTCCTGTTTCCAAACACAGACGTTCAGAATAACTCTGTGCCAGCTATAGCTCTGGCAGCTAACCCGTTCCCCAATGGCACTGTGGAGCCCACCGGGTGCCCATCTGAACAGACCTGGTGCCAGTATACCCCTGCCATCCACCTGGCACAGTACATCACATCTGACATTCTCATTGGAGTGGGCTACCCCGCATGTAATGTCATGTCCTACACATTATACTCAAAAATACTGGGACCCAAACCGCAGGTACGACTCATTTGTGATGAAGTTCTTTGCAAATCTTGTTCTATTATTTATTTTCATATGTGGTAAATAAACGTTAATGTTGTTGTAATAGTAGTAGTAGTTTAGAATAACCCCATTTTATTTTATCTCCTGATCAAATGAAGGAGCCAGTTCTGATGTCAACATCTGTACTGGCTTTGGTTTAATTAAAGCTAAAATTTCATCTTAATTGCTGAAATTCTTGGAATTACTGCTGAAAATGTCTGTGGATGATAATGATATGCATTTACAAGTTGTACAAGAATTGTTTTTTAGATATGTTTATAAAAGGGTGTGTAAAGAAAAATACATTTGTTATTTTAATTTTTACATTTACATTTTGCAACTAGACAAGAGTTAAAAGACCCCTTTGACAGTGCTGCCCCCAAAAGATTATTTAGTTAGATTTATCAGTTTTGTTTAAGGGGGAGAGAGTGAGTAAGTTAGTGAGTAGGTAGGGGGAGAGAGTGAGTGAGTAGGTAGCGGGAAAGAATGAGTAAGTAGGTAGGTTCCGGGAGAGAGTGAGTAAGTAGGTAGGTTCCGGGAGAGAGTGAGTAAGTAGGTAGGTTCCGGGAGAGAGTGAGTAAGTAGGTAGGTTCCGGGAGAGAGTGAGTGAGTGAGTGAGTAGGTAGCGGGAGAGAGTGAGTGAGTTAGTAGATAGGGGGAGTGAGTGAGTAGATGGGGGAGAGAGTGAGTGAGTGAGTAGGTAGAGGGAGAGAGTGAGTGAGTGAGTGAGTAGGTAGGGGGAGTGAGTGAGTGAGTGAGTAGGTAGGGGGAGAGAGTGAGTGAGTAGGTAGCGGGAAAGAATGAGTAAGTAGGTAGGTTCCGGGAGAGAGTGAGTAAGTAGGTAGGTTCCGGGAGAGAGTGAGTAAGTGAGTGAGTGAGTGAGTAGGTAGCGGGAGAGAGTGAGTGAGTTAGTGAGTAGGTAGCGGGAAAGAATGAGTAAGTAGGTAGGTTCCGGGAGAGAGTGAGTAAGTAGGTAGTGGGAGAGAGTGAGTGAGTGAGTAGGTAGGGGGAGAGAGTGAGTGAGTAGGTAGCGGGAAAGAATGAGTAAGTAGGTAGGTTCCGGGAGAGAGTGAGTAAGTAGGTAGGTTCCGGGAGAGAGTGAGTAAGTGAGTGAGTGAGTGAGTAGGTAGCGGGAGAGAGTGAGTGAGTTAGTGAGTAGGTAGCGGGAAAGAATGAGTAAGTAGGTAGGTTCCGGGAGAGAGTGAGTAAGTAGGTAGTGGGAGAGAGTGAGTGAGTGAGTGAGTGAGTAGGTAGGGGGAGATAGTAAGAAAGTAGGTAGGGGGAGAGAGTGAGTAAGTAAGTAGGGGGAGAGAGTGAGTAATTTAGTATGTAGGTAGAGGGAATGAGAGAGTGAGTGAGAGTGAGTAGGTAGGTAGGGGGAGAGAGTGAGTGAGTAAGTAGGTAATGGGAATGATTGAGTGAGTGAGTGAGTGAGTAAGAAGGTAGGGGGAGAGAGTGAGTAAATGAGTAAGCAGGTAGAGGGAGAGTGAGTGAGTAGGTAGGTAGGGGGAGAGAGTGAGTAAGTAGGTAATGTGAGTGAGTGAGTGAGTAAGAAGGTAGGGGGAGAGAGTGAGTAAGTAGGTAATGTGAGTGAGTGAGTAAGAAAGTAGGGGGGGAGAGAGTGAGTAAATGAGTAAGCAGGTAGAGGGAGAGAGTGAGTGAGTGAGTGAGTAGGTAGGGGGAGTGAGTGAGTAGGTAGGTAGGGGGAGTGAGTGAGTAAGAAGGTAATGTGAGTGAGTGAGTGAGTAGGTAGGGGGAGAGAGAGAGTGAGTGAGTAGATAGGGGGAGAGAGTGAGTGGGTGAGTAGATAGGGGGAGTGAGTGAGTGAGTAGATGGGGAGAGAGTGAGTGAGTGAGTGAGTAGGTAGGGGGAGAGAGTGAGTAAATGAGTAAGCAGGTAGAGGGAGAGAGAGAGTGAGTGAGTAGATAGGGGGAGAGAGTGAGTGAGTGAGTGAGTAGATAGGGGGAGAGAGTGAGTGAGTGAGTGAGTAGGTAGAGGGAGAGAGTGAGTAAATGAGTAAGCAGGTAGAGGGAGAGAGAGAGTGAGTGAGTGAGTAGATAGGGGGAGTGAGTGAGTGAGTGAGTAGGTAGGGGGAGAGAGTGAGTGAGTGAGTGAGTAGATAGGGGGAGAGAGTGAGTGAGTGAGTAGGTAGGGGGAGAGAGTGAGTGAGTGAGTGAGTAGATAGGGGGAGAGAGTGAGTGAGTGAGTGAGTAGATAGGGGGAGAGAGTGAATGAGTGAGTAGATAGGGGGAGAGAGTGAGTGAGTGAGTGAGTAGATAGGGGGAGAGAGTGAGTGAGTAGATAGGGGGAGAGAGTGAGTGAGTGAGTGAGTGAGTAGATAGGGGGAGTGAGTGAGTGAGTGAGTAGATAGGGGAGAGAGAGTGAGAAAGAAATAAGACAGTACTGCTTAGAGTACTGTGAAATAAACAGCATACAAAAACGGCATCTTGTGTGTGTGTGTGTGTTTTTGTGTGTGTGTGTGTTTTTGTGTGTGTGTGTGTGTGTGTGTGTGTGTGTTTTTGTGTGTGTTTTTGTGTGTGTGTTTTTTTTTGTGTGTGTGTGTGTTTTTGTGTGTGTGTGTTTTTGTGTGTTTTTTTTGTGTGTGTGTGTGTGTGTTTTTGTATGTGTGTGTTTTTGTGTGTGTGTGTGTGTATGTGTGTGTGTGTTTTTGTGTGTGTGTTTGTGTGTGTGTGTGTGTGTGTGTTTTTGTGTGTGTGTGTGTGTGTGTGTTTTTGTGTGTGTGTGTTTTTGTGTGTGTGTGTTTTTGTGTGTGTGTGTGTGTGTGTGTGTGTTTTTGTGTGTGTGTGTTTGTGTGTGTGTGTGTGTGTGTGTGTGTGTGTGTTTTCTTCTGTCCCTAGTGTGTGTGTGTGTATGTGTGTGTGTTTTTCCAGGGTGTGTACATGGGCTGGCTGACGGCTTCAGGCAGTGGTGCTCGGATGCTGGGGCCGGTGTTTGTCTCTCAGGTCTACACCATCTTGGGACCTCGCTGGGCCTTCAGCCTGATCTGCAGCATTGTGCTATCGGCCGTCGTACTGCTGACCGCCATGTACAGGAGACTCATTGCGTTCTCTGTGCGGTACGGGAGGATAGACGAATGACCGCAGCACTAAAGACAGAACTGATCTTCTCCGTGTTCTACTTCACTGAGGAACACGCATTAAGAACATGCTTGGATTATCAAGCAGGGAACTTTGAGCAAGTGCCTTGGTGAGCAGGGATGCCAAGAACTGCTGATCTCTACTGAGCCCTCTACTACAGGCTCCATGACCTATACTACCCTCTGGGAACCGGTTAGTGGAACCACTAAGCTAAATATTAATTCAGATACTTTTATTCAAAACTACTTGTGTATCTTCAGGTTGGGAGATTCCACAGCGGACTGTGGTTGGAATGTATGAATAAAAGCAGGAATATTCATCTCATAGTAAACAGGAAAATCAAATCATATATTTATTGCATGTAAATCAAAATTTGGAATGACTGAAAATCTAATCATGGGTCTTTCAGTCTGTTGAAAGTATAATGAATGAACGCATTTGCGCTTTCACTGAAAGTTTTTTAATTTAGTTTTTAGTACTGCTCATTTACCTGGGCTGCAGTTCAGGTGTTGTAAACTGTTCACTTTGTTTACTGTGTAATTTAACTTGCTTATTTTAATTATTGCAAATGAACTGACACTATAGATACTGCCGGCTGTAATTCTACAGGAACATTAGAGGATTCTCTCGTTGTTACTGTTAAGAATGAATTATAATTATGAATTCATATGAGCCTCTGCAAGCTTCTTCAGGGCTTCCTTTCCGAAAAGCTACAACCCAGTTCATGCAATAAGAAATAATATATTGAGTATTATATAAACACTCTATTAAAGTGGAAGTGATTTTAACACTAACACATTTGGAAATCGGGTAAAAGTGCATTGAGCATGTATGACCTGTTTTATTGGACTAAATAAAACTGAACAATTAAGTTACTGCTGGTTTATTGTGTACACAGCTAAGCAGATACTTGAACCTGTTATATCTAATAACAGTATATATTTTTATTTTCTGTAACACTACAGGTTGTGCGTTATCGTGATTAACAGTCTGTGGTGTTATTCTTTCAGACCTGCCAACCTTTACGCATTTTGTGTAGCAGATACGTATTTAGATATCAAACTACACTGCTACGATTTTAATGGCTTTAAGTTCACCTGTCTGTGCATTCGTGCTTTAGGTAACTCATCTAAAGGTGTAACCACATTGGCCAACAACCTGTAGGGAAAAGAAAACTTTGACCAATCATAGCTACGAGCGGAGAGCCGGGCAGCCGTCAAAATGAAAAGTAATGAAATTGGTTTTCATCGCTTTCAGTCCGTCTTCATACTGTGACTGGTTTTAATGGGAGTTTTAGAGGTAACTGGCAGGTGTGGGAATAGTGAGTTGTCAATGTCGAAACTAGGGGGCTCAAAAACACAAGATGCAACATATAAACTTGCAAGTTTTAACAATTCGTGTGTGTAAATATCCCTCCCACCGGCGTGAATGTGAGACTTGTGAGCACAGAAAGAAGTCCTGCGTGCGTGTTTATCATAATATCAGCGCCATGTCAATCACCTTCGACTGCTTTCTGTGCTCGAGTGAATTTCTTAGTGCTCGAGTGTTGGATTGGGGGTGGTTTTGTTTTTTATGAGCATGCATTCCCACTGCCCGCTTTATAAAACAACAATTTCTAATAGGTAGTCCATCAAGTCAACAGATATCAGTTCAGAGTCTAGAACACAGTGTACATATGAATTATGAAGTGATTCCACTGAACAGTTTTTAAGTAAATGGCATCCAAAAAAAAAATCACCACCATGTTCAAGTTTTTTTTTAGTCATACTTGTAATTTAACACATTAAATGGTCTTAAATGTTCATAATAATAACAGATATCAGTTCAGGGTTTATTGATATTAATCACAAACTGTAGATTTTTTGGTTGCCAGAGTGACTGGGCATAACTACATTGAAATATGGTAATGAAATATTCTCTGTAGATTGACTGCAGGATTATTCTAATTAAATAATGTACATTTCCTCTGTGATTGGGTATCAGGATTATTTATGCTGCAATGTTTAGAGTGATATTATTATCTTGTCTTGAAAGAACAGTTAATATCTTATAGAAAGTCAAGCTTTATTGTTATTCATAATGTCCAATGTATTTAAGACACATAATATGCCAGAGGCCAAAACAATTTTCAAGTATGTTCTGTTTAAGGGACATATGTTAAGGAATTTTCAGTGACCATATGCCAAATGTCTTGGTAAAAAAAATACTGCCCAGGTTGGCAGGTCTGTTGTTTATTTCTTTTCTCTCTCCATAACAAAAAACTTACACAAATGTAAGTTTAATTCATTTATAGAGCCACTGCAAGCTTCTTCCAGGTTTTTATTTCAGCTCAGTTCATGCTTTGAGAAACAATTTTATATGAACACTCAGTGAAACCGATTTTAACATGAACACATTTGGAAAACCCGGCCTTAGTCTATCTGCAAAAGTCTATTTAGCAGTGATGACCCATTTAATGTATACAAAATAAAACTGGTTTGTATATGAAACTAAGCAGATTCTTCAACCAACAATTTTATTTATTAAAAAAAAGGCAATTTAATTAAGTGTTGCACATTTATCAGTTAACACGGATGCTATTCAATCTGATATATCTGATAATGGCACATCTTGATTTGCTATAACGATAACTTTCAGAGCAGTGTGCTACCATGTCTGTGATGTTAGTCACTATAACACTCTCTCTCTCTCTCTCTCTCTCTCTCTCTAATGTTTTATTACTTTAGAATACGTTACTCTACATATTACACCTTTCTTCCTGTTTCGTACTGACTTTTCTCTCCACAATTAAAAAGTGACTCAACTGTAAAATTCAAGGCTTTAAAAAAATCTGATTGGCCAACATTGTTCAGAAGCTCTGATGCTTTAGAGTGCAATTTAAAGCATTACAGGTTACCATGGATACCTTATTATAATATATTATAGTTTACTGGACTAGAAAGTTCAGACCTCTGCTCACTTACAAGCCAGGCAGCAAGAGTAACATGAGCTATAGCCTTATGTTGACCATTAGTGTGCACTTGCACAGCACATGACTTTTCAGTGCGCTGAGAGTGAGAGGTCATCTGACTGTTTTCTTCTTTCTGCGTCCGGTTTTGCCTCTCTGGTTTTTGGCTGTGGTTTTGTTGGTGCCATGTTTGAAGGTCCCTTGAGCTCCTTTCCCACCCTTCTGCTGCTGTAAGCTGTAAGTAAAGCCACAAGAGCCAGCGAGTGTCAAAGAGATGTGCCTAGTAGTTTCAGTATTCATACATGAGAACGCTCGTGTACATCACTGCACACAAAAACACAGGGTCCGAAATCACCGACTACTTACTAGTGAAATCAGTGAGCAAGCATGGCTAGTGTGTCCAAATACCTAGTAGTAGGGCTGGGTGATATGGGGAAAAAATCATATCACAATATATTTTTTTAATATCAGTTGATATATATCACGATAAAAATCAAATCACTATTGACTTTTTACTTTGAGTGAGAAATCAAAATTTATATAGTGGGGGCTACTGAACACTTATGGACAGTATTCATATAGACACTGTGTTAATCAGGCTGTTGCTGGTTCTTTAAGTTGGTTCTGAGTAAAGAACTCTGTTTATGTTTAGTGATTGATTCTGTTTCCTACTCGGGATTTTTGGTTATAAAGTCAACTTTGTCTCAGCGTTCTCACTCAAACTCCTACAGTATATATATTTATCTTTATCGATTACCAAATTATGTCAATTAGTATAAAGTGCGTTGATGCGCTGCAAAGGTCGCATCTACTTAAAGCATGGATTTATCCGGAGCACGAGCTGCAGCTACAAACAATTTCTCACGTTCATCTAACGTTGTGGGAATGTTTCACACAGAAACACAACAGTGTGGTGCTCTGTCAGCTCTGCGCAGTGGAGATGATCACAACAGTACAACTGCTATACACGAGACCTTGAAGATCAAACATCCCGTAGAGCTTCATCAACACAGCAGCAGGACAGCACCTGTTTACCTGTTTATCTGATCTTATAGATTATTTATAGATTATTAACACGTGTATCATGTTTCTTTCAGTAGTAGTTTAACGTTTTCTCTTATTTTCTCTTATTTTATTCTCTCTGCTCGACTGTGACGCCTGCAGTAACCAGATTACTAGTACGTGGGTTAAGCTGCCGCTACGTCTACACTCTGTGCTGTTTAAGCTTCAACTAAGCATGAAATAACTGGAACTCTAGTTCAGCCACCTGATTGGTTTGGAGCGGCGCTATTCTCATTCTCATTGGCTATTTGTATGGAACTTAATTCTATTGACTTTCTATCAACTACATCTTTTAGTTCTATCGAGGAAACGCTATTTTGCGATAAGTCACTAAAAGTCTAAATCTGTCAGTAAACAAGCTTTTAATGAATAGCAGGACTTTTACAGTGGTGGTCTGACGTCTTGCGTCACAAACGCTTGCATATTCAAAAAGTACTAACACTTCCCAGTACAATATGGTATACTATACAGTACAGTACTCAACAGATGTCCTAAGTACCTAAACACATTATTTAAAACCATTTATCGTGGCAGTATGTGCGCCTGTGCTTATAAACACACCACTTGTATTTGAGATAAATGCAAATAATCATAAATTTTATGATTATTTGTCAAAAAATGAATTATTTATATGACACGAGACCCAGAAAAGGTCATATATGCTATAATAGAATTACATAAAATTCTTTACATCCATGACCAGCACAGTTGATTTAATGTAATGAACTATTAATTAAATATATCAAGTATTTGATGATAACTACTAATACTGAGTTTCCAGAAAGAGAGGATTGGTAAATGGTTGAATGGACACACTGACAACTACTTTAATAATACAAATGAATACAAATAGTATTCATACACAGCATTATGGTTTTTGTGTAAAAAAGTATCTAAATCTGTCAGTAAACGAGCTTTTAATGAATAGCAGGACTTTTACGGTGGTGGTCTGACGTCTTGCGTCACAGGACGCTGGTAATATGGTGGACGTAGTACGTCTGAGATTGTGTAGCTACTAAAACTCTCCTACTGAACCTACCTACTAGTCTGACGCTCCAGCAGCACGTACTGAATCTAATCCAGTACATACTGACTAGTAGGTGATCTCGGACGCACCCACAATCTGCTTCAACTGTTCACAGTATGTAAGGAAGGAAGCCTAGATGTGAACTCTTAGTCTCACTCACTGTTTATGAGGGGGAGTTACCATGGTTACGGAAACCACTGGGTATGCAGTTTGTTGATGGTGACAACTCGTGTGCATCTGTCAACAGTTTTTCACCGCAGTGTGTCGAGATGTGCACTCACGTTTTCGTGCCTTTGCTGGGACAGGCTCTGCGTTTGTGCCCCTGGTCACCACAGTTGTAGCAGCCGGTCTGCCCACACTGGTGATTTGGGAGTGTACAGTGACCACACTGGGAACAGTGGAGCCACGCTGAGGGACACAGACAGGAGCCAACTCAGTCAGCTTTCAACCAGTACAGTGCCAAGATCTAATAGAGCTGACTAAAACTGAAGCATTGATCTACAGACTAGAGACGGACCGATCAGCGTTTGAGGCCAATTCCGATCGCCGATCACCTTTCAGCACGATCAGCGATAGAAGATACCGATCGAGGGCGGGGCTTTATGCCACAGCAGGGCTACATATAGTTATTAGTGCAAGCAAGTCATGAAACATGGTCTAAACTGGTTTATTACCATTTTTAACGAGCTCATATGAAACAGCATAATAGTTTTAACTAAATTAACAGTAAATAAAGAAAATCAAACAAATACCTTCAATACTGCAATTATTAAATTTAAATTTCAAACGAAAAAAGTTAATTAAATAAATGCAGTAAAAACTGCAGTCATTAAACTCAGACTCTGTTATTTTAAACTAAATCTGTAATTATTAAATGTAGAATATTGAATTTCTGCTGGTGTTCTGTTCGTACCGGTCAGATCTGGTCTGTAGGGTTTCTGGGTTATTAGTTTTGTGCTAGCTGTGTGTTCTAGCTCTGCTGTTACTGATACTCACTGTGTTCAGCTGTGTGGTGTCTCTTAAGTATCAGATTAGTATGTTAAATATCTTTGTTTTGGTTCCACGAGACTCGCTGATGTTACTGATGTTACAGAACGTCCTGGATGAGTCTGAGTCTCATACGGTAAACACTGCCAGACGGACGATGTTTTCAATCAGCGCATGCCGTGAACGCTATAAACTGTTCTCACGACGCCGCTGCTTTAGTCGAAAATGAAACTTATGTATTTCCAGTGGTTTCTAGTGGTTCAGATAGGAATTGCAGGGAGCTGACTGGAGGACTCCTATTCCTGAATCAAACACTAGCTGGACATACAGAAAATAGGCTCATTTGTTTAATGCCATCGTTCGGCTCTCGGGATCGGCTAAACTAGAGAAATAACGGACGATCACATATTTTGATTAAAAATCGGTCGATACCGATACATAGTCGATCAATCCTTCCATCTCTACTACAAACCCATCTGTAACAAGCTTGTGAACCCAAAAGACATCCCAACAGATTCACATACTTACAGGGCTTCACACACTTTCCACAATCGAAACAATGCTTCCATTCTTTTCCGTTCTGAGGAAAACACAAAGAGATCTTTGACTATTGTTATTTTACTTGTGGTCTCACACAGCCCAAAAAGGCAAGGCCTACCTTCGATGTGCACGCGTCACACATGGAGCAGTGCTTGTTCTCTGCTGATACGTATCTCTCACAGATGCTGCAAAACCTGACACGAGGCAGGAAATCAGAAAGACAGTAAGCGATTAAACTGAATTGGTGAACAGCAGCCCAAATCTGAACTAGTGAAGTGTGATGATGAGCGTTTACCTGTAGCCTTCCTCCTTTGGCAGGACGATGTCTTTGGGACAGAGGTTGGTGAACAGTCGGACAGGAGACTGCTTCCGGCCAGACTTTCCATGCTTGTACAAAGGGTGGTTATCATAATCTACCTGTAGAAAAAAAATATTTAATAAATAGTAACCTTACAGAGGAAGGTAGAGGAAGAGGCTTCATTCGAATGTATTTCGGAGTATTTTGATTCGTTCATTCATCACGATTTTTAACAGAACGTAAATAATGGCAGCTGTGTTTAAATGATATAGAAAAACAAAACAGAGCTGAATATTTAGTTTTGGACTGTGATATGTGAGACTTAATACTAGACATGGAAAGATCGATCGGCTATGTGATCAGTGATCGGCCGATATTTCTCCAATTTGGCTGATCCCGAGAGCTGATCGATCCCCAAAGATCCAGAGAGCTGATCGATGGCATTAAATAAATGAGCTTAATTTCTGTATTTACAGCTAGTGTTTAATCCAGGACAAAGAGACCTCCTTCAAACCCACTCCGGCTAGCTCCCCGCAATTCCTAACTGAACCACTAGGTGGAAAAAACAGATCTGACCGGTACGAACAGAACAGCAGCAGTAATTCAATATTCTACATTTAATGATTACAGATTTAGTTTAAAATAACAGAGTCTGAGTTTAATGACTGCAGTTTTTACTGTATTTATTTAATTCGCTTTTTTTGTTTTAAATTAAGGTCTAAATGTAATGATTGCAGTATTGGAGATATTTGTTTGATTTACTTTGTTTATTTACTGTTAATTTTGTTAAAAAAATATTATGCTGTTTCATATGAGCTCGTTAAAAATGGTAATAAATCGGTTTAGACTATGTTTCATGACTTGCTTGCGCTAATAACTACATATAGCCCCGCCCTCTATCGGTATAGGCTATCGGCCGATTGTGCTGAAAGGTGATCGGAATCAGCCTCAAAAAAGGCCGATCGGTCCATCTTTAGTTAATGCTATTTCAAAATGTTATTGATAAATATACAGGTACCACTAAAGCATTGATAAATGTTTAAATTAGGTTATTAGCAGGTGATAAACACCTCAAAATCTTTGATAAGCTGTTATAAATTAGAAGGAACAATGGCAACTGTGCCTCTGTGTGAGCTCTTTTTATTTATGTGTTATAACTGCTTATTAAATAAACATTTAATATGTTTATGACCTACTTAACACTAATTAACTCCATTTAAACTAATTTAAACCATTCATCAGGGGAATCTTAATGTAAAGTAAATGATATTTTAATGATTTTAAACCATGTGTACTTTTCAGTTCCATGTTCAGTATAGCTAGTAGATTTGTACCAGCAGAGGGCGATAAAGCTTTAGTCATGATGGCTAAAATGTAATTAAAATGATCCCTAATTATCTTTAAATAAACATTACATTAGAAGGAACAATGGCAACAGTGAGCTGTGCCTCTGTGTGAATCTAAGCCTTTTTTATTAATGTGTTATAACTGCTTATTAAATAAACATTTAACATGTTTATGACCTACTTAATAACAAACTCATTTTAAACCATTCGTTAGGGGAGTCTTGATGTAAAGTAATAATGAGACTTTAATGATTTTAAACCACGTGTACATGGTCAGTATAGCTAGTAGCTAGGGCGATAAAGCCTTAATCATGATGGCTTAAAATTTAATTAAAAATTAAAAACATTATAGTAAACAATACTTTAAGTCATCCTGGGTTTTACATAATACTAGTATTTTACATATCTTAATTGTATACCTGATAATCCAACATAGTAAAGGAAGGAAAGCAGTTGAGGATCCGTGGTTCAAAGTAGTATGGGAATATCCACATCATAGGCATCTCCGACACACCACTTTCTGCAGAATGGTGTTAAAATTGTCATTAAGTTATCAGATCACATATTTCTGCTCTTGTATATCATTACTGAGAGAAAAACTATGGACACAAACGCAAATAAGTACTAACACCTCTCAGTACAATATGGTATACTATACAGTACAGTACTACAGATGTCCAAAGTACCTGGGCACATTATTTAAAACCATTTATCGTGACAGTATGTGTGTGTGTGCTTGTAAACACGCCATTTGTATTTGGGATAAATGCAAATAATCATAAAGACAGTATAAAAATTGTCATGACATGACACCTAGAAAAGGTCATATATGTGCTATCATAGAATCATATAAAATTCTTTAAATCCATGGCCAGCACAGTTGATTTAATGTAATGAAAGATTAATTAAATGCATCAAGTATTTGATGATAACTACAAATACTGAGTTGCCAGAAGGAGAGGGTTGGTAAATGGTAAATACAAACACTGACATATGAAAAATAACTACTTTAATAACACAAATCAATACAAATAATATTCATATACAGTATGATTGTTTTTGTGTGAATAAATACTGAGAAATGCAGCTTTTTACATCTTTTTTTGTTTCTTTCACACCTGTTCCTTGAAGCTTTCTCCATGTCTCTGATATCTTAGAGAATGTGTGGCCCAGCAGTTTCACCAGACCTCCAAACGGTGGGTCGGCCACCATCACAACTTTAGATCCATCCTCAGCCAGGAAGTCTAGGAAAGCCTTGGCTGCTTCCTGGAGTGAGAGGGTTAATCAGAGTCACACGTATGCTCAGAAGAAGTGATCTAAATGAAGATCTAAAGCAGGCAGAGGTAGAGGAGGAGTGTGACTGTTACCTCTCCGTTAAAGAAGTGATGGTTAAACATGTTGTAGTGACAGAACTCGTCCTGCTCGTAAAACTGAGAATATCTGAAAGAGAAAAACAAAAAATAGAGAAGAAGAAGAGAAGACACAATGTCATGTCTCTATAAACCTCACAGTCTTCGGCTGAACGATTAGCCAGGTGCCAAAATATGAGCTGGCATGAGAAGCACTGCACGCACGTACATGTGCACAGATACAGGCTTTGGCTTGTTGTGAGCTCATATGAGCATTTACAGCTTTTTCACACATACCAGTGGAGAAGCAGTGAGAGCACAACCAAAAACCTCCACACCCTGTAGGGTAAGTACTATTATATCTTTTTTATTATTATTTATATTTTTATTATTATAGGTTTAACTGGTTAATACTGTCTGGAGACCATAGGCACTAATAGAATGTGCATTTGTTCATTAACAGTGACTGAAAGATGACCAGTAAGGATGGTCAGCAATGCAAAATAAATAAATAAACTGTTAAGAGTGTATGTTTTTTTACAATAAAGCATAATCCAATCAGACTACCTGTCAGGGTTTGTAGCATGTAGTGTGTTTAGGTGCTATTGAAGGTTAGGTGCAACAGGCAGACTCTTCTAAAGGCGTGTTGTGACACAGCACTTCGGCTTCCTCAACGTGAGTGAAGGTGGTTTAGCATTCCACAGAAAAGAGAGCAGCTTGAGCTACTGCATTGGATTGCCTTGTAAAGGTGACATACTATAACTTAAATCAATGAAGCAATAAAGGATGACCAGTGTTTACATTTAGCAGAAATGGCAGAAGGAGACGGCACCGCTCAGATACCGGGAGCTGATCCACTGTGTTTAGCCCCGGTTACCGAGCCCTACCCTCGCTCCCCAAAAGCCCTCCGCAAAACAAGCGCAGTGTCTGTCAAATACACACAGGTTTGTTACCTTCTGCATACTTTTATTAATACTTAAAGCTAAAGTAATGTTTACTAATGCAAGTAATTAAGCAAACGATTGCTTCTGGGTGGTGTTTCACAAAGTGTGGCATCTTAATAAACTGGAACCTTTTAAACTTAAAATAACAGCTGTCAGCATTGACGTTCCTACTACTACAGCATCTTCTACTGGTTAGAATTCATCCCCCACTCGTGATATGAAAAAAAAAACCACATATGTCATTTATGTTTCTCCCACTATATAATATAATAATAATATAATAAACTCAGGCTTGGAGAAGGAAAAAAAAATTGGGATATTATTCATGCATGCATCAAGTTGCAATTAAAACTATGACAAATTGCACACAACTTAAAAAAAATTATCTTCATTAAATTAGAAAGAACAATGGCAACAGTGAGTTGTGACTCTGAGCCCTTTTTATTTGTGTTATAACTGCTTATTAAATAAACATTTAATATGTTTATGACCTACTTAATAACATTACCTCATTTAAACAATTTATTAGGGGAGTCTTAATGTAAAGTGATAATGATATTTGAATTATTTTAAACCATGTGTACTTTACAGTTCCTTCAAAAAATAGTCATAATATAAATCACACTGTGAGGTGTCTGGAGTGTCCCACCTCTAGAACGGACAGTGAAAGTACTACGCTGCGAATAACAAAACTAAAGTGACCCAAGTGTATTTATGCAACGCACTAGGAGCAGCTGTCATGTCTGCTGGAGGAGCTGGACAACGACGGCAGAAGGACAGAGGCTCACATGGCATCTCTGAGAAAGCGCCAAGCCAACCTCACCGTAAGAGACGAGCAAATGATTTTAATGCATCCACCACAGATTTAAAGCTCTGTATCTGGCAAACTTCTAAAGACGCTGGCATGTTCAGGCATGCCTTCGAGTGAGTGTAATTAAAAAAACACAGCTTTAATTTGTTAAAGCCTGGGGTTTCAACTAGAGATAGACTGATATATCAGTCGGAAGATATGTTGGGCTGATATTTGCCATTTTTTAATATATCAGCAACGGCCGATATCAGTGTTTCACAGTGCCGATTTAAAGTCAGTGTAATACACACATTAGCTCTGGGGCTAAAGCTAACTGCTCTAGTGTAAAACACACATTAACACGTTACTGTTACACAGAGAGTCTCTCCAGAGCAGACAGAGCTTCTCAGACAGTATTCAGACACTACTCAGACACTACTCAGACACTACTCAGACATTACTCAGATACTACTCAGACACTACTCAGACACTACTCAGACACTACTCAGACACTACTCAGACATTACTCAGATATTACTCAGACATTACTCAGATATTACTCAGACACTACTCAGACATTACTCAGATACTACTCAGACATTACTCAGATATTACTCAGACATTACTCAGATATTACTCAGACACTACTCAGATACTACTCAGACATTACTCAGACATTACTCAGACACTACTCAGACACTACTCAGATATTACTCAGACACTACTCAGACACTACTCAGACATTACTCAGATACTACTCAGACATTACTCAGATATTACTCAGACATTACTCAGATATTACTCAGACACTACTCAGACATTACTCAGACATTACTCAGATATTACTCAGATATTACTCAGACATTACTCAGACACTACTCAGACATTACTCAGACACTACTCAGACATTACTCAGACACTACTCAGATATTACTCAGACACTACTCAGACATTACTCAGACACTACTCAGATATTAATCAGATATTACTCAGACATTACTCAGACACTACTCAGATATTAATCAGATATTACTCAGACATTACTCAGATATTAATCAGATATTACTCAGACACTACTCAGGCACTACTCAGATATTAATCAGATACTACTCAGATATTAATCAGATATTAATCAGATATTACTCAGATATTACTCAGATACTACTCAGATACTACTCAGACATTACTCAGACATTACTCAGCTTCCAGCACTCGAGACTAACAAAACTAAAGAACGAGTAAAGAGAGTCAGTACAGCATATCAGCGTCTCTCTCTCTCTCTCTCTCTCTTTTTCTCTCTCTCTCTCTCTCTCTGTCTCTCATCCTCAGTTTAACTACAGTGTGATAAAAACCCGAGTGTGAAGTGAGTCTCTGTAACTGAGTGAGCATGTGGTCTGTGTGGAAGTTTTGTTCAGTGCTCTTCTTAATAACTGGTTAGTTTTGGGTATGTAGAGATGTATGTTACACTCTTTCAGCAGTAAGGTGGTCATACTGTATTTTTGCGGGGCAGATAAAAATATTTAGTATTTCTTGTTAAGTCAGTGTTCAGTAAATGATGTTAAGTTCAGAAATGTTGTGGATCCACTTCTTGTTATTACTAGTGAGACATTTTATCAGTAAATAAAACAGAAACTTCTAGATATCAGCTCTAAACATCAGCAGCACATATCGACCATCAGCTGACCCTGACCTCTAAACATCAGTATCGGCATCGGCTATAGATAAACCCATATCGATCGATCTCTAGTTTCAACTTTTTAACCATAATCATTACGACACCCAACATCTAACTCTCTCCCCTCTGTGTGCTCGGGATGAAGGCGAGTGCGGAGGCGATAGAGCAGCAGGTGCGCGAGCGCTTCGAGAACATGCGTCTGGCCTTAGAAAAGGATGAACAGGCTGTTCTGGGCATGCTAGAACAGGACCACAGGGAGAACAGCAGTAAGCTGACCCGCCATCAGCAGGACTGCACCCAGCACCTCAGACTGGTGCGCAGACACATCAGCACCATCAAGAAACTGCAGGAGAGCAGCGCTGAGAGCCAACAGCCGGTAACACTGGACCCAACAACATCACACCTACAGCTTGTCCAGAGTATTAGTGTGATCTTTGATCTGCACACAGTTTAAAAGAGGTAGCTCACACAAAGTATCTTCAGAGAGACTTTATAATAATTTAGAAATGCTTTAATTGAACTGTACTGCATGCAGTTAAAAAGAATATTGTGAAGCCCATCTTAATTAATTTATCTTAATTAATTTATCTTATCTTAATTCATTTATCTTAATTAATTTATCTTAATTCATTCATCTTAATTCATTCATCTTAATTCATTCATCTTAATTCATTCATCTTAATTTATCTTAATTCATTTATCTTAATTCATTCATCTTAATTCATTTATCTTAATTCATTAATCTTAATTCATTCATCTTAATTCATTCATCTTAATTCATTTGTCTTAATTCATTAATCTTAATTCATTCATCTTAATTTATCTTAATTCATTTATCTTAATTCATTCATCTTAATTCATTTATCTTAATTTATCTTAATTCATTAATCTTAATTCATTCTTCTTAATTCATTCATCTTAATTAATTTATCTTAATTTATCTTAATTCATTCTTCTTAATTCATTCATCTTAATTCATTCATCATAATTCATTCATCTTAATTTGTTTTTTTAGGTCTGTGGCGAGGACTTCAGGTAAACACATTTTAATTCCACTCTACTGTGAAGAACGTACAGTAAAGTTTGAGTTAACACATTTATAACAACATATTAAGAGTAGAACACAGCATATCCCACTGTATTGACGCGAGTGTGTTGGCTCGGGGGTTGTTTATGAACTTGGGTCACTAAGGGTCCAACAGCATTACTTTTATTTCTATTAATTTTAGTGCTTTTAACACATAATTCTGGTGGATACAAATTGAGGCTGTTCTAAGATTTAACTCTTATTTGTAGTCTACATGCTCCAAATTTTTTTTCTGTTTTTGTCTCTGCATTTATTTGAACATTTTACTGTTTCACTGTTACCTACTTAACTTATACTACATTATATATATGTCCAACTGCTCCACGTCATCAGTTTTTTGTTTTTTGGCCCACCACCACCCCGCCGTTTCGGAAGACTATTAATTCTTTATTATATATATATAATAATTATATTTCATAAGAACAATCATTGTACTGCAAAAGTTTTTTTCTTTTCCATGCAGATAGTGTTGGGGGATGAAGTGTAACAGAATGAATCGGAGAGAAAACACAAAAAAACTAAGAAAGGGGAAAAAAAACTTATGTATACACACATATATCCAATTTGTAGAATATTTAACTAAATGAAACCAAAAGAAAGCTGACCACCTTGCTTGCTAACAATGACCACTTATACGGTTCACACTTACCAGCGTTCATGAGACCTATAACGCATTTAAAGATGATCTTAGTTCTAACTGGCCTATAAAAATCAAACATTCTTTCCGCTGGCTAGCTGAATGCTGACTCCTAGTATGCTGTGTGGAGAGAGGCTAGAGACATTTGAACGGAGGAGACAGGTCACTGGTTGGAGAATGATTTGGAAAATATGTTGAAATGGTAATTTAACCTTCAAGTTTGGGTTTTCAAGTCTCTCCCCATTTAAAGTGAGAAGAGTCAGACAGAGTTTTTATTATAACTCCTATTAGGAACTAGGAACCCACCCACCCAACCCCACCTCCAGAATAAAGCTCAAACACGTATACAGGAGTCACAGAGTCTGACTTGACTGAAATGTGAAGTGTCTGCAAGTTTGACTATTAAGTAGAAGAGTTTCAGTAATGCCTAGAAAGCAGTCTGAATGGATCAGGCGAAGCTCCACTCTGCTGTTCTAAACTCACACATAGTGCTTTTCTATTGTTGAATGCCATGATAAGCAGAAAACAGCAACAGTTATTAAAATAAAGCAGGTTTTGAGGTATTCCTTGTTTACTATATTGAAAAATTCACTGAACCGAGACTTGTACCAGACCAAATTACTAATGGTAATGCTTTTCAAGGTGAAAACAACTAACATTAATCGCTAATTTTGTTTGTAATGTGAATTAACTTTTCTGTAGCTGCAATAAGAAGCCAGATCCAGCTGAGGACGCTATCAAGCTGAATGAGGAGAAGTTCCAGAAGCTCATGAAAACTTTAGGGAAGATTTCAAAGGAGCTGCAAGCCCAACTGCAGAGAAAGAGTCTGTTACTGGGTAAGATATGTGCTAAACTGTGATAGGTGGAGGTGATTTTCCAGCAATTTTTGTCGTAAGTAAACAGTTCAGACAAAAACCGGTCTGATTTAGAACTAATATACACAGGGGTTGGACAATGAAACTGAAACTCCTGTCATTTTAGTGTGAGAGGTTTCATGGCTAAATTGGACCAGTCTGGTGTTCAATCTTCATTAATTGCACACTGCACCAGTAAGAGCAGAGTGTGAAGTTCAGTTAGCAGGTAAGAGCTCAGTTTAGCTTATTATGGGACGTACCAGAGTTCAAAAGAGGACAAATTGTTGGTGCACGTCTTTCTGGCAAATCTGTGACCAAGACAGCAAGTCTTTGTGATGTATCAAGAGCCACGGTATCCAGGGTAACGTCAGCAGATCACCAAGAAGGACCAACCACATCCAACAGGATTAACTGTGGACGCAAGAGTAAGCTGTCTGAGGGTACCACCCAGACAGTTGCATGCCCAGAGTGAAGCATGGGGGTGGATCAGTGATGCTTTGGTTTTGGCCCAATACTTGTGCTAGATGGGCGCGTCACTGCCAAGGACTACCGAACCATTCTGGAGGACCATGTGCATCCAGTGGTTTAAACATTGTATCCTGAAGGTGGTGTTGTGTATCAGGATGACAACCCACCAATAAACACAGCAAGACTGGAGAAAGATGGTTTGATGAACATGAAAGTGAAGTTGAACATCTCCCATGGCCTGCACAGTCACCAGATCTAAATATTATTGAGCCACTTTGGGGTGTTTTGGAGGAGCGAGTCAGGAAAAGTTTTCCTCCACCAGCATCACGTAGTGACCTGAACACTGTCCTGCAAGAAGAATGGTTTAAAATCCCTCTGAACACTGTGCAGGACTTGTATATGTCATTCCCAAGACGAATAGACGCTGTATTGGCCGCAAAAGGAGGCCCTACACCATACTAATAAATTATTGTGGTCTAAAACCAGGTGTTTCAGTTTCATTGTCCAACCCCTGTATATGTATTTATGTATATATATATATATACTGTTGGCCTGTAATCATATATCTGACCTGGGTTCATCTAAACACGTATGCTGTTGAATAAACTGTAAACCATTTTCCTAAATACCCTGTATCTTCATCGTCAGACTCTTCTGAGGTGGTGATTGACAGGACGACTTGCCACAGACAGATCAAAGTGGCATCAAGAGGCCGATCCATGCACATCTCTGCAGAGGACTGTTCAGGTCCTACTCCCCCTCAGCAGTTTGATCAGGTCTACTGTGCCCTCGGCTCAGTTGCAATAACAGCAGGTCAGCATTACTGGGAAACAGATGTTCGCTGCTGCTCGGCCTGGGCCTTGGGCGTGGCCTATGGCAGCCTGAGCAAGAAAGGGCAGGACAAGAGCACGAAACTGGGCAGAAACCGGCTCTCGTGGAGTCTAGAGTTTCAGGATGGACAACTGTCAGCCTGGCACAATGACCGGCACGTGGCGTTGTCTTCCAGGGCTGGGCATGGGGCGCTCGGCAAGGTGGGCATTTTTGTGAACTACCAGAAGGGCCGTGTGGCCTTCTATGACGCCAAATCTATGAAAATGCTGCAGGAGTTCTCAGCAGCTTCCACGGCTGTGTTTGAGCGAGCCTACCACCAGTTTACAGAGCCGCTCTTCCCCGCCTTTCGCTTCCTAAAACCCAAAGAGGGACACAGTGTCCCAGATCATATACAAATCTGTGATCTCAGCATGTGATGTGATATATCCTACTGGTACAAACTGTTTTATTGTAGGGTAAAAAAAAAAAATAAGTAAAAAAATAAAAGTTAGCTTTTACAGACGTTCATAATGAATGGATCAATACTTATCCATACTTATCTGGAATAATATCTCTTTCAATTAATGTACATTCAAAGTTACAAATGTTTGTTTTCCATTTATATAACATGAGATTTTGGTTCCAAAGCAACAAAACACAATATTTTTATATATAGTTTATATATAATATAGTTTAGTTATTTATAATATAGTTTTAGACACGTACAACAATGCAACAGTATATACTTTTTAGGTTTTTATTTTTAATTTCTTAAATAATAAAAGATATCCTGTACTTTAAAAAAGTGCCAGAGCATCACCTTAACTAAAATTACACTTACCTGAAATCGATATCCAGTAGTAAACTCTTTATGGTGTCACTCTTGTTCTCACTGCTTTGCATCTTGATTAGTTCGTGTAACCTGTAATTAGTGAATAAATGTCTTTGTAAACAAAATGTGTCACATTTAAGAGTAACACACCATGGGGTGGGTTTTTATCTTACAATGATCTTTGCTTTAGGTTAAAATCTACTAGGTCAGGCTGAATTATGACGATAAGACTTAACTGACATTGTAAAATCTCTTTTTAAAATATGAGGAAGACTACATTTAGCCTGTTAACCCATAATGCACTACATATTGACCTAGTCAACAGTGCTGATCTGCTCATCTGAATTAAGTTTTACTGACAGGTCACTAAACCATGATGATCAAAGGTGTCAATAGTATTCCTATTCATTAGGGTTTAAAAATACTTCTGTAGAAGTTGAAGTATCAACTGAAGCTTTTTACTCCAGTAAAAGTGTAAAAGTACTGCTTTCAGAACCACTTAAAGTAAAAAAAAAGTAATATAAGAAAAAAATAGAATGTAAAATGTACATGAATAAAAACAAGCTGAAATGAAATAGGAGTAACGAGGCCATGTTTAAAATGTAAGTAGTAGAAAGTACTGATAATGGAGTGTAAATGTAAGGAGTAGAAAGTACTGATAATGGAGTGTAAATGTAAGGAGTAGAAAGTACAGATAATGGAGTGTAAATGTAAGGAGTAGAAAGTACTGATAATCCAAAATATAATATTAGAGAAATCTAGAAAATCAGAGATACTAAACAAAAACAGATCCTTCAATAATCAAATGACTGTCCTTGTCATGCCAGCATGCATCTGATATGTAGGTCTTGGAAAGAAGCCTGCTTTCTTTTAAGTACTACCTGGTACCCAAGTCCAGACTCACCGTGGTGTCCCAACACAGAGAACCTTCCTAAATCCTAATCCTGAAAGCACACTGAGGAGGAAATGGCAGCTGCGATCAGCAAACAGGTACTGTGCATTACTCTTCTTATTCTCTAACGGGCACAGCAACAGACTGGGCCTCCTCAGCTGCGACACCGTGACGTCAGAAAGCGTCTGGTGTGAAGCATGACTGCTCCATTCTTCAGGAAGCAGCAGGATCTGACAACCCACACAGAACCTCCTCTGATCCAGAGGGAGAGACGCATACTCTCTGAATCTGAGAGAAAAGTGAAAGAAAGCTTTAGACCTCAGATTCAGTATATTCTGAAATACTGGTTCAAATTCAGGCTCCCTTCATTTCCACTAGACCTTAAATGCAGCAGGAGATACTGTATGTTTGGTGCCCAACGTTTGCTTCTGAAATTTTGCCCTAAAACTAAAGTAATAAATCTAGATCAGTGACATACACTCGCTGGTCACTTTATTAAGTATATCTACAGTGGCTTGCAAAAGTATTCATACCCCTTGGATTTTTTTTCCACATTTTGTCACCTCACAAAAGTTTTTTTTAAGTTTTAATCACATAAAAGTTTGAATTTGAAGTGTGACATGCAAAAGTTTTCTGAGGAGCACCTTTGGTGATTTTACTACACACGTGATTGGTCTGTGAGTTCACTGCACCGCAAAGCCCGTATACCGTAAAGACAAGAAAAGCTCCACCTCTTAAAATAAACATTAAATCCTTCTCAGTAGATTATCAGTTTGGGTCTGCATTGGACAACGTCAAGGTCCGGATCGCGGTCCACCTTATAGTGACCTCTGTTCTATTGTTTACTTTTTGTGGTTATACTGTATATGATTCTGTGTATAAGTGTATGTATGTGGTAAGTGTGTGTGTAGTGGTGCGTAACAGTGACTATTGTGAATCCAAATAAACTGCTTGCAAAAAAAATTAAAGATGATGATGATGAATACTTTTGCAAGCCACTGTACACTGTCGTTCAATTCATCAGCTCTGTTTATCTTATTGCTTCACTCTGTAGTTCTACACTTACAGACTGTAGTCCATCCGTTTCTCTGTATAGTTTGTTGTCCTGTCGTTACCCCCTTTAACGATAGTCAGGCCCCCAAAAGGACCTCAAGGAGCAGGTATTATTTTGGTTGTGAAGCATACTCGGCATGGCAATGACACTGACGTGGCGGTGGGGGGGTTTAGTGTGTGTTGTACTTGTGTGTGTGGATCAGACACAGCAGTGCTGCTGGAGCACTTTTTTTCTTTTTTTTTTAAACACATCAGTGTCACTGCTGGACTAAGAATAGTCCACCAACCAAAATACAGGACAAGAAAACCATGTCCTGTAAGCTGCGTCCAGATAAAGGAATAGACCAACACAAACTGTGCAGCAGCAGATGAGCTATCATCTCTGACTTTACATCTACAAGGTGGACCAGCAAGGTAGTAGTGGACTGTGAGTGGACACAGTGTTTAAAAACTCCCAGCAGCGTTGCTGTGTCTGATCCACTTGTACGAGCACAACATACTAGCACACTAACACATTACCACAACATCAGTGTCACTGCTGGACTAAGAATAGTCCACCAACCAAAAATATCTAGAAAACTATGTCCTGTAAGCTGCGTCCAGATAAAGGAATAGACCAACACAAACTGTGCAGCAGCAGATGAGCTATCATCTCTGACTTTACATCTACAAGGTGGACCAGCAAGGTAGTAGTGGACTGTGAGTGGACACAGTGTTTAAAAACTCCCAGCAGCGTTGCTGTGTCTGATCCACTTGTACGAGCACAACATACTAGCACACTAACACATTACCACAACATCAGTGTCACTGCAGTGCTGAGAATTATCCATAATTCATATAATACCTGCCCTGTGATGGTCTTTTCAGGGTCCTGACCACTGAAGAACAGGGTGAAAGGATAACAATGTATACAGAGAAACAGATGGACTGCAGTCTGTAACTGTAGAACTGTAAAGTGCAGCTATATGGTAGGTGGGGCTAATCAGACATGGATACGATTTTGTGAACTATATTTTTTATTTTAGATGCTTTATTGATCCCAGAGGGAAATTCAACATCCCCACATTTGAGCCATCCGTGCAGTGAAACACTCAGACACTAGTGAACAGAGACACTAGGGGGCAGTGAGCACACATGCCCAGAGCTTTTGGAAGCACTACCACAGCAGCAGTTGGGGATAGGCGCCTTGCTCAAGAGCACTTTAGCCGTGTCCTGTCGGTTCATGGGATCGAACCAGCAACCTTCCGGTCACAAGGTAGGCTCCTTAACCTCCAGCCCACGACTTGTTAGCTACATTAGACGGGTAGCCACAGCTTGAGAAACCTTTACAATCAGCTGACCAACTGGACGCAGTAGTAACCTGTACAGAGCTGTGGGGTGTCTTAAACAACACCTAACCTTTTTCAGAGTGAGTTATTTGCTGGTCCTGCACTGGTTGTCAACAGTCCAGGCACTTACCTTGCACAGTATTGCACATGAGTGAAGGGAGGCATCATAGATCTGTTCTGCTGCTCTCTCGCAAGCAGCCTTGCCTCTGATACCTTAAACAAACAAACAAACAAACAAATAAACAAAATGCAGAGGCTAATCATGAAGGAATTTAAAACACACTGTACAAACGCTTTCAAGTTGTTTACCTTGTCGTTCTCCCACTGAAAGAAGTTGCAGTCTTTTCTATCCCGACACGCAGAGCAGGCATAAAATCTCCTTCCATCCTTCCCTCCTTTGCACTTCATCTCAAACAGGACTGTAGGTCCTAAAACACATACACAACACAAACACAACACAAATATTACAACACATATACAACACAAACACAACACATATACAACACATACACAACACAAACACAACACAAATATTACAACACAAATACAACACAAACACAACACATATACAACACATACACAACACATATACAACACAAACACAACACAAATATTACAACACAAATACAACACATATACAACACATATACAACACATATACAACACATATACAACACATATACAACACATACACAAACACAACACAAATATTACAACACATATACAAAACAAATACAACACAATTAATACAACACAAATACAACACATATACAAAACAAATACCACACAAATACAACACATATACAACACAATTAATACAACACAAATACAACACAAATACAACACATATACAACACAATTAATACAACACAAACACAACACAAACACAACACAAATATTACAACACATATACAACACAAACACAACACATATACAACACAAACACAACACATATACAACACATACACAACACAAACACAACACAAACACAACACAAATATTACAACACATATACAACACAAACACAACACATATACAACACATACACAACACATATACAACACAATTAATACAACACAAATACAACACAAACACAACACATATACAACACATACACAACACATATACAACACAATTAATACAACACATATACAACACAATTAATACAACACATATACAACACAATTAATACAACACATATACAACACATACACAACAAAAACACAACACAAATATTACAACACATATACAAAACAAATACAACACAATTAATACAACACAAATACAACACATATACAACACAAACACAACACATATACAACACAAATATTACAACACATACAAAACAAATACAACACAATTAATACAACACAAATACAACACATATACAACACAATTAATACAACACAAATACAACACAAATACAACACATATACAACACAATTAATACAACACAATTAATACAACACATATACAACACATATACAACACAATTAATACAACACAAATACAACACAATTAATACAACACATATACAACACATATACAACACAATTAATACAACACAAATACAACACAAATACAACACAATTAATACAACACATATACAACACATATACAACACAATTAATACAACACATATACAACACAATTAATACAACACAAATACAACACATATACAAAACAAATACCACACAAATACAACACAAATACAACACAATTAATACAACACAAATACAACACATATACAACACAATTAATACAACACATATACAACACATATACAAAACAAATACCACACAAATACAACACATATACAACACAATTAATACAACACAAATACAACACAATTAATACAACACAATACAACACATACAACACAAATACAACACAATTAATACAACACAATTAATACAACACATACAACACAAATACAACACAATTAATACAACACATATACAACACAATTAATACAACACATATACAACACATATACAAAACAAATACCACACAAATACAACACATATACAACACAATTAATACAACACAAATACAACACATACAACACAAATACAACACAATTAATACAACACAAATACAACACAAATACCACACAAATACAACACATATACAACACAATTAATACAACACAAATACAACACAATTAATACAACACAATACAACACATACAACACAAATACAACACAATTAATACAACACAATTAATACAACACATACAACACAAATACAACACAATTAATACAACACATACAACACAAATACAACACAGACTTCAGACTGGCTGGTGTCGGAACACTGATTAATCAGTATAAACTCTGATGGTGAACAGAACTCTGGACTGGACATCACAGACACGCTGTGAGCAGAGCTTAATTTGTGCCGGAACCGGATCCGGAACCTCTCATATTTTGAGCACCTGCGTTCCGGAACTTATTTATGTAGAACCAGAACCTCTGCAATGTTTTTTTTTTAAACACTGGGACTTATTTCTAAAATACATGAAAATAAAATAAGGAATGTTAGTTGTTTGTGTGTAATATCATTTTCAAGCTCGTTTTGTATTTGTGTGTAGATGGTAACTGCAGTTCACTGCGACACTAGCCAGTTTGTGATCAAAACTGAACAGTCCATCTCAGGAGCAGCCTTCCCCTCACTGCAGAACATCTACCACACCAGGGTCACCAGGAGGACCCACAACATAATCAGGGACAGTACACACCCCCAGCACACACTCTTCACACGTTTACCTTCAGACAGACGGTACAGGAGTGTGAAGTCCAGGACCACTCACAGGCCATCAGGCTAGTGAACACCTCACACACTACCTCTCTAACCTCTCCTTTCTCCTATATTACATAGAAAGCTACTATGTTGGATACTTGAAGCAGTGTTGTGTCTATGCGGTCCAGGACCCTTTCCATCACTGCCCACTCGTAGGATCAGCCCACCTTTAGTGTTCCATTACCTGATGTTTAACAAATTTAGCACTGACCGTGAGGACACAGCGGAGCTCTCTCATCCTCTCCGTCCTGGAAGATGACCTCTATGTCTCCCACGTCCTCGGTTTTCGCCATGTTATCAGTTTCTGATCTGCTGCTGAGAATGATTCTGAATTAAAACTCTGAGCGGCGCCATGCTGACCGTGTTTGTCGCTCAAAAATGACGTACGCACTACGTTTGGCTTTCCCGCCAAACTGAGCTTGTTTGAAAACGCAGTCGCGGGTAAAATGATAAATACTTTATTGTTGCTGTTTTCTGACTTGACCCGCAATTACTCAAGATTCATGGAAGACTAGCGACAAGACGCTTCTCTGTCCTGGAGCCCAGATGGTGGTATGAACTTCCACTGGCTGTCCGAACAGTGAACTCTCTCATGGTCTTCAAACTCAGGCTGAAGACCACTTTCTCTTTAAGAAGCTCTAACACTGATCTACTGAAGCATTGGTAAAAACCATAATTACACTTGATCTTCTAGCAGCTCTGGATAAGTACTGCTCTGATACTGTATGTAGTGTATTTATTCTCTTCTCTGTAGGTCTTCCAGTCTTGCTAGGTGTTGCTCTGAGTCTAATCTTATATTCTGTTGTCTTCTTTCTAGGTATCAGCACTGGCTCTAGTTTATAGCAGTGTTTTAGTATAAGAGTAGTTTGGACTTGTTTGCACTAGATACAGATATTCATAAGATATACAGATAAAAGATACAGATTAAACCTGTTTGTACTAGATACTCATACTCTGACTGAACACATAGCACTTCTGTAAGTCGCTCTGGACAAGAATATTAAAAAATATTTAAAAAAAAAGACTAATTACAGACAGGAGGAAGTTATACGAATCCTCTCATGAGTGTAATACTGATCCAGATTTGAATAGCTGGACATTTACGAACTGTACGCGTTGAAAAAGTGTACATGTCCAATACTATTATAACATAAACACACAAACGACCCTGCAAACACGGTTACATTGTGACAACATACTGTTTTGTTGCCATAACCTCCATAACCTCCACGGAAGTTTGCTAAGTTTCCAACAGGTATAAATAATAACATTAAAACAACGTTATTTAGTAGTTACGTTCTGACAGCCTAGTTCAGACAACGTAAAAGCATCAGTTTTGTGACAACGAGAATGCAAATGTTTTATTAGAAATATGACTCCTGTTGTAGGCCACTATTGCCACATGATGATGTCATGTGGGTGCAGTGGAGTCAGTCCTACAGAATTTTTTTTTTTTTTTTTTCTCGTGAGTAATGTCGTTCTGTAGCTCAAGCTGGAAAGGCTGATTTATATACTGGATTTAAATGAGGTATTTAGCTCACAGTTTTTTTGTGTTAATGAAATTTTCTTTACAGCCAGGGATCCCTGAATGAAACGACGGGCGGGTACAGTATAGACTCCAGAGATTTCAGTAAATCAATAAAACCATTTTAAAAACAAGAAGGTTTTTCAAAAACACTCGGTAGACAAAAGTGAGAAACTTTAAAGGTGGTTAAACTTCTGTGAAGCTGCTTTATGACAATCGTTGTAAAAAAAAAAAAAAAGCTTTATACAAAAAAATTTAACTGACCTAAATTAACGGCACTTGAGCGTATAGAAACATCTAGCAGCAGTGTGTGAGGAATATTACATGGATGTAATGCAGCCTAAACCCATAATCTCTATTATTACCTAGGGGAAATAGTGACTGAGGTAAAGTAAAAGTAAAAGTACCTATGTAAACACAAAATCAATTATACTTGAGGCATATTCCCTTTCTCATAAATGTACTTTACTGGATTTTATACAGTAGCCTGCAAGCGTTTTAATGAAAATCATTTAAACCCAGCAAACACAACATTGTCACTATGTTGATACAATGTTGTCAAAAGGTGTTTTTACGTTGTATATGAACAAGATTGCCACAACATAACCACTAAATAACGCCATGCAGTATTATGACTGCCTGTTGGCAACTTAGCAGAATTTCATGGAGTTCCATGCAGATATAATGAAACATAGAGGATTCTAGGAGGTTGCGATAACGTTACCAATACGTTATTACAGTAACTCTTTTTGCAGGAAAACAATTGTTCTTAACAGTCAGAGTGTGTGTGTCGTCTCACTGCACTGCATTACATGGATTAGTTCAATTCCTTCAGCAGCTCACATGATCTAAGTTAATGAATGCTTAGATACCCTCGGACTATATATCTGTATATCATTTGCAAACATGGTTACATAGTGACAATGTTATCAGTACACATATAGTCAGTACAACCTCCTAGAAGTTCCATTAAATACACCACAGTCGCATAAACAAAACATTTTAAACTAAAAACTATTAAAGAACTACAATAAAACAATGTCTCAGGCTTTAAGCAGTGTATAAGTATTTTGTGTAATAACTGTTTGTGAGGCTTTTAGATACAGTATGGTTCCCATCACCTCATACTTGAACTAAATCTCACTGTATTACAGGTAGTCCTTTGTAACATAATGCTTATTAGCACAGCTGTACAGATTCTGTAAGTAACAGCTCTTATAAGTAGAATGTGAGATTTTCATATATTTCATTAGCACCTCTTCAGGCTCTTTATTACTCTTATTATTTTTCTTTATTCTATTAATTGTATCTTGTGCGTCTCTCTTAGTGTAATATTGTTTCTGTTACATGTCATACATGTGAGCTTCACCAAGACAAAAACATCAGCTTTAGTATGTAATAAATAAGTTTCTTAATTTTCTTTTTCATTTTTATTCATACTGGCAAAGACATGCATGCAAACCAGATCTTCACTTATTCTGTATGCGCCCACAGTGCAGTGCTGCAGTTCCAACACTAGGTGGCAATAAATACTAAGCAAGACCAACAGGAGGGGAGGAGTAAATGCAGAACTCCAGCTTCTGTCTGAGAGTGATATAGATCCGAACATATGCAGGAATTATTATAATCTTCCTTTTATTATTTTTCCAGACACGCCCATTTGTGCATTAGTTTATGGACAGTGAATCAGTTTTTTTTATTTTTTTTAATCCTGGCATGTACCACCTAGAAATAAATTAACACCACCAGCAGCGACCCTCTTCCAAAGGAACTCCAAGTCCCATGCGCCCTTGCGCGCAAACGAGGCTGCACGGGGAGCTGTTTTCTCGTCCTGGCTGGATGGTGCTGAGGCAGAGGAGAGGTGTGGTCAGCAGCGCTGTCAAACAGGCACGAGCGCGCAACGACACATACGGCGCTGACCGTTTTCCTGCTGTAGGCTCGCGCTCAGGATCATCTGCCTCGCGCTGGTGCCGTGGGCGGATTAGAGCATCTCTGCGCTGAGCGGAGGGGCGCGTGCAGCGCGCGCCTGAGAGTGCGGGAGGATCTGGGCTGCAGCAGTGCTCTGGCGGATTTGTGGACGAAACGATGAGCACCGGTGAGTCCGTGCAGGGCACGAGGACATCATGAATGTGTGGCATGCGTTATAATCGACCGCTGTCCGCACCGTAATCAGCATCTTTTGTTTGGCTCGTGCGGTGCGTCACAGGAACAATAACATCATTTCATCCGTGCCCTACAGCACCCTGCCTACAGCAGGCCACGTCACAGCAACCTCTCTGCTCGAGTCTGTGTCTTTTTATTCATGTCTAGGATTTTGTGTGTGTGTGTGTGTGTGTGTGTGTGTGTGTGTGTGCTGTTTGTGTATGTGGGTGGGTGATTGTTTGGCTGTCCCACCTAGTCCTGTCAGAGCCCTCTCATTATGTTGCATTGCAGTCTTCTATTAGCAGAAGTACGTACTGTACCTCAGCAGGCCAGCTGACCGGGCATGTGTACTGTCTGTCTAGCCAGATTAGATTTTAGACGAGGTTTCTCTACAAGAGAGACTCTGTGTCCTCTGTGTTTTGATTTGTCAAAATGAAATTAAAGCTGAGCTTGAAAAATGCATCTGTTTAGTATGTAGACCGAGTGCAGCGTGTCAACCAGTTTCTTTCTTTTGTTTCCTTAATAATAAATAACCCAAGATAGGGCTGAGTGATACAAACTCAAATGTATACCACATTTCTTCTGCTGTCCAGATGAAAAAGATGTGATATGATAATATACCAATAATGGGTGATTAAATGAAGGCAAATTATGAAAAATCTAACCATCTGTTGCAGAAATACCTGCTTGCCACCTTACAGTGGGGCCACAATGATCCCAACAGTATAGGTTTCCTTTTTAAAGAGAAGAAAAACCTTCTCCAGATAATGTGTCTTGATGTGGGTGGAAAGTTAAAAGCACTATTGGTTTGTTTAAAATGTTTTTTATCTGCTAACTGGTTAATCTAACATCATCCATAGGAGGCTGACATCTATATTCTTTATAGTGTTGATTACAGATCATTGTTTGGCATATTTGTGTGATGCGTGCTGGGCAAATGAGTACTTATGTGACTTAATTTAAATTAAATAATTACTTCATTATTAATGAAAAAGAACTAAAATATCATTAATATTTAATTAGTATATAATTTGTATAAGTTACATTAGTACAACGAGTAGTAGTTCAGTAGTTTAGTGTTTGTGGTTTAGCAATTTTGGCTTTATTGTAATTAAAAGAGGACCGTTGGAATCTGTAGAAGATCTTTTCTGAGTAGGTCTATGTGTGTTCACTCTGGATAAGGCAGTTAACTCCACTACCAGAGAAATGGTCTTGTTTAATTATGTGGAAGTCTTTAAAACCTGGTGGTATTATCAGTGGTACTCAGTACTAATTTGCTTTGCTGTGGCTTTATCAAGCAGTAATGATGTTCTGCAGAGCAGGTTTGCTGGTAATTGACTAACTAACTGTCTAAGAGCTGGCATTAGCTCATTTAGCCGACAGCTAGTCAGTTCCCTCTGAACGTGCTCAATACTCACTGCAGAAATGTTCTTCTCCCTCACTAGAAGTCTAATTCACGTTCTCCTTCAAGTCTCTTGATGCCATCATACTCAGTATTTAGTAATAGTTTTACAACTATGTTTGCTATTTAATACACATTATATACATATATAATCTCATCTCATCGCTGTCCAATAAGAAACAAGTATCTTCAAAATTGCAACTTTATAGGAGAGACCAAAAACATACTTTCCATGTAAGTCAATGGAACCAGACTTTTTCCAAACTATTTTGGAGCACTTCTGTTGGTCTATTCATCATGAAATTCTCACACAATGTAAACAACCATTAGTGTGTTCAAATTATGTAGAAAACTCACGATAAGTAAGCATAAGGCCTTCTAACCTTCTAAAAAGATGGTGTATTTTCAGCCTATCACCATGTACAGGAACTGAAATCGCAGTTATTCTAGTCAAAATTCAGCATTCTCTTCCCTTATAGCTACATAATGCAATAGGGATGTAAGAAAATATTGAAATATCAAATATCAGGATGTTATATTTAGTGATACTGTATCGATTCTTGAAAACACAGTATCGATAAACAGATTCCTGGCAGACAGAGAATCGTTGTGTGTTGTGTATAAACCTCTGACCACTAGATGGCAGTGTTGTGAACCATGTTTGCTGTGTTTTAATAGTAGGATTTGAAAATTGCAATATATCACTTTGTTTGCAATATCGCGATATATTGAATCGTGACTGCTGTATCACGATATGGATTGTATCGCCAGGTTCTTGCCAATACACAGTCCTATTATACAATATGTGGGGATTTTGTAGTGCCTGTTGTGCTTCAGACCTATTACCCCAGTGAATGAGCACTTTTAAGGTGTATTCAAAGAGAACTCAGTCAATACATGGTGAGGGACGTGTCTACTGAGGATGTGAAAAATATGTGAAGAAGTGACTCATCATATATTTATCAATGTAATATTTGCTTTTGTCTTTAAGACCTAAACGTTGGGCCGGACCTATTTTTGGGCCTGCATTTGTGATGTTAATATGTTAAGATGTATGGTGTGGTTCAATAGAACTAAAATCCGACACCTCTGACTATTAAATAATTAATTCAGGGAGAATTACAGCGGCACACACACACACACACACACACACAGTCTTTTTCTGTTTTTCTGCTGACTCAGTTAGCTACTGCTTTCAGATTTAACAAAACCTCTCACACAGTCCAGCTTTAAAATCCCCATTAGTTTGCACCGTGCGGTGGCACATCCATGTGTGTCTAATGATGGATGTACCTGCATCGCACTGGAACAGGTCCAAAACTCAGTGTGATGGTATGTGTACTTACAGCATCACCATTTCCTCCTGACGTCGTAGCAGACCTGGACCACCTAACTGAGGATTCATCTTCATCATATGAAGAATTTGCTGCATGCTTTTTATAACTATGTAAATAACCAAGTTTTAAAACCTCACATGCATGTACAGTAGTACTAGTTTAGGAGAACCACACATGAGCATGTGACTGCAGCTGTGTGTATCAGTGCATATGAACAGTTTAAACAGTGATACTGTCCCACAGCTGGTGTGCACACATACAGTAATGGATAGAGGCAAGATCATGTCACCTCTGATAAGTCAGTGTACGATAGAGGAAGAGCAGGAGAGACAGAGAGAGAGACAGAGGGTGGGAAAGAGGCGCCAGTAATTAGCTCTGAAATGTAACGATGGCCTGTGACATTTCCCTTGTCTCGGCTTTTATTTGTGCTTGAGATTGAGGGAGGGAGTGGCTTCCAGTTGACCCTGTCAATCAAACAGCCTGCCAACGACAGAGCCCATAGGCATGTTATTTTAAACAGCAACCATTCAGCAACACAAGACTTACCCAAGAGAAAAGAATGGAGAATTATATTCTTATTAGTTGCTCAGAAATAAATATTTCAACTCAGTATTTTGCTGATCAAGACATTTATGATCGAGTAAGTCATATAAATGAAACTGCTTTTAATTAGTTGATAACAGTGTACTGCAGTCACACATGCATAATGCAATCAGAGAAGGTACTGAGCCGTACAGAGGCAGAAATATAAATGTCAGTGTGGCTCCTCTTTAATGTCTCTGTCACTGCTGCCAGTTGTTTTATTAACATATTAACTTAGTAATGTTGGAATAGTGAAGCAGCCAGGGAGGTCTGGGTGGGGCATATCTGTCATTGCACCTGTTTATTGTCTGATACGTTTCTCATACTTATATAGTATATATACTTATATAAGTATAGACAGCACAAGAAATGTATGACCTTCCTTTACTTAGTGTATTAAAGGGTACGTTAAACGCACGTGATCTATAAATGGCTAAAGACTAAAAGTCTACAAAAAGGCACAAATGACACGTATCCTACACGCCTCACACAAGAACTCAAACAGTCTGAGGTTCTACACTGGATGATAAGAAACGGTTAGCAATGAGACTTTTCAAGTGACACTACTGAAAGAAACATGATACACATGTTAATAATCTATAAATAATCTATAAGATCAGATAAACAGGTAAACAGGTGCTGTCCTGCTGCTGTGTTGATGAAGCTCTACGGGATGTTTGATCTTCAAGGTCTCGTGTGTAGCAGTTGTACTGTTGTGATCATCTCCACTGTGCAGAGCTGACAGAGCACCACACTGTTGTGTTTCTGTGTGAAACGCTCCCACAACGTTAGATGAACATGAGTGATTGTTTGTAGCTGCAGCTCGCGCTCCAGATAAATCCATGCTTTCAGTAGGAGCGGCCACCTTAGCGACGCATCGACTCAAGTTATACTAATAGATGTAATTTCGTAATCAACTTTTATTTATTTGGGGTTGCCAAAGATAAATAAATAATATTGTAGAAGTTCAAGTGAGATCACTGAGGCAAAGTAGACTTTATAATAGAAGTGATTTTATTTATATTGTGATATATATTGATATCTACTGATATTTAAAAAAATATCGTAATAAGATTTTTACCCATATCGCCCAGCCCTATATATATATATATATATATATATATATATATATATATATATATATATATATATATATATATATATATATATACATGTTTTATTCTACAGTTACAGACGGTATTCCATCTCTTTCTCTGCATGCTTTATCATCTTACTTTGTTAATTCCAGCAGTACTGCTGTGTCTGATCCACTCGTACCAGCACAACACACCACTACCATGTCAGTGTCACTGCAGTGCTGAGAATCTGAGATGGACAAAGTAACTCCATTACTTAAAATAAAAGTATAGATACTCCTGGTAAAGTATTACTACAATACAAGTGAAAGTTATTGTTTAGTTTTGGTTTTTTTTAAGTTCTGGGGTACTTGTTTTTAAAAATACTTCAGTATTCAAAAGTACATTTTCTTTTAATGTCTGTTGTTATGAACAAACAGATTTTCAAGCTAACTGGTTCATTGAAAAAACATGAATGACAGTGTAGGAGGAGTTTTTGTCCTGTGATGAACAGAATACAGCCAGTCACTTGTCCACTGATCTTAAAGCTTTAATGAGTAACGAGAACTCGTATAGAAATGTAGTCAAAAGTACAATATTTGTCTTTTAAATGTAGGGTAGTGATAGTCAGAAATTAAAAATACTCGAAAAATGTACTTAAGTACAGTACTCACGTGAATTTACATTGTTACTGTGCACCCCTGCCTAGGATGATCCACCACCCAAGTACTACCTGCTCTGTGGACTATAGTCTGCAAGTGTAGAACTACAAACTGCATCTATAATAAGTAGAAAAATGGATAATAAGCATAGAAAGAAGGAGGTGTTCTTAATAAACTGCTCTGTCGGTGTATATACACTATTAAATGTGAGTGTGTTTTGCAAAAACATTGTGAAGAACTCATAACTGACTAAAGTAATCTGTAAAACTCAGTTCTTACCGTAACCACAGCCACCTAGCACATGCCTCTGGGTCTGTGTGTGTTTGTATTTTCTTTGTGTTTGCATTTGTGGTGGACTTTCTAAGTCTGAAGCAAATATTTCACTATTAGAGCTGTACTTGGCACAACCATGCAAAACAGTCCTCTGTTTATTCTGCAGACCGCTAACGGCAAGTGGCCCATGGCTGACCTGCTAGTGCTACCTGTGTTGGAGAGAGAGGAAGAGAGAGAGAGAGAGGACGAGAGAGAGAGAGAAAGATAGGGAGAGAGAGGAAGACACAGAGAGAGAAAGATAGGGAGAGAGAGGAAGACAGAGAGAGAGATACTCATTTTAACTGTATAATATGTGTACTGATTGAGATTTTAGGATGTACCTGATATGGGAATTATGAGCCAGTACTAATATCTGTTTTTTCATGTGTTTATCTGTCAATGCAGATGCATTAAAATAAATAAAATGCAGAACCTGGAACTATATGAGCCTGGATTGGATCATTGAAGTAATATTACACTGATTAGTAAAGAGTTAAAATGTTTAAAGTTCAGTACAATGAATACAATGCAAACATTGTAATCCATCACTATCCAACAATATGGTGCTCTTCTGTTTTGTATATGTTGATAAGCATCTTATTTTGGCAGTTGTGAAAAAAAATTGTCTTGCTCTAATAATCAGTGATTAATTCCTGATTCATTACTGATGTGCATGTGGGGTTGTTTCAGAAAGCTGGTTTACATTAACGCCAGATTTGTGTTCTATATGAATGTGAGTCATGCTGTTGGAGAAAAAAAAGATAAAAAATAACAATAAACAGCGAGGCTTGTAATATAAACATAGCTCTAGTTAATCTGCTAACAGAATTACGGAGGGAAATTTAATGTGGTTAAATTAATTCAAAGTATTAGAGTTACTTTTTAGAGCCAATTGCTAAACTTGGCACTTCCAAATCATGTCTAAATCCTGGAAACGGCCAGCAAGTATGGTTCCACTTTTCAAGACCTGACGCAGACAACGCTCTCTGTGGTATTTTTTATGCTAAAGGCAAAGCCAGCCATGCCAACACAGCAACACATCTAACCTGAGCAAACACCTGGAACAAAAATGATACAGAAAAGCTAAACAGTGTATCTGATAGCCTGAAAGTCAGGCCCCCAGCAACATCTGCAGCTAACATTACTAGCAAGCCGTAGAAGTAGATGATACTTCAGATGAGGCATCTTCATCAGCATATTCGGGAGATTAATTAGCTAGTTGGATAAGTTGTAGATGATCAACAGAGTGTTTTTATTGTGTTGCTTGATGTTAACTAAGTATTATATCAATGAGAGTCAACACTGAGCCACTGGCTGCAAGAAAATTCTTTACCAGCAGCTATTTGTGGTAAACAAATAGTATGTTTATGTGAGATTTGGTAATCATACTCGAAACCTTTTGCTCCCAGTACCAGTATACCAGAGTATCAGTTCAGATGTGAACAGTATCCAAAGCTACTAGGGATCTTGCAGAAAGAGGTTAAACAATTTTCTGCTGACAAGAATGTGGTTATTATATTGTGTATCCTAGGGCTGAGCGATATGAGTAAAAATCTTATCTCAATATTTTATTTTCATATCAGTCGATATTGATATATATCACAATATAAATTAAATCACTATTGCCTTTTTACTTTAAGTAAGAAGTGAAGCTATCAAAATTTTGTTAAATTGTATTTTTTTTCTATGTACTATAGAACATTACACAATACATTACACACACACACACACACACACACACACACACATATATATATATATATATATATATATATATATATCTCAGGTGCTACTGAACACTCATGATCAGTATTCACAGACACTGTGTTAATCAGGCTGTTGCTGGTTCTTTAAGTTGGTTCTGAGGAAAGAACTCTGTTTATGTTCACTCATAGCGGTGAGTCGACTCTCTGCTCTAATGAGGAGTTGTTGGTTTAGTGATTCTGTTTTCAGTAGAAAATAAAGTTTCCTACACAGGATTTTTGGTTATAAAGTCAACTTTGCCTCAGCGTCTCAGTCAAACTCCTACAGTTTACACATTTATCTTTGGTCAACCCCAAATATATAAAAATCAAATTGCGTCGATTAGCATAACGTGCGCTGATGTGTCTCAAAAGATTGGCGCTCCTACTGAAAGCATGGATTTATCCAGAGCTACAAACATTCACTCACGTACATCTAACGTTGTGGGAATGTTTCACACAGAAACACAACAGTGTGGTGCTCTGTCAGCTCTGCACAGTGGAGATGATCACAACAGTACAACTGCTATACACGAGACCTTGAAGATCAAACATCCCGTAGAGCTTCATCACCACAGCAGCAGGACAGCACCTGTTTACCTGTTTATCTGATCTTATAGATTATTTATAGATTATTAACACGTGTATCATGTTTCTTTCAGTAGTGTCACCTAAAAAGTCTCATTGCTAACCGTTTCTTAATCGTTCAGTGTGGAACCTAAGACTGTTCTAGATACCGCGGGAGCTTTAAAACACTCGTAGCTGCTTCTCAAACGACTCTCTGTTAAATATAGTCCACAAACTGTCTGAGTTCTTGTGCGTGGGGCGTGTAGGCTACATGTCATTTGTGCCTCTGAAAGTCGAGTCAGAGCGTAGACTCTCAGCCTTTTTAACCTTTTTTAGATCACCTGTGTTAATACATTAAGTCTAGGATGGTCATGCGGGGCCCCACCCAGACATGTGGGCTGTGCTCGTTGAGGTGTGTTTTTTGGGAATGGTGTCGCTCACGTTAACGTTTTCTGTTATTTTCTCTTATTTTATTCTCTCTGCTCGACTGTGACGCTGCAGTAACCAGATTACTAGTACGTGGGTTAAGCTGCTGCTACGTCTACACTCCAAACATGAAATAGCTGGAACTCTAGTTCAGCCACCTGATTGGTTTGGGCCGCACTATTCTCATTCTCATTGGCTGTTCGTGTTGTCTCTCAAAACATGGACGGAACTTAATTCTATCGGCTTTCTATCGACTACGTCTTATATTTCTATCGAGGAAACACTATTTTACGATAATTATCGTTATTGTTTTATCGCCCAGCCCTAGTGTATCCCTATTTTTGTTACATGCTTATGTGTGTTTACTGATTATGTGCACACTTTTCTGTTTTGAATCCTTCTTGCACTTTTATCCAGCAGTGTAATCCCAGCATGCATTGTGTGAATATGGCTTAGCCTCTAATGCAGATTCTTTCTACTAGCAATGTTAGCTGTCTGGCTCTTTCTGCAGAGGGAAAGTAAAAAAAGACATAATTCAAATAACTTGTCCTACAAGTATCTGTTCTTAAACAATGTAGCTTCTCAGAAGTTTACCTGATAATTCATTTCAGTACAGGTTACTAAATAATAAGCCTTAATATTAACAACTGAATAACAAGGCAGTGGGTTTAGTGGGTTAAGTCGGAGATTCTCTCTTGAATATGATTTTGGTCTAGATGTGGCTGCTCTAGGCCGGTATGATATTAACACAGTGTGCCCTGGGTGTTTGACTGTGTCAGTAAAATGACGTTGTGAGGACAGCTGTTGACTCAGTGTTTAGACACAGTTTGCTCTGTGCTGCCAGCCGGAGTAATGTTATTGCACGGCCCGACCCTGCTGAATTATGGGTTGTCTGGTTAGTTACTGCAGATAAAGTGGCTTTTAGCTGAACATCAGCTTAATGATAACCTACACAGATGAAAACTGTAACCTGGGCACTCCATCACTTCAACTCTTCGAGGCACTCATGCTTGATTTGTTTTCCTTTGAGGAGATTTATGTAGGTCTCTATAAAAAAAAAAAAAACTTTAGAAATATCTCTCTGTGCCCTTCTCAGTCTATATTTATCACACCATTTTGAAATGCCTCATTCCCCACACAGAACACTCATCATGAAAGTCAACTCCGAGGGAGGGAGAGGAGGAATTTTTAGCATGCAGTGGCTCACAGGAAACTAGGAATACATTGATATGGAATTTCTGTGCCAATATCAACCAGTAACAGATAATTAAAGGGGGGGCTTTCATGCCTTTCTGGGTTTCCCTTTCTTTTAGTGTGGTATGTAGGTTTTTTTGCATGTAAATGGTCTACAACGGGGGTATTTAATTAGAGTCAGTAAGGTCCAGTTAAAGGAAGTTTCCTCAGGCCGGTCTGGACCGTCATCGTTTCTAACTTGTGTTGTGATTCAGTGGTGTATCCTGTTTACTGAAGTAGTCTAGTATCAGCATCTCATACCATCAATATAATATAATTCCAAATACCGTTTACAGACCTGCCAACATGTTTTGAGTTCAGGTACGGTGGCTGATCAGTACTGACTGAGTTCACATGCTCACTCATTATAGCTCATTACTAATATCCACTCACCACCATGTCTAGTTCTTCAACATACAAGTAGACTGTGAAGAAAATAAGAACTCTTTTAATGAGAAGTCAATATATTTCAGTTTTTGGATATTTCAGTGATTTGCCAGTTGCTTAAAATCTGTACAGTGGAATCACTTTATAATTCATATGTACATAGTATTCTAGACTCTGAACTGATATCTGTTGACTTTATGGACTACCTATTAGAAATTGCTATTTTATAAAGCTGTGGGTGGAGAGGGACAAAACCAATTTCGTTACTTTCATTTTGATGGCTCTTCGCTTGTAGCCTATTTGAAGAGTTTGAAACTAGCGCTATGATTGGTCAAAGTCTACTTTTCTTTTTTTTATAGCATGCAGTCTGAATTAGCCTTTCACTCTCACTCGCTTTACTCTCCTACTGCTGCTTCTTGCTTCATACCGCACTCCCAAATCTGCACAGACCTGATTGGCTGAGGAGGCTTTAGTCATCTTAGAACACACGCACTTGGTCTGTAAGGTTACTGCACCCCAGAGCCCGTATACGGAAAAGAAAAGTTCCACAGCATAAAATAAACACTGTCAAAATGAAATCTTTCTCAGTAGTTTATCGCTTTGGGTCCGAATTGGACAGCATCTCGGTCCGGACCCGGACCGCAGTCTGCCTATTAGTGACCTCTGGTCTACAAAGTACATGCTAGAGGGAGAAACCTGTCTCAGAAACCGTGTCTCAGCTGCCGTCTTGTTGCATTTGCAGCCCTTTTCTCTCTTGCAAGGTGACGTCATCTCGTAACACAACCCTTATTGCCCGCCTACCAGCAAGCTTGGCACACCCTCAAACAACACACCGAGAAAAAACTTACCACTCTGAAACGTCCTGCTCCAGGCTATCTTGGAAATGTAGGTCTATCATCTTGTTCTAACTTAATTTCATGATTTCACAGTGGGCTCACTGGGAGGCACAGCTTAAAGAAACAGGAGCTTCAACAGGACATTTCAAACAGTATTTCAAACAAAATATTTGGGGAAAATTGAAGCGTGTAAACCTGTTTTGTAGACTCGATGTCAATAATTGGCATGTTCCTGCTTGCCATTTTGAGGCATGTTATCACTATAATTCATATATGAAGCAGGTTAAAACTCCAAACTTCAGATATGCCTCTTGTCAGATGTACATATTCAGTGAGTGCTTGGAGAACTTAGCTCTAGATCTTATATTACAGTGTTTTTTGAATGATGTTCCTGCTTGGAAACCTATGTGGTCTGTAGAATGTAGTTATCAACTATGCTACCCAGTTTAGATCGAGAATGGAAGAATGGAAATGCCCAGCTTTAGTAATTATGCGAACGTCAGTGCAAGTAAGTAATAGGTTAATTCAGTCTTTGATGCCCAGCTCTAAACTTCTTGTTGTTGTTCCAGTACTTGTACTGGAATGTACTGGTGGCATGTCATAATTAAACAGCCCTTTAGTAACTGTTACCGAGGGAATGATAGAAGATGCAGGAATTCAGCGCACTCATGGCAACCCCAGTGTAGCATCCTTGTGCCAAAGTGACCGGCCTGGGCTGGTTTAATCACTGTTTGCTAGTTGCTGTTTGTGACCCAAGTAGTATGTTATGCATTGAGGCCCAGACAGAGCCTGATTGTGGGTTGTTTGTCTGTCTTCCACTTGCCCTTATGAGTGGACACGGGGTGGGGGTTGGTATTTGCTGCTGAGGCAATTCTTCCACTGTCCTCTATCCTCCTCTCTGCCTGCAGATAAGCCAGAGTGTCACCGTGCTGGGGTGGAAGCTGCAGGGTGTAATGTATGATGTGCCTTTACACAAAGTTGAGTCATATTACTATGACCACTTCCTACAGTGGCAGCATGAAGGTGGCAGCACTATGATCTGGGGAATGTTTTCGTGGCCCACTCATCCATGTGGAAGACACTTTCAACCGATTTGGGTCTGAATCCGTCCTTGCAGATCATGTACACCATACATGCTGATTTTCTTCTCTGGGTAGGATGTGATTTTCCAGCAAGACAATGCGACACGTCACATGGCCCACCTCACAATTCTCCAGACTTTCCAGCAGCTGTGGGATGCACTGCAGTCAGTATGGAACTAGATACTTGTGACCACCTACCAGGACCTTATTGAGTCTTCCAGTTTGTCTAGCTGCTGTCTGTGCTGCACACAACGATTAATCTGGAGTCATAATAATGTGACTTACACCTGTAGTTCGTTTCACTGATCCGGATCAAAATGCACCCCAACAAACCACATGAGCACATCGTCTCCTCTGATTGGTCAGAGCTATCTGGTGTGCGAGCGAGAAGGTAAACACAGGGAGAAGATCCGGTTTTCTAAACTACTGCACATTTCTTGTAGAGCGTATCACGGAGCAGCGGCAGAGACAGCATCTGTTCATAGCTGTAATAATAATCTGATAATAAACCAAACTACAGCCCACCTGCAGACCACCCAGCTCACTCCAAACATCAAGTAGACCACGTCCCTCACTGCTAGTCCAAGAGACACCTCGCTTCATTGTCCTCGCCCTGTTAGCTGCTACACTTCTCCAGTTCTCTGTTTACGCCATCTGCCGCATCCCATAATGCAAAGCACACCTGGCTGCAGGAGATATTTAGATCAAACTTGTGGAGTACACCTAATTCTTGGGTCAGATCGAGGTCGGATCACGTTCTGACCACAAATGAACCGCTCCGGAGTTCGTTTGGAACCGGACTGAGACCACCTCCTCTCGAGGGTCTCGATGCGGTTGTTTTGGTCCAAACCCGAGTGTGATTACTGTTTTCACACCTGCCAAAAAGAACCGCACCAAACGAACCAAAGTCCATTTTAACCAGAATAACTAGAGCTGGTGTGAAAACACCCTAACGGTTTATATCAAACAGTGGTGATTAATTTTTATATGGCCATTCCAAACCTCTACTCTTAAACTGGATTTACACGGTGATATAATTTTAGTTGCTTAAAACCAATTTGAAACGAAATTATACCTGAACTGCATAATGTAGAGTTTCCTGTAACTCAGTTACATGAACTGCAAACACCAACGTCATGAAACAGGTTTCATTCAATTAACATCCAGACAATGTATATCATCATCACACAGAATTACATTATTTTAAAGGATTGAATACAAACACTAGGCGCTGGCTGCTCAGGCTAGTTGAGTAGTAGACTTGTTGACCTTGCTGCTTGACAGCGAGACTTACAGCTTGATGTTGATTAGAGACTGATCATGTGATTTTGACAATAACAACATTGATGCCACTGAGAAGACCACAGGTGTAAAGCCTGGTGATTCTAGGGTTTCTTGAAAGTTAGCCATGCGATTTATGGCTCAGTCAGATTTTAGAATTTGTTAGTTGAAAAGCTTTTTTTTTTCTGTGGTTTTATCCATGAGCTCCTCAGTGACTAGTAGAAGTCGACTCTGCTTTCAACTGTTGTCAACCGTTAACTGTAATCGAGGGATGACAATAAGCAAACAAGAGTTACTAGCATTACTTTACTGCAGGGGTCACTAATAGGCAGACCACGGTCCGGATTCGGACCCAGACGTTGTCCAGTGTGGACCCAAACTGATAAACTTTTGAGAATGATTTAATGTTGACAGTGTTTATTTTAAGAGGCGGAGCTTTTCCTGTCTTTATGGTATACAGGCTTTGAGGCGCAGTAACCTCACAGACCAATCACGCGTGTAGTCAAATCACCAAAGGTGTTTCTCAGCCAATCAGATCTGTGCAGATTCGGGAGTGCGGCGTGCACACAGGCGAGAAGCAGCAGTCGGAGAATGAAGCGAGTCAGATGACGTGCTCTAAAAAAAGAAAAGTCGACGACGGAAAACGACTTTTCAACCAGGACTGGACCGAGACAGACGTACGCTCCACACAGAACGTTCCGGATATCTCGTATGAGTGTGAGAATGGTTCTAACACAGTTTCAGCACAGATTTAAAGTCCTGGCTGGACCACCAAGAGCTCACTTCTCTCACTGAACAAGAGAAAGTGTGGAGGAATACAAGAGAGAGATAAACTGATAAGATGTGAAGCTCAGTTAACAACATTAAACATTTTATTTACTTTTAATTATAAATAAACACTTTATGATGCACTTTTTGTTAAAAGCATTTTAAATGTAGCTCTTGTTTTTACTCAGTGATTAAAAAAACATTCATTCAGTTCAGTATTTAAACAGTAAATATACTGAAATATACTGAACGGTATGTGTGGTGTGTTGGTGTTTCAGTAGCTGATGGTATAAGATGCTGATACTAGACTGTAAACAGGATACACCACTGAATCACAACACACGTTAGAGATGATGACGGTTAGAGATTGATGACGGTCCAGACCTTGGCCTGAGGAGATCTCCTCTAACTGGACCTTACTGACTCTAATTAAACACCACTGATCTACTGGGTTAACTGCTGTTTAAACTCTTTTCTCTAAACATGCTGTGTTTGCTGTAAATGAGCTTCGTTCTGATTGGCTGCCCTGTATAGTGCCTCATTAAAAGGCATTTGGGTAAAATCACTTCTTATAATGTTCGTGTAAACGAGTGCTAAAGTGCTGCACATATTGCTGCACTTATTTACAAATGATTGTAAGTCTTGTGTGTGGTTGGTGGCATGGGCACTGAAGCCTAGCCCCCCTCATCAAACATGCATGCTGTATGTAAGTGTGTGTGGTTGAGAGAGAGAGAGAGAGAGAGAGAGAGAGAGAGGTGGGTTTTGAGAAGTCAGCAGCACTGCTATGTTTGAGTTGTGAGTCAGATAACCTGGGAGAGAGTGAGGGACACATACAGATAATGCATTGCTTTCTATGTGCTTCTGTGTAGCAGTGATGACAGTATGCATCTTCAGCAGTGTACCTGACTATTATATTCTTTAGCCTGGAGAAACTAATAGTAAACATCTCTTCATGGATGACAGCTCATCATCTGAAGCTCAGTCCCAGCAAGACTGAGCTGCTGTTCATCCCTGGAACTACAGGTCCTCAGCAGGATCTTGCCATCTCATTCGAGAACTCTTTGATTGTTCCGTCTAAAGATGCAAGAAACCTTGGTGTGACTCTGGATGACCAGTTATCGTTCTCAGCCCAGATTACGAACCTGACTCGGTCATGCAGATACATTCTCCACAACATCAGACGCATCCGACCCTTCCTCTCTCAGGAGGCCTCCCAGCTCGTCCAGTCTCTTGTCATTTCAAGGCTCGACTACTGCAACTCGCTCCTGGCTGGTCTTCCTCTGCAGACCATCAGGACCTTCTACTGGTCCAGAATGCAGCAGCACGGCTCGTCTTCAATCTTCCCAAGTTCACTCACATCACTCCACTGCTGCGCTCCCTTCTCTGGCTTCCTGTAGCTGCTCGCATTCAGTTTAAAGTTCTGATGCCTACAAAGCCAAGAATGGACCAGCTCCTCCTGACCTTATGGCAATGGCCAAAAGTTGAACCGCACCTCGAGCCCTTCGCACTTCAAGTACGGCTCGGCTTGACCCGCCATCACTCAAGATTCGTGGAAGACACGCGACAAGACGCTTCTCTGTCCTGGAGCCCAGCTGGTGGAACGAACTTCCACTGGCTGTCCGAACAGCGAACTCTCTCGCGGTCTTCAAACGCAGACTGAAGACCACCATCTCTTTGTGAAGCACTTATAATCACTAATATACTAAAGTACTGGTATAAACTGTAACTGCACTTTATCTTCTAGGAGCTCTGGCTAAGTACTGCACTTGTACTGTATGTAGTCTTGTTCTCTTCTCTGTAGGTGTTCCAGTCTTGCTAGGTATTGCATTGTCTTCTTTCTAGGTATCAGCACTGGCCCTGTGTTTATGGCAGTGTTTGAGTATAAGAGTAGTTTGGACATAAACCTGTTTGTACTAGATAGAGATTCATACTCTAACCAACACTAAGCACTTTTGTAAGTCGCTCTGGATAAAAGCATCTGCTAAATACCGTAAATGTAAATGTAAATGTAAATGTAAACCTTAACAGCACTTTAATGTGTGTGCCAATCAGTCCTTCACAGGAGTCTCTCCATAGTACATGAAAATTCTTGATCTTGGGGCTTTATGTTAGTATCGATTAGAAAAATGCTCTACTTACACAGCACACAACTTAAACAGCAAAAAAAATTGATGTAGGTCTTTAAACAAATCAGGAAAATACTGACCAGCATGTTTTTTTTATAGTGTATTGCAGTTGTAGCAGCCAAACATGGTTCTGTGTAAGTAAGAGACTTTTGATTAAGCTGTCTATGAGTGTGTGTGTGTGTATGTGTGTATGTGTGTGTGTGTGTGTGTGTGTGTGTGTGTTTGTCAGCTCTTTAGGGCGTCGTCACAGCTCACAAAAGATGCAAAGCAGCTCCATTCCAGAAGAACAAACTGAGGGATTAGCTTTGCCTCATCACGGTAGGCTCAGACTCATTCCAATGAGAGAGAGAGATGCAGAGCTCTGAATGTGGGTCATGTGCCTCAGCTCCTCAAATCTACTGCTGAACCTCCTGCAGCATGACTCGGGTGCCTCGGCTTAGAGGCTGCAGCAGCGGCTAACGTTCTCGTGATTTTGTTCGTGCCGGATTATTACCGGGGCTGTGTCAGAGTCTGTGTCTGTTGAGATGTAGCATATTTTAGGATTGCTCCTGCGCTGCCCCGGTTTAGTTTCTGCATATGTAAATCCTTTACACTGACATGAAAAGTGTTGTTTCTAATGCAGGGGTGGTGAACCAAACGTTTTCCCTGCTGTAACCCAGCTAAACCCGGCAGCTAAGTAGAATCAGGTGTGTTTGAGCAGTGAAATCACCAAACTGTGCCGTTTCCCAGCCCTGACTGAGTGCCATGTTAGCGATATACTGCCAAATGATCTTCAGAGTAGAGCAGAAATATGGTTTGACTTCTCTGAAGCTTCTGTGTCTGTTCTTGTAGCAAGTCTTTCATTTCTAAATGTGATCAGGGATGCTTACCTGTAGCTGATGCTGTCAAAGTAAGTGTATATGCATATACGTATAGGCTGTGTTGTGTAATATGCAAATAGGCCTATTCATATATGCAGCTCACAGTATGTGCACAGCTGTTTCAGCGTACATTCATTTGCAGTCTAACCAACAAGATGAAAATCAGATTGGGAACTTGTATGACATTCTAACATGCATTTGCTCCAACGGGCAGTGAAGCAGCCAGTTAGGAACACCGTTGAAAGCATTGTAATGTGCTATAGCAAGCACTTAGCACACAAAGAACTCTTCTGAACTGAAAATGCAGTCGCATGCAGAAGTTTGAACTCTTATATTCTCTATAACGGTTACACTTACCAGTTTTAATCAAAGTTAACTAAAGTAACTTGCCGGTAATAAGATGGACTGGTTTTCAGTGAGGGTTGGACCCGTCAGGGCTGCCCGCTATCACCGGTCCTGTTCATAATATTTATGGATAATGTGGTCCTGCTGGCATCATCAAACTGTGACCTCTTGCTGGATCAGTTTGCAGCCGAGTGTGAAGCAGCTGGGATGAAAATCAGCACCTCCAGATCCGTGACTATGGTCCTCAGTTGGAAAAGAGTGGAGTGGCCACTACAGGTTGGAAATGATCTTCTGCCTCAAGTGGAGGAGTTTAAGTATCTGGGGTTCTTGTTCCCGAGTGAGGGAGGGATGGAGCGGGAGGTTGACTGGCAGACCGGCGCAGCGTCTGCAGTGATGCAGGCTCTGTACCGGTCTGTCCTGGTGAAGAGAGAGTCAAAAGGTAAAGGTCTCTATTTACGGGTCAGTCTACGTTCCTACTCTTACCTGCGGTCAGGAGCTCTGGGTAGTTACTGAAAGAACGAGATCGCGGACACAAGCTGCTGAAATGAGTTTCCTCCGCAGGGTGTCGGGGTGACAGATAGGGTGAGGAGCTAGATTATATGGGGGAGGCTCAGAGTCGAGCCGCTACTCCTCCACGTCGAGAGGATCCAGCTGAAGTGTTCCGGACCCCTGCAGTAGGGAAGACCTAGGACACGCTGGAGGAATTATATCTCTTGGCTGGTCTGGGAACGCCTCGGCAGCCCCTAGAGGAGCTAGAGGAGGTGTCTGGGGAGAGGGAAGTCTGGGTTTCTCTACTTAGACTGCTATTTCCGCGACTCAGACCCCCGGAATAAGCGGTAGATAGTGGATGGATGGATGGATAAAGTAACTTTTGTGACAGCTGAGGTCTATTGGAATAAGTATTTCTAAACATGTATGAAGGGTTATGTCAGTTGTCATGACATGTTATAAACAGTACCTTATAGTAAAGTCTTACTGAATCACCTCTAGGACTCTTTTGATTGTTAGACCAGGTTATATGAGGCCAAACAGCTTTATGTGAGGCGTGTGTTGAGTCTTTAATATCTGAATCTTGGCTACATAACGTCATTTGGGGTGTGTTGAGGAGGTGGTTATTGCTTTTAGACTTTTTACAAGAGTGGAACTGTTTCAGGTTCAGTGCTGCATGTTTGCTTAGTTCCTGGATTATGAAACAGAATAATTATTTAAGTGAATATATAAATAAACTTCATTTGAGCTTATACTGTTTCTTATCCGTTCATAGTATGAATATACATAGCATTGCATTGTTCTGTATTTGAGGTAGTTTGTTGTGGTGGTTTTTGATGTACAGAGCTAGTATTACTAGACATTTAGAAATTTCTAGTAATGCATTATAAACTAAACAATGTCTGTACTTGGCCTCTAATGCTGAACTGCATCCCGCATGCCCCGGGGTTCTGGATTCCTTTGCTGCTGCGTGCTGCCCTGCTTGTTGTATCGACTCTTCTGTCAACTTGATTAACTGTTTGAAGTAATCGGTGCCTCTCTGCATACTACCTGGCACAAGCAGATGTCAATACATACACTGGATAACACAGAGTTAAGGCATGAATAGTCTGTAGGACTATATTATCTAACAGGCAGAAGTCATAGGAAGAGCTTGAGCGACTTATGTAACATGTTTTCTTTGAAGGCTGAGCTCGACTTTTACTCCCTCACACTCTTACTTCGAACAATGCCCCATTGTTTATTTTTTCCATCATCTTCACTGCATAATGTTCACGTTGTGCTCTAGTAACTTGGTTTTCCAATGCTATTGGAATCTGTAGTGCTTTAATATGTACATTAGGGATACTGACAGAAAATAAATACCTGAATGAACCTAATTGTGCTGGATGACCATTTATCACACAGGTGTACATTGAATTTAATTCATGTGTGTTCCAAAATATAAACTTTTTCCTTCTTTTTCAATAACTCCTCATGATAACACTGTCTGCTAACTAATGTTAATTAGATCGTAGCCCAGCCAAGTGCTGAACACGCATTCATTTATTTACTTAAATGGTATTAAATGGTAAAATGGTATATTAAATTCTTTGCCTTGAAGATTCGTTTAGTCCATACAATAATATACAGTGCGCTGTTAGTGTTGCCAGGTGGCATGACGTGATTTGATGGCGCTGATTGTAAAATAAAGAAAGAGAGAGAGGATAAGGAGAGGAGAACAGGAGGAACGGTCAGAGAAAACCATACACAGTGTTTAAAGTCTACTGTAAACCCAACTAGCCGAGGAGCCGTTACTGAACGCCAACCTGAAGAAAGATGTGACTGAAGTTATCTTCTTATGTGAATTCCACCGTTCCACCTTAAATGCTGCAGCAGTTACAGGAACCAGAATGTAACTTCTATATAATTTAAGGTGGAACGGTGGAAGCTAAATTCAGAAAGCAAGCAACTGAGCTTTCCCAGCAAACTGATAGTGAGTCTGAGTTTTATGGTAACCGCTAGCCGAGCATGACATCAGTGTTTCAGCAGGGCTTCAACATCTATTCAGTTTAGTTAGTGAATAGTCTGTTTTCATCTATGAAATTAAAAAAGGTGGACAGTTCCTGTCTGACATATTTTGGACACTGCTGTTCTGTAATAAATTCTGGTGAAGGCCGACCAATAAAATTAGGTGCTAAGCAATATTGTATTCATGACAGAAAGTCGTACAGTATTAATAAAAGTTCATTATAAAAGATTTATATTTCTTGCTTTTGCTCCTCGAAAGATTTGTTGATCATCACTTTTCAAAATCAAGTAAAATTGTTTTGAAAAGTCATTAGTAGTTAAGAGTAGCCGCTTAGGCAGGGATGCGGCAGGAGTACGTTTCAGTACGTTTCAAAATACTCAGTGGAAGTACGTGCCAATGAGTACCACCCAACAGTCAGACCTAAACACACTCCTGGGTGAGCTTCAGGTCTTTCCTGGGTGTTTTTTTAAAGCTGGGAACAGACCATAGTGAAAGCTCTGGAAAGTCTGGACACCCTAAGCTACCAATGCTTTTGAGTGAATCCGTTCTCACATTTAGCTAGCTGGACTTTCAGACAGATTTATTTACTTTTGCGTTCACTAGTACTGTGTATCGTAAGGAATTGTGTATCAGAAACTACAAAAAATACACAAGTAACATATTTTTTTTCTGTAAAATAAAAGTAATTCCTGTCAAGAAATCAGACACCTGTCTCAGGACACTACCTTTCGTCTCTGCAAATGTCTCTGGTGCCTTTTTTGCTGGTAGCTGGACTAAAATGTGGCTACTGGCTGCACTCCTGATGCAGACATATTTCAGCAAAGTGGCTAAGTGAGCGAGTAAGTCAGTGAAAAGGCCTCGTCTGAGCTCTATAGCAGTTTTCATTTGCTTTTTCATTCAGTTTACAGCTCTGAGTTTCAGGTTCAGGTGAGGTTTTCGAGGCAACTCATCAGTGAAAAGACAGCCCACCTGCTGTGGTTATCATTGGAAAACACTTTCACAGGTGTTAGGAATCTGCTTTACATGCCTAATTATTCATTTACACAGAGAGACTGATGGTGCATCCGAAATCTCCTACTGCTCAGTACTCAGTAGTAAATCAGTAGGCGAGCGCAGCTAGTATGTCTGAATACTCAGTAGTAAATCAGTAGGTGAGCGCGGCTAGTATGTCTGAATACTCAGTAGTAGATCAGTAGGCTAGTATGTCTGAATACTCAATAGTAAATCAGTAGGCTAGTATGTCTGAATACTCAGTAGTAAATCAGTAGGCTAGTATGTCTGAATACTCAGTAGTAAATCAGTAGGCTAGTATGTCTAAATACTCAGTAGTAAATCAGTAGGTGAGCGTGGCTAGTATGTCTGAATACTCAATAGTAAATCAGTAGGCTAGTATGTCTGAATACTCAGTAGTAAATCAGTAGGCTAGTATGTCTGAATACTCAGTAGTAAATCAGTAGGCTAGTATGTCTAAATACTCAGTAGTAAATCAGTAGGTGAGCGTGGCTAGTATGTCTGAATACTCAATAGTAAATCAGTAGGCTAGTATGTCTGAATACTCAGTAGTAAATCAGTAGGCGAGCGCGGCTAGTATGTCTGAATACTCAGTAGTAAATCAGTAGGCGAGCGCGGATAGTATGTCTGAATACTCAGTAGTAAATCAGTAGGCGAGCGTGGCTAGTATGTCTGAATACTCAGTAGTAAATCAGTAGGCGAGCGCGGCTAGTATGTCTGAATACTCAGTAGTAAATCAGTAGGTGAGCGCGGCTAGTATGTCTGAATACTCAGTAGTAAATCAGTAGGCGAGGCGTGGCTAGTACGTCTGAATACTCAGTAGTAAATCAGTAGGTGAGCGCGGCTAGTATGTCTGAATACTCAGTAGTAAATCAGTAGGCGAGCGTGGCTAGTATGTGTGAATACTCAGTAGTAAATCAGTAGGCGAGCGTGGCTAGTACGTCTGAATACTCAGTAGTAAATCAGTAGGTGAGCGCGGCTAGTATGTCTGAATACTCAGTAGTAAATCAGTAGGCGAGCGTGGCTAGTATGTGTGAATACTCAGTAGTAAATCAGTAGGCGAGCGTGGCTAGTATGTCTGAATACTCAGTAGTAAATCAGTAGGCGAGCGTGGCTAGTATGTCTGAATACTCAGTAGTAAATCAGTAGGTGAGTGTAGCTAGTATGTCTGAATACTCAGTAGTAAATCAGTAGGCGAGCGCGGCTAGTATGTCTGAATACTCAGTAGTAAATCAGTAGGCTAGTATGTCTGAATACTCAGTAGTAAATCAGTAGGTGAGTGTAGCTAGTATGTCTGAATACTCAGTAGTAAATCAGTAGGCGAGCGTGGCTAGTATGTCTGAATACTCAGTAGTAAATCAGTAGGTGAGCGCGGCTAGTATGTCTGAATACTCAGTAGTAAATCAGTAGGTGAGCGCGGCTAGTATGTCTGAATACTCAGTAGTAAATCAGTAGGTGAGCGCGGCTAGTATGTCTGAATACTCAGTAGTAGATCAGTAGGCTAGTATGTCTGAATACTCAATAGTAAATCAGTAGGCTAGTATGTCTGAATACTCAGTAGTAAATCAGTAGGCTAGTATGTCTGAATACTCAGTAGTAAATCAGTAGGCTAGTATGTCTAAATACTCAGTAGTAAATCAGTAGGTGAGCGTGGCTAGTATGTCTGAATACTCAGTAGTAAATCAGTAGGCTAGTATGTCTGAATACTCAGTAGTAAATCAGTAGGCTAGTATGTCTAAATACTCAGTAGTAAATCAGTAGGTGAGCGTGGCTAGTATGTCTGAATACTCAGTAGTAAATCAGTAGGCTAGTATGTCTGAATACTCAGTAGTAAATCAGTAGGCTAGTATGTCTAAATACTCAGTAGTAAATCAGTAGGTGAGCGTGGCTAGTATGTCTGAATACTCAATAGTAAATCAGTAGGCTAGTATGTCTGAATACTCAGTAGTAAATCAGTAGGCGAGCGCGGCTAGTATGTCTGAATACTCAGTAGTAAATCAGTAGGCGAGCGCGGCTAGTATGTCTGAATACTCAGTAGTAAATCAGTAGGTGAGCGCGGCTAGTATGTCTGAATACTCAGTAGTAAATCAGTAGGCGAGCGTGGCTAGTACGTCTGAATACTCAGTAGTAAATCAGTAGGTGAGCGCGGCTAGTACGTCTGAATACTCAGTAGTAAATCAGTAGGCGAGCGTGGCTAGTATGTCTGAATACTCAGTAGTAAATCAGTAGGCGAGCGTGGCTAGTACGTCTGAATACTCAGTAGTAAATCAGTAGGTGAGCGCGGCTAGTATGTCTGAATACTCAGTAGTAAATCAGTAGGCGAGCGTGGCTAGTATGTGTGAATACTCAGTAGTAAATCAGTAGGCGAGCGTGGCTAGTATGTCTGAATACTCAGTAGTAAATCAGTAGGCGAGCGTGGCTAGTATGTCTGAATACTCAGTAGTAAATCAGTAGGTGAGTGTAGCTAGTATGTCTGAATACTCAGTAGTAAATCAGTAGGCGAGCGCGGCTAGTATGTCTGAATACTCAGTAGTAAATCAGTAGGCTAGTATGTCTGAATACTCAGTAGTAAATCAGTAGGTGAGTGTAGCTAGTATGTCTGAATACTCAGTAGTAAATCAGTAGGCGAGCGTGGCTAGTATGTCTGAATACTCAGTAGTAAATCAGTAGGTGAGCGCGGCTAGTATGTCTGAATACTCAGTAGTAAATCAGTAGGTGAGCGCGGCTAGTATGTCTGAATACTCAGTAGTAAATCAGTAGGCGAGCGCGGCTAGTATGTCTGAATACTCAGTAGTAAATCAGTAGGCGAGCGCAGCTAGTATGTCTGAATACTCAGAAGTAAATCAGTAGGTGAGCGCGGCTAGTATGTCTGAATACTCAGTAGTAAATCAGTAGGTGAGTGTGGCTAGTATGTCTGAATACTCAGTAGTAAATCAGTAGGTGAGCATGGCTAGTATGTCTGAATACTCAGTAGGTATTGAGTAGTAGTGAACGGTACTGGATGACCTCCTGAATCAGTAGACATGTTTATGTAGGTGAACACAGCACACTGTGTATCCCATGATTCACCTGGAGTCGTGGATGAATTCAGAGTGGAGTAAATAAACGGTGTAAAGCTGAACGTCGGCTGTGTGTACGTAGCTACTGCTAGTGAACTGCCGCTACAGGAGTTAGAGCTACTGCTGAGATAAACAATGATTACATTCCTCCCGTTTCATCTTCTCTGATCTACAGCTCCACACCGTCTGATACATAATCAGATAAAAACTCAGATCAGAGTCACTAAAAGTCTAAATCTGTCAGTAAACGAGCTTTTAATGAATAGCAGGACTTTTACGGTGGTGGTCTGACGTCTTGCGTCACAGGACGCTGGTAATATGGTGGACGTAGTACGTCTGAGATTGTGTAGCTACTAAAACTCTCCTGCTGAAACTACCTACTAGTCTGACGCTCCAGCAGCACGTACTGAATCTAATCTAGTACCTACTGACTAGTAGGAGATTTTGGAGAGGGAGAGGGAGAGAGTACAGCATACTCTCACTCAGATACGATGTAAAAAAAATTAAATCTGTGAAAAGCAGAAAGAAAATAAATGAGGCTGAGAGAAAGAAAGACTGAGAGGTTTGAGTTTGCTGGGAAAGCGATGATGTGTTGAACCTCTACAGAGTTTTTGAGTTGCTTCAATTAAACTAGCTGGAAGTGTGAAAAAGTTCCAGCTTCATAAATGCCTTCTTGTCCTGTCAAAGCATTAGTCATATCTCAGAGCTTTCATTAGAGCGACTCCATTCATGTGTGACCTTGCGAGTGGAGCACAGATGATAAAATTCAGACTTTCCTTCGTGTCCAGCAGTCATTTGGAGAAGCACTTTGCTGAAGTGAACATTAGGGTTGATAAAAATGGTGAGATCATTCATGAGTTCATTTCCCTGAATTATGAAACTTTTGGGATGCAAATGCCAAAAAGAATGTGACAGGATGCAGATCTTAGGAGCTCTGCTGGGATTGCTTAGAGGTGATTTCATATCCCATAGACGCCGCGGTGCAGTTACAGGGCCAAAATGAAAAATGAAACCATCGCTACATCCTTCTTCTTTTGTAAACATGTTCTCTCACTTCTTACCGAGGTGCTGCTCTCTAAAGTGAGTTTCCATGGACTAAAAAAACTCAGAAACCTTCTGCAGAAGATGTATTATGATGGGAATACATTATGAAGCTTGCTATAGCACTATAAAGGGTTGGGCTGGTTGAAAGTTTGCCAGCTGGCTGAATTATTCATTAACAAAGAAAAACAGCCATTAATGTCTATTTGAGGTTAATGCTATGGAGAATCATTGATGTATGTATTAGTAACTAGATTAGTGGCTAACAGTGAGGATTTGTTGAGCACTGTAGGGATTTCCAGTGAGTGTGTGATGTATGGTTGCAATGCATGCTGGGCATTGTAGTGAAAGAACGTTGATGGACAAGAACAGTACAAATTCTTTAAAAAAAGGATAAGGTTGAGGGGTGCAGGGCTGCAATAGTACATAACAAATAACCAGCTAGTTTTAGGCCGGAGTTCCCCTTAAATTAAAACACTACATGTTGCCATGTTCACATAATAAAAAAAATTAGTTTTTGAAGCTTTTGAGTGGAAATCAGTGAGATGCTTAACAAACCATTACCTTAAATAATCTAAATTAGAACAGGCAGGCGTGTTAAGCATACAGACACGTTTCCCTGTTTTGATTATTAGACTGAATTTATTCTCTACTAAACAGTATTTTAATGCTGGTGCTTGGAGTAGCAGTACACGGAATATCACAACCCCTATGTGTGTTCTCTGTCCTTCTACAGGTTAGTTCTTGCAAAGTAACTTGTCAAAAACATCCTTCTTAAAAGAAAAAAAGTTTTGAAGGGACTAAATGAAATTTTACCCGTTTCCTAAACCGAAGACAGAAGAGCAGAAGTGTAGGATGTGGATTAAACAGTGTGAAACACCACATTACTAGTTAAACCAGAGATAAAAACACACATTCTCATTATTCATTATTCTCATTTCCCGTTCCACCTTAAATTATGTGGCTAGCAGTTATGTTCAGATGCTTGCTCGGGTGTGTGTGACTGCTGCAGTACTTAAGGTAGAACTGAAATTTGAATAATTTAGCGTAAATTAACTTGAGTTAATCAAATTTACAGCCTATCCTTTAAGTATGCTATATAAAATATGATAGTTTCTACTAATGCATGTACTATTATTATTATGTACTACTAAAAGTTGGATTTGTATGAATTTGGTACAAACAGTGTACAGTATAAATTTGCTGTTTTGATTTTCCTTGATTTTGAACATTTAACGTCAGACTTTATCTTTTTTTTGTGGTCTTTTTTGAACAGAAGTGTCAACAGTGAGCAGGTTTCATAGCGAAGGTGCAGCAGTGCTGGTGTGACTGATTGTTGATTGACAGTTTTGTATTAGGGTGGAAGTGTTGGAATATGTAGGGGTACTGACTGCACTGCGGTTAGCAATAGACTATATTCTGGTGGAATGACATTGTGGATCAGTAGCCTGTGCATCATGTAACACCTGATCTGAAAACAGTTCTCACTCTGGCAGTGTCCACAACGTCCTTAAATAAACAGAGATGTGTTTATTTGATAATGTGTTGACATTAAAAGAAAATTAAATTAAAAGAAAGTATCATTGTATATTTAGCCTTTTTTAAACCAAGTACTCCAATACTTTAACTCATGTATAGTGTATATGAGTTAGACTTGTGTCCACTTTGTCCACTTCTACATACACTAAGGGTGTAAATGAACATATATAGTGGAGGTATTTAATTAGAGTTCAGTAAGGTCCAGTTAAAGGAAGTTTCCTGAGGCCAAAGTCTGGACCAGCATCATTTCTAACATGTGTTCTGATTCAGTGGAGTATCCTGTTTACTGGAGTAGCCCAGTATAAGCATCTTATACCATCAGCTACTGAAAGCCAAAATAATTACAAATACCGTTTACAGACCTGCCAACATTTTTTTAAGGTGAGGTTTGAGGTCTAGATATTTAACATACAAGTAGACTGTGAAGAAAATAAGAACTTTTTAAATAAAAAGCCAATATATTTCAGTTTTTGGACATTTCAGTGATTTTGGATGCCAGTTACTTAAAAACTGTACAGTAGAATCACTTCATAATTCATATGTACATAGTATTCTGGAATCTGAGCTGATATCTGTTGACTTTATGGACTAATTGCTATTTTATAAAGCTGTGGCTATAAAGCAGCCACCGTGATCCGACTATTAGTGACCTCTGATATATAGGGAGAAAATAAGGACCACTGGGTAAATCTTCATATAGAGCCCCATTAGTCCTCCATGCTACATCATCTCTCTGCAGGGACATCAATTATTCAGGGTGTCACTAGTGAGGAGTGCTTTTATCTTCAGAAAGCATAAACATCCTCCACTTATCCTCCACTAGTGCACCTTACAGTATCTCAAAGAAGAGCTTTACATGCAAACACAAGCTCCATGTTAGCAAATATTCTAGATACAGGTTTAATAATCATGTGCATCAAACGAGATCCTGACTTTATGGAAGAAAATCATGAAGCCCACTAAAACCTAGCTTTGAAGTTGCAAGTCTACATTAGTCCTCCACTCTGCATCTCCTCTCTCAGACACTCTCCTCCTCTCCACGCTGTCGTGCTGTAAGAGATGTATATCCACGCATGCGCAGACCACACGGGCCGTGAGATGATTGCAATCTAGAATATTCTGCTTATATATGACACTGCTGCTGTCAGTGGAGTGGTGGGTCTGGCTGGGGGGACTCTTTCTGGGGGGACGGGTTTCTCCACCCGTTTATGACCGACTCGCAGTAGTACTAGAAGATTCACGTTATGGCACAATATTATCCAATCGTAGTGCAGAAAGCTGGAGGCTACTAGCCAATCACAGCCCAGCAGCCTGCCAATTCTGGCTAATTCCCTCTCAGTGGGCGTGTAAGCAATAGCCAATCACAGCGCACTGAGCCTGATACTAGTAGCCAGTCACAGCGCAGGAGGCGTGGTTTGTCGGATTGCGGGTGGGGAAAAAAGGCTGCACCTCTAGCTGCTGCAGCTCAGTACGAGGACAGACTCACCTCAGCGACTTCCACTGTGAGCTCGCTCTGAGGAAGATGCAGCAAATCGCTCCACCACAGTAAGCTGGATACTCGAGTAGTGCTCCTACACCTGTTATTGGATATATAAGTGAGACCTGGCGAGGAGGGAGAAGGACAATGCCTGAGGAAAAAGGTACAGTTACAGTGAGGAGAGCTGTGGTTGCACTGCTGCTGTAGTCAGTCATCTTATATTACATGCATGCTTCTTTCCACAGACTCACACTCACTCCTCATCTGACTAGACCACTGTTTTACTCTTTAGTGAGCCAGAGAGACAAATGACACTGAACACAGACTTCAGATTCAGTCCCATCAGTGATGGCATGTGATATAAATAGAGTTCAAGGATGCCAGGACTGAATTATTAATTGAGACAGTGGGGAAATGGGGAGTGTATGAGTTAGTAGTGTGGAATTTCAGAACATTATGGAAGTGTAGGGTTGACAGAGACCACTACTACAGAAAATCACCCTTACCAGAATATATGACCCTAGGAATGAAGTACAACTTAATTAATGGAAATGCATTTTTATTACTTTTAATATAAGTTGTATTAAACATATTGATATTTATGGTATGTGTTAAGCCCCATCAATTCTTGAAAGCTGTCTATAATGCATTTTGGGACAAAACCTATATTTGTTTACATTTTTATCTATAAACTATATGCTGGTGGGTTTTACATTGTTATGGCATGTACACATTGAGCTGCTTCATGAATGTTTTTTAAGGGATTTGGGAGGTGTCCACAAAAACAACAATATCAGCACCCCACCTAGTGAATAAACGATTACAGGCAGGAAGGCTTGCTGCTGCACTCCAGGAGCTCTGATGCAATCTGGACCCTCTGGGCAACAGCCTGGGCCCACTGTGTGTGTGTGTATAGAGAGAGCCAAAGAGTGAGACAGAGAGCGAGACATGTAAAAAATTGTGATTACTCACAGATGGTTAGTGAGGCTTGGTAGAAATCACAATACCAATATCTCGCCAATCTGAGGCAGATCAGTATTGACTATGGGGCCGTGAGTTAATGAAGTGATTCAGTGTTTCAGCTAGGTGACATCACAGAATTTCAGAACGTGGTCCAACATTTAGCAGGTTTATGATAGCCAGTTTGTCCTAATCAGCTACAGGGAGGGTCCCCGGGAATGCTTTCAATGGTGTAATGCTCATGAGACTTTGGTCCAAGCGTTTGGCTCTGATAAACATGGACTAAAGCTTGACGCCCTATGATCTGCAGCATTCATTTCATTTTGGGCAGAGCTACGAGTGTATCTCCTGTCTGCCGTCATGTTACTGATTTCCAGGCAAGAGCTGAATGTCACCTGATTTTAGTTCAGAGCTCTTTTTAGGAGGAGAAGTGAGATTAATTCCAGATACAGGTCCAGAACTTCCACTGAAGCAGACTTCTTTTAGACTGCTTGTTTATCCAACAGTATAGAAACTAGTAGCTTGCTGTGGAACCCCTAAACTTAAAAAGCCTGCAGTGAATGAATAATGAGTTTAAGGTTAAACACTTGTGCTCGCTCAATAAGAGAAAGATATTTGCTGTTTAGAGGACGGGCCTAACTGAGCCAGGCTAAAAATGTTGGTGGAATTTTAACGGTGTCAGTCACTCTATTTTGGATATGATTGTATGACAGTGGCAGTGTTTTGAACCAATCAGATTCCACTCTGCTCAATTCAAGCCTGCCGGAATAGAGACTAGCGATGATGTAACATTTGGATCCCTCCCAGCAGTCGGAAAGACGCCCCTCATACTGACAGCAGCAGCAGTAAACAAACCTGGCTGCTCCTCCCCACACGAGACAGCAGACCTGGACCACACCAGTGTCTTAGAAACCTACTAATAAAGTAATGACAGAACACACAGGAACGGCAGTCGTGGCTGTTGAGGAGATTAAAAGTCAGATGCGTATGACAGACAGGTGCGCCCGGCCCTTGAACTGCTCCTGTTTTGTTATTATTAGACGATGATTGATTAATCTGTAGAATTGTTAAGCCACTCTGCCCTTCCTGAATCACCCAGTCTTTGCTTTCCATGTAGATAAAGAATAATAAGCCTTAGTGTAGGGCTGCACAGATGTGGCCCATGAGGACATGTTAGTTAGCCAACCATAAAGTTACCCAAATCACACCCCCAACATATTTTTTGTACTATATATAATTTATATATAATTTAGAAATCAACTTAAAATAAACAAATACTGAAATAAAACTTTCATTTACATTTACCTGTTTATTGTTTTGTCTTTTTGGCCATAGGCCCACCATGAACATCACACTTTGGCTGCTTTAGCATGTTATAACCCTCAGAACTGAAGCAGTTAAATGATTAGTTCCAGAGAAGCAGTTTTCTCCTGATCCTAAATGTAGCTGATCAGTTGAAATATGTAATAAATAAATAGTTATACACAAATGTTATAACATAAGTAAAGCTTTTACCCTCGAGTGCAAGCCTAAATCATCACACCCTTCCTTAGAAGACATCATATAATCTGGAATCTAGTCCATCCTCAGATCCACACTTTTATAATGAGAAGCTGAAATCCATTTTAATTAAACATGTCTACAAACCTTCTGGTGGTCCTGGACACTTTAGCCTGGTATCGCAAACTCCCAACCCTTTATTCTGCCCTCACAGACTGTTCTGGCCAGCATGTAGGTCTCTGATGTTCAGAATGGGCATGACTTGCTTATTATAAATCTCTAAATGACACCACAAACAAACAGCTTCAAAGTTATTAAATGAAAGGTTTGTGTTTGCTGTAATTTCTTTTGAATATGCAAAAGTCTTTTTGCTTTTATGTCCTGGACATAAACACCCGCTGCCAGACAGGGTTGTGCCTCCACTAGCAGTTGCAATGGACTCCATTAGCTGAGCGCTAAGCTGGGTTTTTAATCAGCAGTTTGCAAACAATGACAAGCATCTTATCAGATGATGAGATCTTTGGGAGAGACTCAGCTTATGCAACAACTTTAAGCAGCAGTGGTATTTTAGGAGGATAAACAGCTGCTATAGCACGAGGACTGCCCAAAGTACTGGGTGTGCTGTTATGTTGTACATTAGGTTCCTTTGTGAAGTGTGAGTCTGAGAATTCCTGTGTTACAGTAAGGCCTCAGACTGCAATAGAGAACTCATTATTTCAAAGGAAGTATTTCAGTAGTAGTAAAGTGTAGTATAAGCATTTATAGCACAGTAACGTTGCTGAGGTTTCAGTATATATCACAGAATTTATGTATATATTGTGAAATAAAGCCATTAAGTAAGACTTTCTGTATATTAACAATGTCCTTCAGTGTTATATAAGAACCATATTTAACAACAGTAGTGAATTGGCTGCCCTAGTGGTTAAAAACACTCACCAAAGTGACTTCTAAAGTGGTGAGAAATGAGGGGAAGTGTCTTATTAGCTGCCCCTCACATGGGGAAAAAATGATCAAGTGCCCTCTAGGGTGCAATAAATTATGATGATGTGCCCGCTAGAGCAAAAACATTTGAAAACATGTCTATTTGTTTCCCTTACAACAGTCTAATCTTGATGCCTTTCCAGTAGGGGTGTGCCGTATCGTATCGTACACAATAATATCACCAACATTTCTGAATATGGTGAACGATATTATACCCTGAAATATCATACCATATCACCCATCACTAATTATCACATCAGGTACTACTTTTACTGTTTTTAGCAAAATAAAAATACACACTTTTCTCATTTCCTATTATATATCTACTAGAGACAGATTTGATCTCCAGTATCATTCACTTTACTTCAGTTCTGGATATATGGAGATATTTGGAGTGCATTATTCAGTATCGTGACATTCTGGATCATTGACTTCTGTTACAATCTGATGAAGATTTTTGTATTTTTTAATATCTCAGTTAGAGGTGTGCCATATCATATCGTATGCAATAATAAAAAAATATTTTCAATTTATTGCAGTAGTGTACTCTTGAAATATATATTTTTAATTCAATGTTTTGTCATATCGCCAAGAGTATCGTTATCGCAAAAATACCGTGAAATATTGTGATATTATTTTAAGCCCATATTGCCCACCCCTTCTTTCCAGTGAAAAAGTGCTCTCTATGCTGCCCCTACATGACAGTGCCCTAATGCTGCCCTATTCCAGTACAGGTGAAAAGCAGTGCTTTATCTGATACTCCTATGGGAGAGAAAATATGGTGAGGTGCTAGTCTGATGGCTGAGTGCCAGTTCAGTGGATAAAATGTGATTCATTGCTGTAAAGTGAAAATGTGGGGAGGTCTCCTGATTGATGCCCCTCTAATGGAGAAAATATGTTGTGGTACCATATAGGTGCCCGTGCAATAGGATAAACCTGAAGTGTCCTGCAGGTGGCTCTCTGATGAAAAGACTCTCATGAGGTTTATAATTCGCTGTGTGTTTTTATCATAGAAGTGTGATTATATTTATAATTTGGATTTGGATATAGACTAGGCATTGCATAAACTACTTATTTTACTTTACTGCTCTGTGATGACACTGTAGGCTTGACTAGTCACTGGCTGTGTTTACATGCAGAGATTTTCTCCAATCCGATTGAATTCATTCTGATTCTAGATTAAGACTGAGGTGTTTATATGCTCACTCTACTCGACACTCTGATGGAAATCTCTGTTTACATGCACACGACAAGTAATCAGATCCAAAATTACACGCATGCGTATAGTATGTCTTGGTGTAAACGTTACCATGACAACCATGAGACCAGCAGTAGTATGTTACCTGAGTTTCAGGTAGCGCGCTCGTGTTTTTAACTGCTTCAAAATGATGCAGACTCAAGAAAACAAATTTCACATAATTATTAAAGAAGGGGCGAGAGGAAGACGTCACGTCCTTTCATCCGTGTTAGCAAGGGGGCGCTCTCCCGTGACATCCATAATTTAGTAAAACAGTAAAGAGGGAATTTCACTGTTCTGCTTTTTAGCTTTATAATACGCCGATTTGCTCTATAGTTCATGTAACCCGTTCCTTCACTCATATACTCGTCTGAACAGCTCGTTATTGCTTTACAGCCGTCCATCCTGCTCACTGTTTTTAAATTTAGTTTAAATCATGAACTTATGACACATTGACTCTTCAGAGAAGACAGCAGATGAGGAGCTTTGTGATTTCTGGGTCCGCATCTCTGGTTTCCTAAAGGCTAGCAGAGCGATCCAGGGCTTGTTGTAGAGTTTGACTTTGTTCTAACATTTCTCCACTGAGCTACAGCACTTCAAAAATCAAATATTGAACTCAATCATATCTGGTTTTCCGAAGGCTACAATGATGTTGAAGAAGGAGCATGACGACCAGTAGTTCTGTGAAGTCAGTTACTCTTATTCTCGCCAAGTTCCAGCACTGACTGAGACCCAGCTAGTCTGCATGTTAGGATAACAGCTAACCCCAAGGGATTGGCTTTTCCTTCCCCACTCACTTTTCACCTGTTGACTCATTTACTTATTGCAATCTGATCTCTGCTTCTTGACAATAAACAATAACTTACCTCAGGCTGCAAGTGTGTTTTGTACACCACATAATTTGCATACCATTATGACAAAAATAATTCTTTAAGCAGAATTTAAACCAGCAAACTGGATAATCTGGTACATCGGCCACTAATATGGTGGTTATATTAATTTAATACTAGATACATAATGCATTTGCACAATGTAAAAAACATTTCCGGGCATGCCTGTGAAAATATATTAAATCTCATAGATGCTGAGATTTAAAAATCCTGTTTAATTTTTATTTTGTAATTAATACTTTTTTATTTTATGAATAGTGTGGAATAGACAATACAAATATAACAAAACAGTATTAACAGTACCATTCCACTCCACCCCCCCTCCTGAACGTCATCATAGGGGGAGAAAATAAACAATTAAAAAAAAGATTCTGGTCTGGTTATGGACCTTTGCATTCTTATTCCACAAATTGTCTGCAATGGACCATATATTCTAATAATCAGAAAATATACAAATATATGTCATCTAAATCTAAGCATCAATACCCATAATACTGTTTAATTTTTAACATCTCTGTTCTCAGTTCTTGGCTGTATCGCATCCGTTCTCTACTTCACTTACATCTGCCTTTGCATTTTAATAAACTTTTCCTTCTTTTCCTCCTTTTCATATCATTATGAAGACTGAATGTCTGGCCCCGACCTTTTATTTAGAGTCCCTCTGGTGAGATCAGAAAGAATCATCATGTTCTACTCGACCTGAGGCCTCATAGGTCACTTTGTGGTCAAATTCCAGTCACTACTGAAACTCATCCAGGAAGGTGAACCCTTGAACAGAAAGAAAGCCATGGAGGTGTAAGGCCAAGTACACAATTCTAGGCAGGTGTATGACTCAGACCCCTCTCCGGATGTGGAAATCAATTGTCCTCCTTTTCAAACCTAGTTCATTTCTCCAAGATACAAACTAGAGATCGACTGATATGGGTTTTTCTATAGTCGATGCCGATGTTTAGAGGTCAGTTAGCTTTAGCCCCGGAGCTAATGTGTGTATTACACTAGAGCAGTTAGCTTTAGCCCCGGAGTTAATGTGTGTATTACACTAGAGCAGTTAGCTTTAGCCCCGGAGCTAATGTGTGTATTACACTAGAGCAGTTAGCTTTAGCCCCGGAGCTAATGTGTGTATTACACTAGAGCAGTTAGCTTTAGCCCCGGAGCTAATGTGTGTATTACACTAGAGCAGTTAGCTTTAGCCCCGGAGCTAAGCAGTACAACATCCTCTCTGGTTCACGTCTACGGCGGAACTAGAAACACGTAACCGCCTCATTAAAAACCTCTCTCAAAAAAACCTCACTGTTCATATAAATTATTAATTTTCACTTCTTTGAACAGTTCCAAAGGTTTCGGTCTGGGGTCCTTCACATTTGGCAGCAGCACGTTCCACCGCACCAATAACACGGTAAATCGGCGCGGCAAAGCGCTAATATCGGCCGATGCTGATATATAAAATATGGCAAATATATCGGTATATATCAGTCGATCTCTAATACAAACAAACATGCGTGTATTTGTAGCTTGCCATGACTTAAAGTTAAACTTTATAAAAGTGGATTTTGAAACCTCTCTGGGAGATATATGTAATTGCACACAATGTCTGGAGGAGAATGGTTTTGGATTCCTTCCTTGAGTAGATAACTCTGATGATTGAGAGTGCTCTGAAAGATTACCACTGACACAGACATTCAGACGCACGCACTGCAATGCCAATAAAAAAGAACACTCTTGAGCAGCCACAACATGACCATTGTCAAGCGTCACCTAGAGGGTTCTGAAGCCCCTTAGCAGTAGGCTGGGGAGCAGAGAAAATGTGTTGTGTTGAGTGATGAATTAGCATCCAGAACCTCTGGGATGAATTGGAGTGACGTTTGTAATCTGAAAATAATCGCCGGACATCAGTATCTGACCTTACCAATGTTCTGAAGGCTGAACGCAATCAAATCCTTACAAACTCCTATTAGTGGATGGTATGTTGCCATGACTTTCTTCTACAAATACAATTAGCTGCAGTTGCAACCAGACAGTGCCTTTTAACCTATAAAATAATGTTTTTTTATCCACTTAGTATGTTTTAAAATATGCTTATTCATCATTTGATTTTTGATTTAATGGTCATATTAATAAATAGTAGTTTCCTGAATCCTGTTTTCCAGTTCTTGTCCTTGCGTGAGCAACCTTGCTTTAGAAGGTATCTTGATGGGGTTAGTGGCTGAAGCACCCTGCAGTGGTAACCTGAGTGCTGTGAACGGAGGGTCATGCATATAGAAGCCCAGCGGAATGTTGCAGAGCATGATGGAATCCCCCCGTGTTTAGGCGACATCCTATTTATAGAGAACCTGTTTAAAGATGGACAACTCTGTCACCACACACCAACTGGGCTCAGACAAGGCCCAAATGCATGTGCAAGCATGTGGAGGTGTTACTGCATGTGTATGGCGTATGTTGGAGCTATTGTGAAATTATGCCTATGTCCGATTGCTCCCCAGTGCTGACCTTTGGTAGGAGAAGCCACAGGGGCTTTGGCAGTGGGCAGGAGTTGATGGATGGTGTGAACATCTGTGCCATACAGCTCAGTGTAATGGAGAAGCCTGAGTGTGACACACTGGCTGCAATCCTATCACTGCATTGCAGCTTGAAGCTTTTTATTGGCCCAGTCATAAACTCATAGCTCCAGTAGATGAATATTTAGATGCCTGGAGGTTATGGATTGGATATTCCAAATTTAAGAGGACTGCAATGATTCATTTTTGTTATGTAACATATTGAACTCAGTAATATTGATTGGCTATTAAGTTACCATGCTTGTAAAATGAGCACCGTTCAGTGGGCTCTTCATTATGGCTTATGTGGCTTATGTGGTCAGACATGAGAATTGACCTAAGGATTCAGATGGAGGGGAAAACATATTCTACCAAATACTAACCCAAAACTTGATCACTGGTAGATTCAAGTTTGACTTTTAGTTTGCATTGATTTCAATAAGCATACAATAAGCCTGAGGATTAATGAATGAGAGTTGAATATTATTGCAAGCAGCATATTACTGAGTTTCACTTTCTTTAAAATTTGTATATTTGGACAAAATGGCAATATGGCACATTTGTTTACAATAAAAATGCTAATTAATAAATTATTATAAAGTAAAAGCATGACTCACAAACATGTTTTTTTTACTGCATTTGATTTATCCTTTAGTTAGTGTCGGCATGTCTTAAAACCATTCAGCAAAACACCAGCATTATTAGTTTATTCGTTCTGTGGTCATACGTCCATCTGCACATCTGTTTGTCTGTTCCTTTGCACATTGTGTCAATCAACATTTCTGATCACCAATGATTTCTTCCGTTCAGTTACCATCATATAAAAGCTGGATAATGAGTGCTGGACAGATACCAGTCAATCAAACTGCTTATTAAGCTACGCCCACCAAGTTTTTGTGCTTTGTCATATTTATATATTATATATTTTGTTCAAGCTTTGTTGGATGTTCAATATAAGTTGATATAGCATCATTCAAACATCATTTTAATATGTTCCCAGAGACTTTAGTGATATTTAGAGTGAAATCATTTTACATTCATTTCCATTAAAAGTAATTACATAATTATATAATTCTACCAGTTTAAGGTATGTTTTTGCTGGGGTAGTGATGGTATGCATAACAGTGATACAGCAAACGTTTTTTTTAGACAGGAAGCTTTTATTTACTCAGTAAACACTTTATTATTAAATATTAAACAGTATTAATAGAGTAAGTAGAACTTTTTCATACGTCAGTGTGTTTATTTAACCCTTTCCAAGCTTCTCCTAAACAACCCAGTATTATTATCAGTTCTCATCTAATACCTGCTTTGACTGCTCAGTACTTCATTAAGCTAAATCAAGATTTCTGCTGAAGGAACTGGACACATTCATACAATGTCTGGGGCGTCCAGGAGAAATCTGGAACCTAACTTTGTTCTTCAAACTGGATCAAGATATGATCTACTTCTCTCACAATAAGATATTTATACTACTTTGTGTTGCATTACTGCTTATCTACATCTGTTTTAATCATATCTGGTGTTTTTACTTGTGAAAAAAACACTTATTGCTAAGATAAGGGTTTCAATAATCTTAGGCATTTGCACAGTAGTGTATACATGTATTTTTATTTTACTCCAGTTTCAAACAGCTGTTTAGTTCCAGTGTATGCATATCAGCCCACGGTTCCCATATCAGTGCTTCCCTAATATTATATCTCTGAAGCCCCTTGTTAAATGGTTGCCTGACCCTTCCAACATTCTTGACTTTATTGGAAACATACTTTCCTGTTGAATACCGGTAGTGGGCTCCTGTGGGCACCATCAAAGAGTGGGCATGCCTTCAGTGACCGTATTACTGTCGTTTCAGCTCTGTTTCCATTCCATTTACTTTTCTCTTGAAGAAAAGTCCCTTGTTGGTATTCTGGATCTCTAAGCTTTAATCTAGCAGTATCTGCTCAGACATGAAACGGATTTATAGTCAGTGTTGTTTTAATAGTGACTTAGCCAGAGAGAGATGTTGTATAATTCAATGCAAATTGAATGGAAAAGTTTTGCATCCTCCTGAGCTTGGCAGCTGGAGTAGGTTCATCTACTGCTTGGTTTCTGCTGGCCCTCTCAGGCTTGGATGGGATGTGTTTGTGTTGGGTTTGGACTGTGCGGCCACTGCTGTTTAACAAGTGTACCTGATCTTTTAGAGCAGGAAATCGTTTTAGCTTAAAAGGGGGCCTGTAAACATTCCCAACATGCTTTGCTTGAGGTGCAGCTGCGGAAAAGAATTCTCTTAGGGACCAATAAAGTATGTTGACAAGGTCAGTGCTGTTATTGCACAGTATCCTGGTGTCAAGTGGCATATAAATTGTAGTGAATGTGAGCCTATGTGGTAGCATCCGTTGTGGTCTCGAACTGTATATCTTCTTGTTCTCCATGGCTTTCAACTACTGATATTTCTCCTAACAGCCCAGGTTGATAAAAAAAACATCTTAATTGTTTCCTTCTTCACATTACTTAAAGTGGTTTCCTGTTTGTCCCCTTCTCGTGATCTTGCGTAAGGTTTGTGTGAAACCCTTTCAAAGCTCTTTTATCTAATTAAAGACCCAGCAGGCCTGTTTCTGAGCCCTGTCAAACCGGCTTCACGCAGAAGGCGCTCTGTGAATGAGCACCAGAGCGAGCTCTAAGCCTCAGAGAACAATTAGCTCAGGAAACATCTCTCACAGACGTCCACTACAGAATACGATGGGATGTCCAACATAAACCGGTTTTGCTCCACACCCTTCGAAAACAAGCGGCTCTGGATGAGGGACAGACACAGTCCTGTGTTCTTCCAGGAGTTTGCAACCTGTGGAGACAAACTTTCATGTGCTACTTTTAAAATGAAAAGAGTGAACGTTCAGGAGAGTATACTGAAATTACAAAAAAAAAAAATTACTCTTTTCTGAGGATCTCTCAGCTCTCGGTGATCAGAACTAGTAGGGATACAACAATCTGGTTATTGTATAATTGTATATATCTATGTCTATCATATGTGCATACTTATATGCTAATGCAGAACGATTTATACAATTAGACCTCATCCATTTGGATTAGCATTATGGAGAAACGTAATCTTTGTACTTTGTAGAGGGTTACAGGGGCGATTGTAGGCTTAGAGGTTTAGGGGTGCTAAGCACCCAAATAAGAACAGCTCATAAAAAAACTACATTTTAAAATCATTTTGGACCATAAATACTAAATCAGTGTTGGGGAAACACTGTGACTGGAAAGACACCAACAAATCTAAAACAAATCTTAGTTTACAAATGTATTAAGACATTTTATTACAAGTAAAATATAATAAAGGATTTTTAATATAAAATAGAAATAGAAATATAAAATAGAACACATTTTTCTAATATTGAGCTTCTGTGGGCTAGAGGGACCAGATGAGAATAAGAGAAATTCAGAGAAATTCAGATTGATCAAGATCATGTTGGCCTTACTTGAATATAAGAATTGAATATCTATAGCTGACTTGCTGACCACACACACACACACACACACACACACACACACACACAGTTACGTTATAGCATAATCTCTTCATATCGTATCATTCTATAACATTAATTATCTACTACACATACAGACAGTACTACTCTACACCTTAACTTTAATAACACACAGACTAACCACCAGCACAGCAGCTACAGCTCTCTCTTCTTATAAACAGTAAACAGAGCACCTACAGCTCCATTAGCCTAATAAACTAAAATAAATCACTCCTAGATAACAATAACAGAATAAAGAGTGATCAGAAATATGGGTTAGGGTTCGAGCTAGGATGATAATGACTGTAATGTGTTGGTTCTGAGTGATCAAGTATAAAAATACTAAACTTACTAGACACACAACACCAAGCACCCCTAAACTGAGCCTAGCTAAGCCCCTGACAGTAACCCAGTGTCACCTAAACATTGGGCTCTTCTGGACTATATTAAACCTAGCATGAAATTTCAGCTGCCTGATATGATATTGTTTTGAGTATCTTCCACTAACTGTGGTTCAGATATCATTGTGCTCTTTGACAAATCTGTGAAGCAAATAATTTAAATTCTGTAGAAAAACAATGAACACAAATAACAACATATGAAAACATTATGAAAAACATTAAAGATTAAAGAAGGGCCACTTCCAAACGTGGACTAAAAGACCAAAAACATACTTTTCTTTCAATGTAAGTCAATGGAACCAGAATTCTCTAAGCTATTTTGGAGGACTTCTATTCGTCCATTAGTCATGAAATTGTCACACAATGTAAACACAGTGTTTAAATGATGTAGAAAACTTAAAGTTGTTTTTCATTGGACAGTGATGATATGTGCTTCGTGGGTTTTTCTGCAGTTTTCTTTTTGTCTGATCCTCGTTAATGTCAGATCCTTAAAGAAGTTTCATTTTCTCAAAGTGGAATTAGTTCATGAGTTTTTTGTTTTTTTTTCTTTTTCTGACGTTCAGAAAGAAATACGCTGAAGAGTCTCTCTGTTGTTGATGATCAGCTGAAACTCAGCATTCTCAGGTGCTGCTGTAAGAATCCAGATCATGTTTTCTTGTATGACTTCATGTTAAAGACATCTTCTAACTGTCTTCCCTTCTGCACTGAAATCAGTTTGATCTCAGGTTTTCAGGCTGTAACGTTTGCTCACCTGTAGAGCGAGACAGGAGGAAGTGTGGATGTACAGAATGTGTTCATTTGTTGTTGATTGGTATGTGACCTTCTGTGTGATTGGTATGTGACCTTTGATCTCTAAGAGTGTGTTTATTATGTGAGCATGTAGTATTATTTGACACTGATCACTCTTTCTCTCACTTCTTCTTTCTCTACGTTTCTCTCTCTCTCTCTCTCTCCCTCTCTCTCCCTCTCTCTCTCTCTCTCTCTCCCCCTCTGTCTCTCGCTCTCTCCCTCTCCCACTATTTCTCTCTCTCTTTCTGTACCTCTTTCTTTCTCTCTCTGTCCCTATGTCATTCTCTCACACACCCTCTCTTTTTCTCCATCGCTTTCTTTTACCTTTTACTTCCCAATCTCTCTCTCTCCCTCCCTCTCTTTCTCTCTCCCTTTCTCTCTCTCCCTGTCTCTTTATTTATTTTACTTCATCTGTCTTTCTTTCCATTTCTGTCTCCCCCTCTCTCTCTCTCCCTATGTCATTCTCTTACACATTCATTTTTTCTCCATCACTTTCTTTTACTTTTTATTCCAATCTATTTCTCTCTCTCTCTCTCTCTCTCTCTCTCTCTCTCTCTCTCTTCATCTGTCTTTCATCTGTCTCTTGCGCTCTATCACTTTCTCTCCATCTCTTTTTTTCACTAACCCTATCCTTTTCTCTGTCACTGTCTGCCTCTCTCTCCCCATCACTTTCTTCCACTGCCCGTCTCTTTCTGTCCCTGTCTCTCTCATTTCATCTCCTTCTTTCAATGCCCCCTCTCCATCACTATCTCTATCGCTCTTTTCATTGGTTTCTTTCACTTCCTCTCTCCATCTTTCTCTCTGTCCCTCTCTCTCTCTCTCTTTCTCTCTCCCTCAGTGTTCCAGCAGCAGGCGGTGCCTGGTCCTCTGGAGCAGTCTAGGGGGCCGCCCCACAGCGGGCCCATCCCGTGTCAGAACTGTGGCAAGGCCTGCAAGGGGGAGGTGCTGCGAGTGCAGAACAAACACTTCCACATAAAGTGCTTCGTCTGTAAAGGTAACGAGTCCTGTCACGAATTCTCACACGGCAACCTTAGCGATATAATTCATACCGGATTTCAGAGATCTGACACGCATTCATCCGCAGTCAGGTCAACAGCAGGTTATTGAGCTGTGCATTGAAAACTCTCCCGCTGACCTTTACAATAAAGGAGTCGGAAGATTAACTGAGTAAACAAGTGTGTTTTGTAAATGCTGTGCAACTGCCAGAGCGTCTTTAGACACACACACACACACACACACACACACACACACACCTGTTAGAACAACTGCCCCAGCAAATAGAGGACAATGATAGGGTGCATTTTAGGTTTTCGGAGTAGAGCACAGTGAACTCACCTGTCATTATACCTATTGTTGCCAGACTGATGGTTAAGAGAAGAAGCAAAGCATGTTTCAGTGTCCAAATGCCAAAGAATAAAACAGAGAAATGTGCTAAATAATAAAGATCTGCAACCAAGACAAAGTTTGGGGGTTTAAAAATAATCATATCATTTCTGTTCAAAAGGAACATGTTATCCTTCTAGTTAGGTTTAAACACATTAGCCATGATTGTGTTTGTTGTTCAGATTTTATGTTTAAAGAGTGGCCGGTTATGTTGGCATACCTAGAAGCGCAACTGTCTGAGGTTTAGTCCTATTTTCAGCAAATCACTATAACATATACTACTGCTCAAAAGTTTGGGATCACAGTGAAATGTTCTTGTTTTAATGGAGTATCTTCTTCCTTAACACAACAATGGACTGACGGGTCTCTAAAGAAAGTTGTTTCTTTCTGGTCATTGTGAGTCGGTCAGCAAGCCATCAACTGCTGATCTTCAGATACTAAACTAACCTAGAATGTTGTTCCCTTTTATACTCACTTATTAGTAGAATGTGTTTCAGCTGTGCATCACAATTGATCAAGAGTGTCCTAACAACCAATTAGTCCAATAACATCCTTAACTTGGATTGGTGGTCGTACCAGGAGATTTAGACAGAGGACTGAGATTTACTGATAATAGACTATATGTAAAATAAGCCTCTATACAAAAATAGACTTTAATACAAACATTTTTATTCTTTAAAATCATCTGATACACTTACATTAATTGTGAAATTGACAATATTGTTTGTGAATTGCATGAAAATTGCATGAAATGAAATTCTAAAGTGATCCTAAACTTTTGAGCGGTAGTGTACATTCCAGTGAAGCTGCTAAAGTAGTTTCATATCAGCCCAGTATCTGTGCTGTGTTAGTGTCAGGCTCAGTATCAGCCGGTGTAAGTGGTCTGCCTGTACAGTGCTGTGCAAAAGTTGAAGACCACCATTTAGTTTCCAGTAAAAACAACCATTAGGTTCAACGTTCAGAAACATATACAATATAGTAGCCTCACACATGATGTCTTCAGCTTCTTGCAATCCCAGTAATACCATACATATTCAGGAATGTTGAGGTCTGGACTCTGGGGTGGTCAGTTCTGAGAACACCAGCAGCTTCTTTGATTTGCAATGTTTCTTTTTTTTTCTATTTCCTTTTTCTCAGTAACAGCTTCTTGACAGCTACACATCCTTCCAGACACATAGAGAAATAGTAGAAATCGCTTACTTCCATACTGAACAGTACGCAAAAGCAGTGCGCGAGAGTGACTACGTAGTGTTCGTCGAGCAGTACATGAAAAGTCCCCCATTTTTAAGTATGCAGCTCCAGCACACTATCCTATCCCATGATTCCATCGGAGCTGCAGAGGAATAAACGTGGTGAAAAGCTGAACGTCGGCTGTGTGTACGTAGCTACGGCTAGTGAACTGCCGCTACAGAAGTTAGCGCTACTGCTGAGATAAACAATGATTAAACTCCTCTCTGACCTACAGCTCCACACCATCTGATACAGATTCAGACAGACTCACAGAACAGCGTCACAGACAGGATCTAAACCCACCAGTAGACGGGGGTTTAAATGAATAAACACTGATCTACTAAAGTACTGGTATAAACTGTAATTGCACTTTATCTTCTAGGAGCTCTGGCTAAGTACTGCACTTGTACTGTATGTAGTCTTGTATTTGTTCTCTTCTCTGTAGGTGTTCCAGTCTTGCTAGATCTTGCATTGTATCAGCACTGGCCCTGTGTTTATGGCAGTGTTTGAGTATAAGAGTAGATGGGACTGATAGAGATTCACACTCTAATCGAACACTAAGCACTTTTGTAAGTTGCTCTGGATAAGAGCATCTGCTAAATGCCGTAAATGTAAAATGTGAAATGAATAGTGGTGGTGGTCTGAGGTTTTGCGTTACAGGACGTTGGTAAGATGGTGGACGTAGTGCGTGTGAGGTTGCGAGAATACTAAACACTCGCACACTGACAGAGCGTACTGCTTTAACAGACAGACAGAGCGCGCTAGCTCCAACTGAGTACCTACTGATCAGGTACACGGTTTTGGATGCACCCATAGTGTTGAGTTGCCCTCTCACAGTAGAAAGATAGACGGAAACAACTGGTGTTTTTTTCAGATATGAAGTAAGACTGGAGCTCCATTTTCTCCTCTCTCGCAGAGTATAACGTTTTTTAATCGTAGTACTGTGTATCGGTCAGCCTTCATATACCCTTACAAAAAAGAAGTTTATTTAAGTGTACCACTAGTATACTTCTTTTAATTGAGTATGCTTTCAGTTTACCTTTTATGTACTTCTCAGTGATACACTAAACGCAGTTATACTTAAGTATGCTGGGGTTATACTGACAAGAGTAGAGCAGTCTGAAGACATTTGGCATTTACTTGTACTTAATCTTTTGATTGAGATAGTAGAGGTAAATATCCTTGCTCTGCACAAAAACACTTCCAGTAGAATATTGATTTAAAATTTGATTTTTAAAGATACAAATATGTTTCTTAATCTGAGTGTGTCTTGTTTATTTTACGTGTGTCCACTGGTGAGTAAGTAAACATTGTTAAGTTCTATTTTAGGTAGAAAAAAAAAACTTAAACCTAGTCATATACTTTAGTACAACAATAATATAAGTATTATGTTAAATTCACTTAAGGAAAACTTACAAGCTAGTAAACTAACAGTAAACCCTTAAGATTACTTTTAGTGTAGTTACAGTACAAAAGATGTAAACTAGTTTATACTTGGTTTACTACTCTTACACTTAAAGTGGCCAATATAGTCCCAAGAAGTATTAAAATAGTACATATACGAGTGTACTACTAGTACAATGACATTAGTATAGTAACTACATAAAGTATACTTAATAAAATGAACTTTAAGTATACTTATTTTCTGTAAGGGTAAACCAACAGACCAACTATGAGGTTTACTCTCGCTAACATAATTGACTAGCGGCGGTGCGCTATCGGCTACAAACACTGCTCAAAACTTTTTGTGCAGCAAAATTTCATTCAGATATTTAGTGTGTGTGTGTGTGTGTGTGTGTGTGTGTGTGTGTGTGTGTGTGTGTGTGTGTGTGTGTGTGTGTGTGTGTGTGTGTGCGTGCACACGCTGCAAGCAGGACCATTACTCCCAGCGGCTGTTGTCAGTGTAATGTTGTTGTGAACACAGATGCTGGTTGCTAGGTGACCTGTGGGTTCAGACGGCGTCTGGCTCTTGCGAGAGTTTAGCACGTTTATTCTTACATCAGCCTAGGAGCCTTGATCTCACACACTCCTCCCATCAGCACTCAGAACAGCATCCAGAAAACATGAGGCGATGACCTTTCTCACTTCAACGTGAGTGATAAACACAAAGCTCACACCCACAGTCCTGTTCTGGTCAACACTCTCCGCAATGAGGTCTTCTGTTCGTTCATAACAGGAGATTATTTCCCTTTACACTCTGTTTCAGGAATTCAGGATAAATTACATTATAGCCAATTTAGAGATTCTGTCAGATTCTATCAGTGTCACTAGAGAGAGAGAGAGAGAGAGAGAGAGAGAGAGAGAGCAAAACGATGAATACAATAGAAATCAGTAGAGGTGGAGAAAAGTAGTGCTCATCAGTGTTGAGAAAATTAAGTATCATATGTTGTACTTTTTATACGTAGGTCTTTACTTATTTATGCTGATCGTATTGTCTCTGATTCCCAGAGGATAAACATTTTTATTTATATAGTTTAATGTACAATACTGTGCAAAAGTTTTAGGCATTTGGAGACTTTGTATTTAAAAAGCTATTTTTCTAAAAAAAAGTTTTCGTTTGCTCAGCAAACCCTTTTTTTTATTTTCATACAGTATTAATATAGTATGTAGTAGTTTTACATACATCAGTGTGTTTATTTAACCCTTTCCAACCTTCATTCCAGTATTATTATCAGTTCTCATCTAATACCTGCTTTGACTGCTCAGTACTTCATTAAGCTAAATCAAGATTTGCTGCTGAAGGAACTGAACACATTCATACAATGTCTGGGGCGTCCAGGAGAAATCTGGAACCTAACTTTGTTCTTCAAACTGGATCAAGATCTGATCTACTTCTCTCACAATAACATATTCATCTTACTCTCTATTGTATTATACTCCTTTATATTAGTTCTAATGATATCTGGTGTTTTTACTGGTGACGATATGCTTATTGCTTAGATAAAGGGTTTTAATCAGTGAGCGTAGGTGCCCAAGATTTTTACACGGTGGTGTAAAAAGTTTGACTTTCTGTCACTTCTTCCTCCAAAACCCGTTTGTCCACCTGATTCGCCCCAATTTTTGATCCAAATAAAAAAAAAAATCAGTTTAGAATTAGCCACGTGTGTTTGCACACAGTGGAATTTGACCTCTGCATTTAACCCGTCCGTGTAGTGACACACCCACATATACACACACACTAGGGGCAGTGAGCACACGTGCCCGGAGTGGTGGGCAGCCCTATCTAGGGCACCCGGGGAGCAGTTGGGGTTAGGTGCCTTGCTCAAGGGCACCTCAGTCGTGACCTACTGGTCCCAGAGATCAAACTCGCACCCTTCCAGTCACAAGACCGGATCCCTAACCTTCGGGCCACGACTGCCCCAAACAAAATTAGGACCAGGGAACAGCAGTGTGTGCTTCTGTGTGTGTGTGTGTGTGCCAGAGGACTTGTGGTGCCAGCTCACTGAAGAGGAGTTCTCAGTGAACGTGTTGGTCATTTGTAATTAGCACACGCGTTGAGTGGAGTTTCCTTTTACACAGCCTGTCCGAGGCCCAGGTCATTCTGCACAGACCACTGGCAGACCCAGATTACTCCACCTGTGAACAGACTGTCAGTCAGATCCGACTCGGAATCGCTTATTAAACAGTATATTTCACACACAAGGAGTGTGATTAAAATGAATCCCTCCTCCTCCGCTTTAGAATTTTAGAATTTAAAATTTAGAATTAGAATTAGCCACATGGATTTGACCTCGCATTTAACCCATCTGTGCAGTGAAACACCCACATATACACACACTAGTGAACATACACACATATACACACACACTAGTGAACATACTAGGGGGCAGTAAAACACCCACATATACACACACACTAGTGAACATACACACTAGGGGTCAGTGAAACACCCACATATACACACACACTAGTGAACATACACACTAGGGGGCAGTGAAACACCCACATGTACACACACAAGTGGACATACACACTAGGGGGCAGTGAAACACCCCCATATACACACACTAGTGAACATGCACACTACGGGGCTGTGAAACACCCACATATACACACACACTAGTGAACATACACACTAGGGGGCAGTGAAACACCCCCATATACACACACTAGTGAACATACACATCAGGGGTCAGGGAAACACCCACATATACACACACACTAGCAAACATACACACTAGGGGGCAGTGAAACACCCACATGTACACACACAAGTGGACATACACACTAGGGGGCAGTGAAACACCCCCATATACACACACTAGTGAACATGCACACTAGGGGGCTGTGAAACACCCACATATACACACACACTAGTGAACATACACACTAGGGGGCAGTAAAACACCCAGATATACACACACTAGTAAACATACACACTAGGGGGCAGTAAAACACCCAGATATACACACACACTAGTGAACATACACACTAGGGGGCAGTGTAAAACCCACATATATACACACACCAGTGAACATACACACTAGGGCGCAGTGAAACACCCCCATATACACATACTAGTGAACATACACACTAGGGGTCAGGGAAACACCCACATATACACACACACTAGTGAACATACACACTAGGGGGCAGTGAAACACCCCCATATACACATACTAGTGAACATACACACTAGGGGTCAGGGAAACACCCACATATACACACACACTAGTGAACATACACACTAGGGGGCAGTGAAACACCCCCATATACACACACAAGTGAACATACACACTAGGGGGCAGTGAAACACCCAGATATACACACACTAGTAAACATACACACTAGGGGGCAGTAAAACACCCAGATATACACACACTAGTAAACATGCACACTAGGGGGCTGTGAAACACCCACATATACACACACACTAGTGAACATACACACTAGGGGGCAGTAAAACACCCAGATATACACACACTAGTAAACATACACACTAGGGGGCAGTAAAACACCCAGATATACACACACACTAGTGAACATACACACTAGGGGGCAGTGTAAAACCCACATATATACACACACCAGTGAACATACACACTAGGGCGCAGTGAAACACCCCCATATACACATACTAGTGAACATACACACTAGGGGTCAGGGAAACACCCACATATACACACACACTAGTGAACATACACACTAGGGGGCAGTGAAACACCCCCATATACACATACTAGTGAACATACACACTAGGGGTCAGGGAAACACCCACATATACACACACACTAGTGAACATACACACTAGGGGGCAGTGAAACACCCCCATATACACACACAAGTGAACATACACACTAGGGGGCAGTGAAACACCCAGATATACACACACTAGTAAACATACACACTAGGGGGCAGTAAAACACCCAGATATACACACACTAGTAAACATACACACTAGGGGGCAGTAAAACACCCAGATATACACACACACTAGTGAACATACACACTAGGGGGCAGTGAAACACCCACCTATACACACACACTAGTGAACATACACACTGGGGGCAGTGAAACACCCACATATACACACACACTAGTGAACATACACACTAGGGGGCAGTGAAAAACCCACATATACACACACTAGTGAACATACACACTAGGGGGCAGTGAAACACTCACATATGCACACACTAGTGAACATATACACTATGGGTCAGGGAAACACCCACACATACACACACACTAGTGAACATACACACTAGGGGGCAGTGAAACACCCCCATATACTCATACTAGTGAACATACACACTAGGGGTCAGGGAAACACCCACATATACACACACACTAGTTAACATACACAGTAGGAGGCAGTGAGCACACGTGCCCAGAGCGGTGGGCAGCCCTATCCACGGCGCCTGGGGAGCAGTTGAGGTCAGTCGTGGCCTGCCGGTCCCGGGAATCAAACCAGCGACCTTCTGGACCTAACCTTCGGGCCACGACTGCCCCTGTATAAGGGAGAACTATTTACTATTTACTATACAGCAGTAAAAACACATCATCAGTCGCATAAACAAACAGATGTTAGGCGTGTGAGAGACTAAAGTTTGTTTCTTTTTTTATAGCTGTTGACATTTGATAAACACTTTGAAAAGTTCAGGGAAGCACAACAAAATACAATCTTGACTGAACAGCAGGTAGAATTTCTGGCTGACGGTTGCAGAAACCAGTCGTGACCAGTCTGGTTTTGCTGTATATGAGCAGTAAATGCATGAAGGTCTTAGTTTTCAGCTGTACAGTGCACTGGTCTCTAGAGTTTCACATTCAGTGGCTCAGCTGCCTCTCTGTCGAGGAATTAGCAAAAGACTTGCAGTGCATTACAGTATATTTTCTTATTATCTCACTTTAATTAGTGCGTAGTTATAAAATAATATAATTATAATTCCCTGAAAATCACTCTCAGATTTAATTTTATGATTTAGACACTAGGAGACTAATGGCTGTCGTATGTATTGGTGCCAGAAATAGTGATCAGTATCACTATGCATGGAAAAGCGTTCCAGTGTTAAGGAATGTAGCTGTTTCTGAATTCCTTTTTTATTCTCAGGGAATGTGATAAGGTAGGTCTCGGTCCTAACCGATCACCATCCTTCTAGAGACACCAGCCAAAGACACTTTCTTCAAAAAAGTATTAAAAAAAGATCCATAATGGACTGGAAACTGGTACTTACCTGTATTTTTAGGGACTGGCAGCGTACGGGCCACCCAGCTTTTATTGTCTGTACAGGACTTGGGAAAATCGCTGGTGCAGGGGGGATCCAGTGTACCTGGGAACAGAAAAAACATTTATTGTGACATTTTATGAATTAATTAAAGTACTGTACTTACCTGTAACATGAGAGAACAATAGCATGCTATAAAATATTAAATTATGTATACATGTGGCTGTTTCTGTTATAAGTTTTAGTGGAAGATCTACCCTGTGCTGTGTATATATGCTTTGTGGTTTAGTCCAGACCGGCTAACAGGGTATATAAGAGGCTGGAAGACGAGAGAGTGACGACGGGTAGGAAAACAGTGTGGTGTTGGCCGAGTGATACGACTCGAGAGACTAAAAAAATAAACTAAAAGCGAAAATATGTTGTTTGTGGTGTAAAGGTTTTTTTTGGTTTTTCGTTGTGCAAGCAATAGAATTGCACAAATTGAGAACGTCCTCGCAGCCATTTGTGAATGTTTTATTCTCACTTCCCCGCTTTTTAAATAAGATACTTCACGACCACCTGACTCACATTACCACAGGGAAGAATATGGCTAGTGCAGTTGTGCAGCTTTGTAATTTTACTGTAGTTAAACTGTAATATTTAACTGTTCCAATGTTCTACTTATTTTTCTGTTTCTGTAACTTTGAGATTTTGTAATTAAAATGAAAAATGCTTAATTATTTTGGGCATAATCTGAGCAAATCGCCTGCCCATGACATTGTCTGAAAATGTAATGATGAGTCTCTCTTTGCAGTAGAAAAAAAATAATAAAGTTGACATTTTGGAAATATTAATTATTCCTACTACTTATTTGGTGATATTTACAGTATTATATCACAGGACTGGGCAATATGATGATATCTATTGTTATCATAGTAAATTAGGATACATTACATCACCATATGCTTTTCTGGGCATCATGGATATAATCAAGTAGTGCAGCGTTGGGCGTTAAATGTTGAATACAAATCATTGTTTTCATAGTTTTTGATCTAATTTTCATTCTAGAAGCACTTGTGGTTACTTTCTGTTTGTTTCTGCCTAGCTGATGCCAGAACAAAATACATTTCATGGCATACTGTGTTTTGTGAATTGTATAATTTGTGTGTATTTCACAGTAATATTTTTGGTGGTGTTGTTTTAGTAGTTAATTTGGGTTTAAACTTTTTCATAAGCTTTTATTCTTGCTCTTACATGCTGGATGACATGGGAGTAACATCATTCTTATAGAATGACCTCACAGCAGCCACAGGGGGATATGTGGTGTTATTTGCACAGGAAATGTGTGTGTGTGTGTGTGTGTGTGTGTGTGTGTGTATTTCCAACATGCGGTGTACTCTCCCAACCTCATTTGTTATGTAAAGCGGGTAGCGACCAGATACCGATACTGTTTTTGTTTCTGGAAGGTTTAGATAGCTGTCTGGCAGATCGATAGGATGTACTGAGAAGGAATCTGCGAAAGAGCTGCCTGTTCTTGTTCTGAGCAGACCATGAAAACATGACAGTATTATTCAGAGCTGCTGGGACTGAATTACTTCACACAGAGTGGACCCACCCGAACCCCGCTCCAAGCACGTGAGCCCTGACTCAGAGCACCCTCACATGGATTTCTGAGCAGTGCTAATAAACAGATCCATGTGCAAGAATACGGAGCACCTGTCCTGTTTTTATTTAACGAAGGAGGAGAGGTGAAATAGGACCAGGGTCTGGAATGGCATACTCTCTGTGGCCACAAGTATGTAGAAACCCATCACACTTCACAGAGCAGGAGAATTTGTATGGAGTTGGCGCCCCATTGTGACTATGGCAGCCCCCATTCTTCTGGGAAGACTTTCCTCAAGATTGAGGACTGAGGGAATCTGTGCCCATGAAGTCAAATCAAATCTAATTAAATTTATTTGTATAGCACTTTTAACAACTGATGTCGTCACAAAGCAGTTTTACAGGAATTTAGTGATTAGAAAAGTTCAATAGAACATCAATAAGCATGAGAAGAGAATAACAACACAGAAGGAGATCATAGAAATCATAGGAAAAACATAGAAACCCCCCGGAGAGCAAGCCATAGGCGACAGTGGCGAGGAGAAACTCCCTCAGAGCTGGAGGAAGAAACCTTGGGAGGAACCAAGACTCACTAGGGGGGCACCATCCTCCTCTGATCAGACTACTCAAACAGTACTAATATACTGACTGTACCACCTTATACTTCTGTTCAGCTGCTCAGGTGTGCTTATATAATTATAATATAATATCACTATGATGACTTGACTTGATGAGTCAGAGTGATGAAGAAGGTAATGAAGGTAGAAGGTTAGTGGAAACTAGTTAGAGTCCATGTTCATTTAAATAGAGTCTGTAGTGAAGGTTAGGCAGCTAGTCTGAGGCGAGGTAGCTGGTACGACACGGGTAACAGTAGGGCCCGACAATCAGTCTGGTGGGTGACTTGGGTGGCAGTGGAACCTGGCGGCCAGTCTTCCATCAGTCTTCATGAAGTCAAAAGAGCTTTTATAAGTACCCTGACCTCTGAAGCTCCTCCACACCAGACTTGTCAAACCATGTCTTTATATGAAGCTCACTTTGTGCACAGGGGTACAGTCATGCTGAAACAGGAAAGGGTCTTCCTCAAACTGCTCCCCACAAAGTTAAAAGCATATTATTGTCCACTGGCTCTGTATGCTGTAACATTAACATTACTCTTCACTGGAACTGAGAGGGGGAGCTCAAACCCTGAAAACCAGGCCCAGACTATATCTTTCTTCCACCAAACTTTACAGTTGGCACTATGCATCTCCTGCCCTTTATATATTTGTCCGCTACTCCAGAGTCCAGCAGTGGCATGTTTTGACACCATCTCAGCTGACACTTATCATTGTGCAAAGTGATCTAAGGTCTTGTGAGCAGTTGCTCTGTTTTGGAAAGCCATTTATAAGTTCTTGTGCTGAAGTTGCTTCCTGAGTAGTTGAAATTCTGTAGTGAGCATGGTCTTGTGCATTCATGGCACTTCTGTTTCACAATAATAGCACTTTCAGTTGAGCAGGGCAGACCTAGCAGAACTATGAAAGATCCAGCAGAACTGAGAAAATTGCATGACTGTGTTCTTAGAGTTTACACCATCAAAATCTCATGAACTATAAATGTTCTATAAAATAAGTGACTATCAGTCTTATCCTTACACTGTTATGATTGATGATGGCCCTAAGTTGGAACTGTACACTGCATTCTTAAAGTGTATACTGTGTATGCAGCCAGCAATTAGGTTGCTAATTACTACATTATTTAACGATAACTAGAGGACTTATTTGTAAATTGTGACAATAGAAGGTTTCAGAATAAGTGAAGAATGAGAACATTTCATTAAGATACCATACTTTATAAGTTATTGGCTTGATAAGATACGATTGGGCTCCATAAGAAGTAATTTTGTTTGTTTAACAGAAAATTAAATAAAGTACGGCAGCACGTGGTGTAGTGGTTAGTATGGTGGTGTAGTGGTTAGTATGGTGGTGTAGTGGTTAGTATGGTGGTGTAGTGGTCAGTATGGTGGTGTAGTGGTTAGTATGGTGGTGTAGTGGTTAGTATGGTGGTGTAGTGGTTAGTATGGTGGTGTAGTGGTCAGTATGGTGGTGTAGTGGTTAGTACGGTGGTGTAGTGGTTAGTACGGTGGTGTAGTGGTTAGTATGGTGGTGTAGTGGTTAGTATGGTGGTGTAGTGGTCAGTATGGTGGTGTAGTGGTTAGTACGGTGGTGTAGTGGTTAGTATGGTGGTGTAGTGGTTAGTACGGTGGTGTAGTGGTCAGTATGGTGGTGTAGTGGTTAGTATGGTGGTGTAGTGGTTAGTATGGTGGTGTAGTGGTTAGTATGGTGGTGTAGTGGTCAGTATGGTGGTGTAGTGGTTAGTACGGTGGTGTAGTGGTTAGTATGGTGGTGTAGTGGTTAGTACGGTGGTGTAGTGGTCAGTATGGTGGTGTAGTGGTTAGTATGGTGGTGTAGTGGTTAGTACGGTGGTGTAGTGGTTAGTACGGTGGTGTAGTGGTCAGTACGGTGGTGTAGTGGTCAGTACGGTGGTGTAGTGGTTAGTATGGTGGTGTAGTGGTCAGTATGGTGGTGTAGTGGTTAGTATGGTGGTGTAGTGGTTAGTACGGTGGTGTAGTGGTCAGTACGGTGGTGTAGTGGTCAGTACGGTGGTGTAGTGGTTAGTATGGTGGTGTAGTGGTCAGTATGGTGGTGTAGTGTTTAGTATGGTGGTGTAGTGGTTAGTATGGTGGTGTAGTGGTCAGTACGGTGGTGTAGTGGTCAGTATGGTGGTGTAGTGGTCAGTATGGTGGTGTAGTGGTTAGTATGGTGGTGTAGTGGTTAGTATGGTGGTGTAGTGGTCAGTACGGTGGTGTAGTGGTTAGTATGGTGGTGTAGTGGTCAGTATGGTGGTGTAGTGGTTAGTATGGTGGTGTAGTGGTCAGTACGGTGGTGTAGTGGTTAGTATGGTGGTGTAGTGGTCAGTATGGTGGTGTAGTGGTCAGTATGGTGGTGTAGTGGTCAGTACGGTGGTGTAGTGGTCAGTACGGTGGTGTAGTGGTCAGTATGGTGGTGTAGTGGTTAGTATGGTGGTGTAGTGGTTAGTATGGTGGTGTAGTGGTCAGTACGGTGGTGTAGTGGTCAGTATGGTGGTGTAGTGGTTAGTATGGTGGTGTAGTGGTTAGTATGGTGGTGTAGTGGTTAGTATGGTGGTGTAGTGGTCAGTATGGTGGTGTAGTGGTCAGTATGGTGGTGTAGTGGTTAGTATGGTGGTGTAGTGGTTAGTACGGTGGTGTAGTGGTCAGTATGGTGGTGTAGTGGTCAGTACGGTGGTGTAGTGGTCAGTATGGTGGTGTAGTGGTTAGTACGGTGGTGTAGTGGTCAGTACGGTGGTGTAGTGGTCAGTACGGTGGTGTAGTGGTCAGTACGGTGGTGTAGTGGTCAGTACGGTGGTGTAGTGGTTAGTATGGTGGTGTAGTGGTTAGTATGGTGGTGTAGTGGTTAGTATGATGGTGTAGTGGTCAGTATGGTGGTGTAGTGGTTAGTACGGTGGTGTAGTGGTTAGTACGGTGGTGTAGTGGTCAGTACGGTGGTGTAGTGGTTAGTATGGTGGTGTAGTGGTTAGTATGGTGGTGTAGTGGTCAGTATGGTGGTGTAGTGGTCAGTATGGTGGTGTAGTGGTCAGTATGGTGGTGTAGTGGTTAGTAGGGTGGTGTAGTGGTCAGTATGGTGGTGTAGTGGTTAGTATGGTGGTGTAGTGGTTAGTATGGTGGTGTAGTGGTCAGTATGGTGGTGTAGTGGTTAGTATGGTGGTGTAGTGGTTAGTACGGTGGTGTAGTGGTCAGTATGGTGGTGTAGTGGTCAGTACGGTGGTGTAGTGGTCAGTACGGTGGTGTAGTGGTTAGTATGGTGGTGTAGTGGTCAGTATGGTGGTGTAGTGGTTAGTATGGTGGTGTAGTGGTTAGTATGGTGGTGTAGTGGTTAGTACGGTGGTGTAGTGGTTAGTACGGTGGTGTAGTGGTTAGTATGGTGGTGTAGTGGTCAGTATGGTGGTGTAGTGGTTAGTAGGGTGGTGTAGTGGTCAGTATGGTGGTGTAGTGGTTAGTATGGTGGTGTAGTGGTTAGTATGGTGGTGTAGTGGTCAGTATGGTGGTGTAGTGGTTAGTATGGTGGTGTAGTGGTTAGTACGGTGGTGTAGTGGTCAGTATGGTGGTGTAGTGGTCAGTACGGTGGTGTAGTGGTCAGTACGGTGGTGTAGTGGTTAGTATGGTGGTGTAGTGGTTAGTATGGTGGTGTAGTGGTTAGTATGGTGGTGTAGTGGTCAGTATGGTGGTGTAGTGGTTAGTAGGGTGGTGTAGTGGTCAGTATGGTGGTGTAGTGGTTAGTATGGTGGTGTAGTGGTTAGTATGGTGGTGTAGTGGTCAGTATGGTGGTGTAGTGGTTAGTATGGTGGTGTAGTGGTTAGTATGGTGGTGTAGTGGTTAGTATGGTGGTGTAGTGGTCAGTACGGTGGTGTAGTGGTCAGTACGGTGGTGTAGTGGTTAGTATGGTGGTGTAGTGGTTAGTATGGTGGTGTAGTGGTTAGTATGGTGGTGTAGTGGTTAGTACGGTGGTGTAGTGGTTAGTATGGTGGTGTAGTGGTTAGTATGGTGGTGTAGTGGTCAGTATGGTGGTGTAGTGGTCAGCACTGTCTCCTCACAGTAAGATGATCTGGGTTGGATTCCCGGTCCGGGTGGTTCTGTGTGGAGTGTGTATGGTCTCTCTGTGCTTGAGTGGGTTCCTCCGGGTACAAGCACATGCATGTTAGATTGATTGGTTACTCTAAATTGTTCATAGGTGTTAGTGTGTGAGTGAGTGTTGGCCATGTGATGGACTGGCAACCTGTCCATGGTGACGCTGGGATTGGCTCCAGCCCCCCTGTGACCCCGACTAGTGGGATAAAGCGGCAGATGATGGATGGATGGAAATAAAGTACACAAAGAAATGTGCTGAGGATCATGTTTCAGGCATTGGATAAATAAAGCTTCATAAAAGTGCTTTATATCACCCTTAACCACCGTTTAACATTCTAAACATACATACAAGTAAATAACAACCACTGCATGCACACTGAGTCTCTCTCTCTCTGTCTGTCTCTCTCTCTCTCTACCTCTCTCCCTCTCTCTCTCTACCTCTCTCCCTCTCTCTCTCTCTCTCTCTCTCTACCTCTCTCCCTCTCTCTCTCTACCTCTCTCCCTCTCTCTCTCTACCTCTCTCCCTCTCTCTCTCTCTCTCTCTCTCTCTCTCTTTTTCTCGCTGTGACTATGTGTGCGTATTTCCATAAAATGCCTGTCTGATAATGAGTGACCTACACCCTACTGAGAACACCCAAGCGCAGCTGCCTTTTATTTTCCTCAGCCCCCCTGTGTGTGCGCAGTGGTCCAGTGCACACACACCCGTACACGTACACCCCTCATTTCAGGAGTGTGTCCAGATTGTGAGCTTGGCGAGGAGAGGGGAAAGATGTTGAAATGGTCTGAGTATGATAAGTGGTGTAGTGCTCGGGTCTCATAGAGAGGAGGGGCTCTAAAAACATGCAATCTCTATATATATAGCTGTTATTACTGCAACACATTAACAATAGGCCTGTTATAGAAAAAGTTTTCAACCACCCACTGATCTGTGGTTAGGTGAATTAGACTGACATGTCTGTAAGTGTTTAAAACCCCATCAAGTGCTTAAAATGAAAATCAGATTATTAAACTAATATAATAAAGGATTATTATTCCTTATATTCTTTATAGAGTGAAGCAGTCTGCGCAGTGTCAGTGGTTTTGTATGAAGGTGATTTAACTGAGACCTCATTTCTTAATGCATGCTCACACCAGGAAATGAAATCAGGTCAAATTAATGAAACTGAGCCGAATGCAATTGAATTGCCTCATGTATGTGTGTGGAGTGTGGGTTAGGACAGGCTGTGTGTGTGTTGGGGTCTCCAGCAAAGCACGGCACTCCCTCGCAACAAGAAAGCAGGAGACGAGCAGTGAGAATGAAGGTCAGACACACTTCGCCCATACTCCTACAACCATTAGGGGCCTTTAGCCTCAGCTACTACAGTGTTATTGACATGATGCCATTAATGAATCAAGCTCGAGACCTTTGAGGCAAGAAGCATTACCAGCGTGTTGTACCACCCAAGAGATTCTATAGAATAGAAACCAGCTTCATTTTCACTCGAGTGGCGTACTGTCTCCTTTGCAGGTATTAACATGCAGGTACTTGCAGAGAAGGACAGCAGCGGCTCGTCTGGAGGATTGTATTGTGATGTGCTGTTAGTTTCTAAAGAGTTACCACTGTGCATGTGGCTCAGAAGGTTTTCTTGATATTGAGGTAATGCATGTGCAGTTTCAAACTGGAGGTGACCATTCACATATTTCCACCAGAGAGGTCTCCAGATCCCCAAATCTTTGCTTTTCTTTGAAAGCACTGATCGTCTGCATGTTTCATTACAGTTTAACTGCTTATGTTTAATCAAGTTCAACGTGAAATGTTGAATATATACGCGTTAGCCTGGTTTTAATATGACACTGGTTAGTGCTGGGTAATACGTACCAGAAATAATATCTCAATATTTTTTTAAACCAAAATATTTTTTAACAAAAATAATTTTTTTTGAACACCAATACACAATATATATATTATTGAAAAACGTGTTTCCATTTTTTTCGATTTTGAGTTTTCTACATCATTTGAACACGCCAATGGTCGTTTACATTGTGTAAAGGTTTTATGATGAATGGACCAATAGAAGTGCTCCAAAATAGCTTGGAGAAAATTCTTGTTCCATTGACTTACATTGAAAGTAAAGTAAGTTTTTGGTCTCCCCTGTAAAGTTGCATTTTTGGAAATACTTGTTTTTCATTGTGTGTGTGTGTGTGTGTGTGTGTATTTTGTATGTAGTGGGTTAAATGTAAGAAGTCACAATCAATTTAAAATGCAAAATAAAATGTAAATGTACATTTTCCACAGTTTTCATCAACATGTAAATAAAGAATGATATGAAAGTAACTGCATCTGGGTAAGTGGTATCGTTTAGCAGCTGTCTTGTTCTATTGTTGTAACAGCAAGTATATATTTATGTGGTAGAGAACCTGCTTAGTTATACTGCACCACTTAGAACTTTTCATAAGACACACCACCTCTTCACCACGCAGAGAGTGTCAGAGAGGAGAAATGGACGGCTATATGGAAGAAACAGGTCATGTATTTTAACGCAACATCTCAAAGTAAATATAATTGTGAACATACTGCCCAGCACTGCTAGTGTAGTAGCGTTGTGATATAATCATTTTGCTGCATCATCTACCATTATCTCAAACCTGTGGGTGCAGAATGTAAATATTTGTGTAATGTATCGTCATTGTCCGAAGAAAAGCATCTCCAAAATAGTGACTTTACAGGAGAGGCCAAAAACGTTCTTAACTTTCAATGTAAGTTAATGTAAAAAGGTTTTATTCCAAATGATTTTGTAACATTTCTATTGGTCTGGCGGCTGTCGTGGTCAAATAATATAGAAAAATGAAAAAAAAAAAGATAATAAATGTAGATACACGTTTTTCTTTGGACAGCAGTGATATGTCATGTAATCTATGTGTGATTTTGTATGTAATTAAATGTGTTATTATGAAATTGCATGTAGACAATGTAGCAAAACAAATGTAATAACTGTTTTGAAGAGTTAAACTATTAGTTAGATGAGTCCTGGTAGAGAGTGCAGTGAAATGATGGGAGGTTGCTGATATGTGCATGCTCTTTTCTGTCAGACTCTGGTTCAGCCTCATCTATATTAATGACGCTCACACAAAATACAACTCTGACAATAATTCAGGATTAATAATTCATGGGCTGCATCCCAAAGAGAATCGGTGGAATAGGCAGAACATATATATAAAATATGTATTTATATGTAAATGGTATTTCTCAAACGTGTCTGTAGCTGTGAGGGGTTCAGCTATAATCTTTAAATCTAAGCATTTAGAGGGAAGAAATGTCTGGCTCAGGTGATCTAGTGGTCCCCGTATATAATATAATATTTTTTTAGCACTCATCAAACTGCACGGACCTGCTGTGTCTTGTTCCGCTTTGACGGTCATATATACAGAAATGGTGAATGGGAGGGGGTGTCCTGTTTCTAATGTGCTAGCTCTAATCAAGGCATTCTGCCTTGTCCCAGCTTGTATGTAGCATCAGGCAGATTATTAATACCCTGAACTCTGATGCTGTTGAACAAAGGCCATGCATGATTCACTTGTAGGTGGAAGAGTTGGATGCAGTGAATGCATCTGTTAATCCTGTTTATGTGACACATGCGTGTAATGGGTCTATTAATAATCAAACTTTATGGAAATACTTGATGTTTTTTGCTAAATGCACTTTGCTTTAGTTTTGCCAACTTAGAGACTTTGTTACTATATTTAGTGACTTTTCAGACCCTCACCACTCCACCACCCACTACACTCACAGTGCTCAGTCTCACAGTCAGAGCAGACCCTCACCACTCCACGACCCACTACACTCACAGTGCTCAGTCTCACAGTCAGAGCAGACCCTCACCACTCCACGACCCCCAACACTCACAGTGCTCAGTCTCACAGTCAGAGCAGACCCCCACCACTCCACCACCCACTACACTCACAGTGCTCAGTCTCACAGTCAGAGTAGACCCTCACCACTCCACCACCCCCAACACTCACAGTGCTCAGTCTCACAGTCAGAGCAGACCCTCACCACTCCACCACCCACTACACTCACAGTGCTCAGTCTCACAGTCAGAGCAGACCCTCACCGCTCCACCACCCACTACACTCACAGTGCTCATTCTCACAGTCAGAGTAGACCCTCACCACTCCACGACCCCCAACACTCACAGTGCTCAGTCTCACAGTCAGAGCAGACCCCCACCACTCCACCACCCACTACACTCACAGTGCTCAGTCTCACAGTCAGAGCAGACCCTCACCACTCCACCACCCACTACACTCACAGTGCTCAGTCTCACAGTCAGAGTAGACCCTCACCACTCCACCACCCACTACACTCACAGTGCTCAGTCTCACAGTCAGAGTAGACCCTCACCACTCCACCACCCACTACACTCACAGTGCTCAGTCTCACAGTCAGAGCAGACCCTCACCACTCCACCACCCACTACACTCACAGTGCTCAGTCTCACAGTCAGAGCAGACCCTCACCACTCCACGACCCCCAACACTCACAGTGCTCAGTCTCACAGTCAGAGCAGACCCTCACCACTCCACCACCCACTACACTCACAGTGCTCAGTCTCACAGTCAGAGCAGACCCTCACCACTCCACCACCCACTACACTCACAGTGCTCAGTCTCACACTCCACGACCGGACTGCCAATAGTGACTTTCCTCACTGAGGATTTGGCAACAGTGCTTTGTTTGCCATGTCACATATCGTCACCGTCCAAAGAAAATCATATATCTTATATATCCTGTGAAGGATTCATGATGACTGGACCAATAGAATTATGCTCCAAAACCTCTTGAATGTTGGCCTCCTCTGTAAAGCTGCTTTTTTGAAGATACTTGTTTTAGACAGCGACAGTATATGTTCTCATAGATGTTTAAGAGCAAACTGTTTTTGTGAGAGGCTAAAAAACTGATTTTTATGTACATCACTGAGATGGAATATGAGAAAGCGCTGGCTTGCTGGGAGCAGATCGAGTTTCTCTGCTGTCTCGGCAAAGTGCTCATCTAGCTCTCCCCATGAGCACATTAGTATGATTGCTTTCACTAGTCCGTTTGCAGCAGAGTTGTCAGATTTATTTATGTTTTTTTTTATTTTGTGTTGCTCTAAATGTTTTTGGGCTGCTAGTTGTAAGGCCTTCATTTGAAAGCTGACATCAGTTCAGAACAGAGCTTGACAACCATATAGAGACAGAGTCACTGAAAATCTAATTATTTAACTTTAGGAACTTTCATTTTTTTTCATATCCTATATATAGATTAGATACAGACTGATAATCAGTTGTGAATGCTTTCTAACTTAGTTGAAGAAAAGTGTTACATCATTAATTCAGACTAGTCCTAGCTGGGTATTAACACTAATCATCGAGTGTGAGTAAAGAAAGTCTGACCTTTTGATGTTATTAGATGAATTGGTGTAAGTGGGTTGTATCTGAAAACCCTCTCTAATTAAGGTGAGCTCAGGTGAAGGCTTGGTGTGTTCGGAGCTGGGGTGGTGAGTAGTGTGTTACACAGACGTGTGCAGTACTGTATTTCCACACAGTGTGTTTGTACATACAATAGCAGCTGATTTCACCAGGTCTGGTTCACTGTTCATAATGGAGTTAGTGTTACGGCTTAATTAGATTCTGTTTAACTGTAAACATGTTTCCCTCTTTTCTTTCATCACTACTTCATTCTTAACCATTAAGAATAGTTTTTTTTTTCCATGTGTACAGTTCAGTTGTTCCATTTAGCCTTTTATAGCTGAGGTTATATTTTTGTTGAGCCAACTTGACGAGAGATGTTTGTGTTAAGTTGTTGCATGTCTTTACTATGTACACTCACAGCCCACTGTTGTGGATCGGACCTGCTTCAGTAAAGTTCAGCAATGTGCTGGAAACGTTCCTTAAAGATTTTGTTGACATGATTCAAGATTGAAGAGTTTTATTGTCATATGCACAGCAGAAACAGACAGTTACACTGTACAATCAAATTCTTACTTTGCTGTCCATTCACCAGTAGATAAAGATAACAAAATGAAATAAAAAATATACAAAATATATAAAGTATAATAATATATATTAAGTTGAAGTAAATCAAATTAAAGTTTAAAAAAAAAAAAAAATAATAATAATAATTGCTGCAGATTTGTCTGCTGCACATTCATGCTATAAATATCCTGTTCCACTACCCAGAGGTGCTCTGTTCAATTCAGATCTGGTGACTGGGGAGGCCTTTTGTCTACAATGCAGTCCACTGTTCATAATACCAGTTTTAGATTTGTGCAGAGGTGTCTAGTAACAAAGTACAAATACTTCGTTACCGTACTTAAATAGAGATTTTGGTTATTTATACTTTACTGGAGTAATTATTGTTATTTTTTAGCTGACTTTTTACTTTTACTCCTTACATTTACACTCCATTATCAGTACTTTCTACTCCTTACATTTACACTCCATTATCAGTACTTTCTACTCCTTACATGTACACTCCATTATCAGTACTTTCTACTCCTTACATTTACACTCCAATATCAGTACTTTCTACTCCTTACATTTACACTCCATTATCAGTACTTTCTACTCCTTACATTTACACTCCATTATCAGTACTTTTTACTCCTTACATTTATACTCCATTATCAGTACTTTTTACTCCTTACATTTACACTCCATTATCTGTACTTTCTACTCCTTACATTTATACTCCATTATCAGTACTTTTTACTCCTTACATTTACACTCCATTATCAGTACTTTTTACTCCTTACATTTACACTCCATTATCAGTACTTTCTACTCCTTACATTTATACTCCATTATCAGTACTTTTTACTCCTTACATTTACACTCCATTATCAGTACTTTCTACTCCTTACATTTATACTCCATTATCAGTACTTTCTACTCCTTACATTTACACTCCATTATCAGTACGTTCTACTCCTTACATTTACACTCCATTATCAGTACGTTCTACTCCTTACATTTACACTCCATTATCAGTACTTTCTACTCCTTACATTTACATTCCATTATCAGTACGTTCTACTCCTTACATTTACACTCCATTATCAGTACGTTCTACTCCTTACATTTACATTCCATTATCAGTACGTTCTACTCCTTACATTTACACTCCATTATCAGTACTTTCTACTCCTTACATTTACACTCCATTATCAGTACGTTCTACTCCTTACATTTACACTCCATTATCAGTACGTTCTACTCCTTACATTTACACTCCATTATCAGTACTTTCTACTCCTTACATTTACATTCCATTATCAGTACGTTCTACTCCTTACATTTACACTCCATTATCAGTACGTTCTACTCCTTACATTTACATTCCATTATCAGTACGTTCTACTCCTTACATTTACACTCCATTATCAGTACTTTCTACTCCTTACATTTACACTCCATTATCAGTACTTTCTACTCCTTACATTTACATTCCATTATCAGTACGTTCTACTCCTTACATTTACACTCCATTATCAGTACGTTCTACTCCTTACATTTACACTCCATTATCAGTACTTTCTACTCCTTACATTTACACTCCATTATCAGTACTTTCTACTCCTTACATTTACACTCCATTATCAGTACTTTCTACTCCTTACATTTACACTCCATTATCAGTACTTTCTACTCCTTACCTTTACACTCCATTATCAGTACTTTCTACTCCTTACATTTACACTCTATTATCAGTACTTTCTACTCCTTACATTTACACTCCATTATCAGTACTTTCTACTCCTTGCATTTAAATTTTAATTTTGACAAATTTAATCTTTACACTGTGCACTAATTTTACAATGGTTAATATACAAAGACTGATGGTGTTTTTTCTAAAAAAAGGTCTTTTTAAATTCTACTTTTTTCTAAAAATGATTCTCCTATAAATGTAAAAAGACTGCATTATGAGTACTGCCTTTACAAAATATAGCTTAGAATATATATAGATACTTAGTTTCTGCATTCTAAAAATGTATTTCATCTAAACTGACTGTGAATTTAAGTACTGTGACCTAAATTATGTTAGTTTACAACAGATCTGAATTCTGACAAGCAAAGCAATATCCCTCTAGTGTTTATTCTAGATATTACATATCATCTGATATAGATTCTCAGTGGAATGTTATATGGGAGTAGTGTTCTAAGTGCACTGAGAGCTGAACAGTGTGCATAGGAGACTGCTGAGTGATCGCTCTCCTCTCAAGGTGACCTGTCTCAACTGGAGCTCACATGTTTCTGCCAAGCCCAGGTGATCTTGGATGGATGCTGAGTTATTTATTAGGCCATTGATTGGAATTTCACAGACCAAGGTCTAGTGAAACCTAAGATGCTGTTGTCTTAAGGCATAGGCTGTTGGATCAGGGCTTTGATCCTTGTTTTAATTGGCAGTGGTGTAAAAGCTGTGTAAAACCTCACTATATTGTCTACAATAGTCCGTAATCCACTTCTTTGTAAAGAATTTATCCAGTTACTTTTGGAAAATGACTCTGAATTGCAACGACAAAATATTTAAATCAATTGTAGTAACATTTGTGATCCCATGACTTTGCATCCCTGATGTTAGCAGGCTGTGATGTATTATTTCGTGGTCAAGTGAAAATGAAATTGTGGATGTTTCTGTAAAGTTGGTGGACAGTGACTGCAGATGCAGTGATGTCGGTGGTGATAAAGAACTAGAATGTTAATGGACTACAGCAGTGCTCACAGTTTAAAGAGATTATGAATGAGCATATATAGATATGTTCATGACTTATTAACGCATTAGGCCATGAGGGAGTGCCATGCCTGCTGTAGTGCTCATGCTGCCACATTGGGCTCGGCTATGCCTTCGAGCCTTCTGGCCAAACATGGAGCTGCAACTTTAGCTATGTGTGTATGATCTGAGCGGCATGTGGGTGCCCATGCATTTATGTATGTGCATGCCATGCTTGCCTCAGACTATGCCATTGCATTCACACTTATATTCTTAGGTCATAAGTAAACTGTGAGCAGATGGTATGCAGAACCTGTAATTTGTCAAAAAGCCATGATCAGAATTTCCATAATCAATAGGAGAGTGAATGAATGTAAGCTAGAGTTGGTATTTGTGAGATTTCAGGGACTAGAAGGGGCCCTTTTCTGGGCTTTGAGGTATGTGGATCAAGGCATGGCTCTGTAAACGATATGCATGGCTTGCTGTGCCAGAGTATGTGTGGCTTGAGTGGCCATCATTTACCCACAGAGCTCCTGCTACATGATGGGAAGCACCTGACCTTTGACCTAATGTTACACGTGTGATAGTGATGGTATTGAAAGGGATAGTTTAGAATGATAACCGAGACTTTTCTTTAGCTTGAGTCCAATTGTTTTTGAAGGTATAGTTATATACATAAAGAGATTTACACAACTGTTCACTTAGCTGATCTAGCTAATAGGCCAAGTTTAATGTCTAAACTTTGCTGCTTTAGTTATGTATTAAACTTATAAACATAATGTAGTTAACATGTAGTTAATAATAGCTGATGTTTTACAAATTAGTATTGTAGAAGTATTGCATGCCTAAATTGTTGAGTTTTTTAGTAAATCACTGACATTCGCTGTCTCTATGTTGGCAGTCAATGATGTTATGAAAGGAACTCTAATACTTCAGCTGGATGCTGAATTTTATCCTCTGTTTGGCTACAAAACAATGACAAAACAAAATGAAAATAGTTGTAATATTGCTTAAATTCAAACACATCTCTATAAATCTCCAATGTGATGTTAGTTCTTAAATGTTTAACACAGCTTGGTACACAGCTTCTGTTACTTGTTAGCAAAGGTGTCAAAAGTATTCACACTCATTACTCAGGTAGAAGTATAGATACTAAGGTTTAAAAATACTTCTGTAGAAGTTGAAGTATCAACTGAAGCTTTTTACTCCAGTAAAAGTGTAAAAGTACTGCTTTCAGAACTACTTAAAGTATTAAAGTAAAAGTAATGTAAGAAAAAAATGCCATTAAGGACAAAAGCTTAGGTCGCACCACAGGGGTCTATAGTGCACTAGCCCACCTCCCCAAAAACCCCATTCTTCTAAAAGCCATAATGACTATAATGTTATATTAAAATGTTAACGTTGATAAATTTGGGATGCGCTAGGCTTCCTGTTTCAGCTCATATACACCCATTAAACATGAATGTAGTTTAGTACAATGTAAATATATTAAAGAAGCATATCTGTTACTACTGAACATTAACATGTGTTTCATGGAGCAGAAGATATGATGACTAGTTGTCTATAAGTATTGTAATGAAGTCAAACTTCAAAGACATGTTATCATTGCTGGCATCAAGTTCTAAATGTGTTAATCATTTTCATGAGATTGTAAAATGTCTAAACATCACAATCGAAATGTCCAGAGCTGCAAGAGTAACCAGACAGGTCCATAGAAGAAACATCTGGACTAAGGGGAGTGGTGAATGTATGTTTGTCTTTTATCTGTTGATTCTTGTGGATTTCAGTCTGTATGTTTACCACACTTCACTGTGTACTTCCTCAAGGTTGTTTATGTTTTATATGATATTATCATGTCCCTGCCAGTTACTGCCGTGTGCTCTCAGAGAGGTGGAATGCAGCCCCGCCCTGATCTCTCAGGTTTGCCTGTGGTAAGATGCCAGTTCCATTAGAGCAAGCCAATCACTGGATCCTGGTCCAGTTTCTCTCTCTCGTGGTGTAGTATTATCACTTGCATCAACAGGGCCAGCTAACCAGCTTCATTTGAGCAGCAGTGGTAGCCAGCAGTGGTAGCCAGCGGCATTCCAGCTTGCCAGAGAATTCTGCTGGAGCTTGACAGCCAAGTCAACAACTGGCTAGCTTTGCATGTTGTGTTGTTAAGTTGTGCTGAAACAGTAAAATATGCTGCTGCAGACCAGCTCAAACTAAAAGCCAGTGAGCTTTAGCCTTCCAGCCCAAGCAAAAGTAGTAGCAGTATGATCATTTGTTAGTTGTAGGGCACATGGGCAGTGATTTATTGCTGTAGACCCACCTCATCACTGAAACAATCACAGTTTCGCTGAATTGCTCCATTAGAGACACCATTTTTTCCCTCTGATACCTGATCCTTAAATATTGACTGATACCGAGTATCGATACTAATTCTAATTTAGGGAAGTTTGATGTTCTGTGTCACAAACAATGCATACTCGGCTTGACTAAATTGTATTTACTTGTTGAATTCTATGTAATACATGTTTTGAAAACCTATTTTTGTTTATTTACTATATCTATTTAGTATTTACTATTATATAATTAACTATAGGAACCATGTAAGAACCAAAAATGTTGTTGAATGCTGTTTCATATCCAAATTTTAGAGGTTTGTCTCATACGGGCGTCTAATTCACTTGCGTCTACATCGCTGAGTATCAGACTCTGCTGGAGTAAATATTACAGTCAGTAACGAGTCAGTAGGAGTAATATTTACAGTTTTTTGTCTGCCATGGTTAAAGTAGCACCTGAGCAATAACGCTGACAGACGAGGGCGCATACCAGGTAGGGCTAGTGGATATACCTGGTCGGTTAGTGGGCTGCTATGTTAGATAAAAGCTATCATTAGGGTGATTGCCAGTAGTTCTGTCTGCTTCCTGTTAGTACAATCTGGACTATCTATATTTATAAGTGACTACACAGTGGTAAATGAGTGGTTTCTGAAAGAAGGGGGGGCTCCTGGAAGTTTTTCCCATAAAATACTGCCATTATAGGTTTTGCCATGAGCATCTTTACTGCTGCTTGTCATCGCGTGCTATTGATGTGTTGTTAAGTTTAGTCTACTGGTGCTCATGCATGCTTAAGATCATTGTAGATCATAGTAGATCAGCTCGTTCTAATGTTGCATCAGCAATAAACTCATAGCCATTGGTGCAACAGTAGTCTGAGCTGATCTACAATGAACAGTAGACCAAAGTTGCTGTGTTATGCACAGAAATAGTATTAAAAAGGAAAACAGCCCACCTGCTGGAGTTTCTGTATCAGACTTTTTTCCCACTGTATAACCCACAAGGTGGTTTTCGGGTGTAGAGCTGTCCTCTGTTTTATCTGTTTATGTCATTTTCTTAACAGGGGCATTTGATTTAAGCCCTCTGTGTAAGGAATGTGGATTGTCATAGAATTGTTTTCCAGTCTGGGGCTTTTCTCTGCCCACAGAGCAGACCAAATCAAGCCAGTTCCTGTTTTTGTTCGTTAGTAACCAAAAAATTAACCCCTTACATGCAGGTTAACTAACAACTGTTAGCGCTAAGGAGGCTTTAAATTCCAAGTGCTATAATTTATACTGCCAGCCTTCCAACTTAAGGTTTCAATTGTAACCACTGAGAAAAACTAGGAGGGATTTCAAGCATAAACCTATAAGTCAGTTAAATGAATCCATCATGCTTCTGAAAGGAACTTCATTCATAATTTTAGTTTTCATTTAAATTGAACTCCTCAGCTAAGTTAAAGCTGACCCACAGCTGGCTGGTCCTATAGGCAGAACTTTCTGAAATAAGGAAATAAAAATAAACAACATTGTTTGTTTGCATTTTGATCAGTTGGTTGGTTTGGTTGGTTTAACGTAGAGTCTATCTCGACCCTTGAGCTTGTAGCAGTATGTATGTAGTGACATTTTTACAACTCCTTTGTGTGAAAGTGTGTGCAGCTCTTTATTGTGATTTCCAACTTCTTTCCTCTACCACTCCTCCACGTCTAATCAGTCTGCTCTTCCTTCTGCTTCCCTGCTTATCCCTCCCCTCCCTGCTTCCTTTTTCAATCACCCTATTTGTTTTTTTTATTATCTGCACCCTTTCTTGTGCATTTTCCGCTTCTTTAACCCCAGCCCGCCCACTAGGCCCTGCTTACTTATTTCTTTTCATCTGTAATGGATCAGAACTGGCATGTTCAGAATTACAAAGGTCTTGAATAGAGACGGACCGTTCAGCGTTTTTGAGGTCGATTCCAATTGTCGATCACCTTTCAGCATGATCAGCCGATAGCCAGTACCAATAGAGGGCGGGGCTACATGCCACGGCAGGGCTACATGTAGTTATTAGCGCAAGCAAGTCATGAAACATGGTCTAAACTGGTTTATTACCATTTTTAACGAGCTCATGTGAAACAGCATAATATTTTTATCTAAATTAACAGAAAATAAACAAAGTAAATCAAACACACATCACCAATACTGTAATCATTACATTTAGACCCTTAATTTAAAACAAAAAAAGTTAATTAAATAAATGCAGTAAAAACTGCAGTCATTAAACTCAGACTCTGTTATTTTAAACTAAATCTGTAATCATTAAATGTAGAATATTGAATTACTGCTGCTGTTCTGTTCGTACCGGTCAGATCTGGTCTGTAGGGTTTCTGGGTTATTAGTTTGTGTTAGCTGTGTGTTCTAGCTCTGCTGTTACTGATACTCACTGTGTTCAGCTGTGTGGTGTCTCTTAAGTACTGTATCAGATTAGTATCAGATTAGTATCAGATTAGTATGTTAAATATCTTTGTTTTGGTTCCACGAGACACGCTGATGTTCCAGAACGTCCTGGATGAGTCTGAGTCACATACGGTAAACACTGCCAGACGGACGATGTTTTCTATCAGTACATGCCGTGAACGCTATAAACTGTTCTCGTGAGGCCGCTGCTTTAGTCGAAGATGAAAGGGTATGTATTTCCACCTAGTGGTTCAGATAGGAATTGCAGGGACCTGGCCAGAGGGGGTTTCAAGGAGGGCTTCTCTTCCTGGATGAAACGCTAGCTGGAAATACATAAATTATGCTCATTTGTTTAACGCCATCGATCAGCTCTCGGGATCGGCTAAACTAGAGAAATATCGGCCGATCACTGATCACATATTTTGATTTAAAATCGTCCGATACCGATACATAGCCGATCGATCCTTCCATCTCTAGTCTTGAATATAATGCAGAATATAAAACTAGAAAACTGAGGGCAGCCTAATCCCAGTGTCTGGGAAACTAGTCCTAAATGATTCCAGATTTATAGCCTGTTGTCAGACATGTCATTGACTGCAAACATCATGTTTTCTTAGTCATAATCAGTTTATGCTCTATATCAGGCCTTTTATTAGAAGATATGCGTCTAATGCCAGACGGAATGGAATTGTTTGTGATTTTTGTTCTCCAGCATGTCTGAGCAAGACCGCCGTCTCTTTTTATTCCTTAGCATGATTCAGCTTTAACCAGGTGAGGTATAACCAGGTGAGGAATATAGTGCAGTGACATACTCTCGCATCTCTGGCCTCTCGGATTTGCTAGAAGGATCAGTGTTAGGGGGTGTGGTGCTGGTTCTGGACAGACCTACAGACTGAGCTGTGATATGAGCATTGCTTGCCGGCAGTGTTGGAGTCTCTGAGGCCTGGAGGCCATCTGCTGCAAGTTAAATTTAAGCAGCCGGTGAAAGACAAGTCCGCTGTGTGAGGAGGCCTCAGCTCTGCAGGCTTCAGGTTACATTAAGCGATAGCAGAGAGGAAAAGAGTTCTCACGTGAGAGAGTGCAGGTGCAGATTTAAACCTGCCTGAGGTCCTCACCACTGATTATTCGTTCTTATGAATGGTGTATGTTGTGTTCAGGTTGGTGTTAGTGCTGGATAGTATTGAGAACACTCAGTATCACAATTATCTCCAGAAATATCTCAGTGTCAAGTGATATTTTAAGTCTACATATAACATTAATGACCTGACTGATCTTCTTCTGATTAGACTGGTAAATACTATAAACGAGCAGACGCTTAAACCTCCATTGTTTAATTTCGGGTCTTCGGGATGCTTAATTTGCATATTTAATATAAAGACAACTGATCTATAGGCAGACACAGACAGACACTCAGACAGACCGTCAAACTATCTGTTCATTGGACAAAAGCACTGAAAATCTCTACTTCAGCTTGAGGGTCTGACACTTCCTGAAAGGTGAAGACTGCATGATCTTATCCAGTAAATGTTTCGGTCACAGTTGGTGTTTTAGACATATGAGAAATTAAAGTGATCTGAAAGAACCCAGTAAACCTCGCAACCGTTAAAGCCCTGTTTAACCCCATTTGTAAAAAAGTTGATTGAATATTATGGAATTATTATTATCTTGGCTATCAAAGGCTTGAGCACCATTGGCCAAATGACACAAAATTACATCAAATTACAACTTTATAACATTTACACAGCATAGTTTATGTCTTAGATAAACTCTGATTGTGCAAAATGTGCAGAAGTGTGTCCTCTTTGGTGGATTTATTTTCATTTAGAAAATCAATAAGACGTTGTTTAGCAGGGGTTCCGCTTCCAAAAGCACTTTTTTTTGCCTAGACTATTAAAATGACACCACAGTGACCATCACATGCCCATGTTTCTTTGAATTGGTGCAACATAACAAAATCATAAGCCAGTTTTTTGTGTAGTACTGTAAACATTAACCAGACAGGAACCAGATTTCCAGAAATTAAAATTTCCAGAAGTTTATTATAATAGTATAAACATATACAGATATATCTGTGTAGTTTTTGTATTGTTTTGAGCTATTTTTTCAAAACTGATGTGCTCATTTGATAATGTAACTATATATATATATATATATACTTTGCTGTTTATAAATGCTGCTAAAACTTAAAAAAATCAGTGTTGTTATGTGATAATAGTACAAAGAATATATTTATATATTTCCCAGTACTGTGAGCAGTTGTGTCTGTGAGAAGTATAGATTTAGCTTGTATTAATTTAGGGGGTCCTACAAAGGCATTTGTTACCAGTGACTGAATTAAGCTGATATTAATTTCCTCATTAGAAATCAGCATAGATTTCAAATTATAATTAATTAATGTGACTGATGTTGTACCGTGAAAAATGAGACAGTCCCTTTAATCCACTCATGACGGGTGTTTATTTCTGTGTTTTTTCTCATTGTGTGCGTGTGTGTGTGTGTGTGTGTGTGTGTGTGTGTGTGTGTGTGCTGTGCAGGGGAAGTGTTATCATAAATTGGCCTTTACTACCGGAAGTCTGTGACGTGGCTAATGTTCCATACTGCTCCCACCAGCCAATAGCAGCCAGGCAGCCATGGAAAATATGTCTACCATATCCTGAGCAACATTCCTGTGTTATTGTTTTGATTTTTTACTAGGATGTGGTCAGTGTTGGAGCATTGGTGGGAGGTGGGGTTTACGTGTGTTATGCGTATGGAGAGAGTGCCCGTGCATGTAAACTTATGGTCTACTCCTTCAGGTGATGAAAGCTGTTATGTAAGAGGAATATGAGAGGCTTATGAAACAGGTGTGTGTATATAGTGTATACTAGTGATAACGTTTTGAAGAACGGGCCCTTCTTCATGTTTTTGGGGACAGTGGATGTTAACATGGTTACCTGTTAACCCTGACCAATCTTTTTTTCTCTGTGTTTGATTTACATTTTGTAATAAAAACAAAGGTGTCAAAAGAATTCACATTCATACTAGAGTTTTAAATACTTCTGTAGAAGTTGAAGTATCAACTGAAGCTTTTTACTCCAGTAAAAGTATAAAAGTACTGCTTTCAGAACTACTTAAAGTATGAAAGTAAAAGTAATGTAAGGAAAAAATGCAATTAGGGTGAAACGCTTAGGCCGCACCACAGGGGTCTATAGTGCACTAGCCCACCTCCCCAAAAGCCCCATTCTTCTAAAAGCCATAATGACTATAATGTTATATTAAAATGTTAAAGTTGATAAATTTGGGATGCGCTAGGCTTCCTGTTTCAGCTCATATACACCCATTAAACATGAATGTAGTTTAGTACAATGTAAATATATTAAAGAAGCATATCTGTTACTACTGAACATTAACATGTGTTTCATGGAGCAGAAGATATGATGACTAGTTGTCTATAAGTATTGTAATGAAGTCAAACTTCAAAGACATGTTATCAATAATCTTTACTGGAATGTAAATGTACATGAATGAAAACAAACAAATGAAATAGGAGTAACGAGACTATGTTTAAAAGTAGAGTAGAAAGTACTGATGGATCTGATGTAGGCTTTCTAAGGAAGAAGGATAGGAAGGTATTGGTGAATGAGACCCTGTGAGTGGTGTCATAATTTTAAAATCTAGGAAACTAGGAATGCAGTGTATTTTGGCCAGGTCTCCCTTGAAAAAGAGATTTCTCAAGGGACCTCCTGGTTAAATAAAGGTTAAATAAAAAAAAATATATATTTTTTTTCCTACACTGCAGGTCACTGCTCTAAATCCTAAACCGGCCCAATTCTGCTCTGCTTACAATAAAACCTGTAATCTGACTGTGTTTTTTAGTACTGACCCTATTCACAGTATACATAGGAAAACATATTCTGACTTAATGCTTATCTGACTTATGATAAAGTAATTTGTTATTTGTTATAACTATATTGTTATATTGGCAACTTTCATTACATACTTAAAT
>CM038715.1:2412377-2537377 GCA_021613375.1 Megaleporinus macrocephalus
CTCTGTGGTGAGACGTGAGCTCCCCGTGTGAGAGGTTGGAAAGGGGTCTTGTTTACTGGTCAGGAGAAGGAAAGGAGATTCAGCAGCTTTTAGTAAGAATGTTAAGTGTATGCTCTGCTCCTGGACCACTTATTTCCAGCGGGGTGTTGGGTGTCTCTTAATCACTCAATGGATGTGTGTGTGTGTGTGTGTGTGTGTGTGTGTGTGTGTGTGTGTGTGTGTGTGTGTGTGTGTGAGAGTGTGAGCACATGGTGTTACCAGGCTGCTCCCCTACATTGCTGTAGCGATGCCCATGTTACCGTGGACACGGTGTACCCATTTAGATCTCTTGGGTGCAACTAGATCCTTAATCAGCTCACAACATATTTGATTTGTATTTCTTTCTAGCCTCTCCCTTTCTCTCTCTCTCTCTCTCTCTCTCTCTCTCTCTCTCTCTCTCTCACACTGTCTTTCTCTATCTCTCACTCCCTCTCTCACTGTCTTTCTTTATCTCTCACTGTCTCTCTCACTGTCTTTATCTATATTTGTATCTTTCTTTCTTTCTCTCTCTCTCTCTATCTCTCTCTCTGTCTTTGTCTTTTTCTACTTTGTATCTTTCTTTCTCTCTCTCTCTCTCTCTCTCTCTCTCTCTCTCTCTCTCTCTCTCTCTCTCTCTCTCTCTCTCTTACTTTCTCACTGTCCTGTTCTTACTGTCCTTGAATTGACCAAACATCATCTCTGTTCCTTTCTCTCTCTATCTTTTGCTCTCTCTCTCTCTCCCTCTTTCTCTCTATCTCTTTCTGTTTTTGTCTCTCTCTCTATCTTTCTCTCTCTTTCTCGCTCTACCTCTCTCTCTTTCTCTCTCTCCTTTTCTTTCTCACTGTCCTGTTCTTTCTGTCTTTGAATTGACCAAACATCCCTCTCTCTATCTCTTGCTCTCTCTGTCTGTCACTTTCTCTCTCTCTATCTTTCTTTGTCTCTGTCTTTCTCTTTCTCTATCTCTTTCTCTCTATCTCTGTTTTTAGCTTTCTCTCTGTATTTCTCTATTTCTTTCTCTCTCTCTATACTTTTCTGTCTGTCTTTCTCTCTTTTTCTCTCTCTTTCTTTCTCTTTCTCTCTCTCTCCTTTTCTTTCTCAGTGTCCTGTTTCTGTCTTTGAAATGACCAAAACATAATTTCTCTTCCCCTCTCTCTCTCTCTCTCTTTATCTCTCCCTCTATCTCTGTCTTGCTTTCTCTCTATCTTTCTATCTTACTCTCTCTCTCTCTCTCTCTCTGTATATATATATATATATATATATATATATATATATATATATATATATATATATATATATATATATATATATATATATATATATCTTTTTCTCTCTATCTTTCTCTCTCTTTCTTTCTCACTGCCCTTTCTTAAATTGACCAAACATCATCTCTGTAAGTAAATCTGTCACCATGGACTCAGCAGTCATCGTTTCTGTGCAGAGACTGGGGGCAATAAGCTGGGTCTTTTTTATTAACCCTCAAATCCTCTTATTATTAGTTCATTATAATTTATCACTGTGCAAAAGACAGATACCATCCTTCCTTTATTTAACTACCTAAAGTACCACAAGGTACCAAAAAATTACTAAAGGTACCTGAAATAGCTAAAAGACCAAACCATATATTTAAGAACAAAGTACACTGGAGCCACTAATATTAATAATAATGGAACTAATATATAGTAGTGTGCTTGTGAGTGGAAGGAATTAAAGCATGGATCAAAAAACAAGCCTTCAGTGTTTTATGGTTTAAATGACCTCTCCACGTCCAAGCTGCAGTAACGTCTTGGCTGCTTCACACGCAGAAATCTGGACTAACAGTTAAATGAGTCTGACGCTAAATTAACCAAGTGCTAAATTGTATCGCCTATCTGCTAGAAAGCCTAGTCTGTCCGACGCCACGGCTGTATCCACACCTCAGAGACAGAGTGAGCATTCACTGCAGCGCTGGCTGACATTTCCACTAGCTAAATCAGTCCAACAAGTTCTGCAGCAGGTGCCAACATTTATTGTTATACCGTGTGCTTGCTGGGACCTAGGTAACGGTGAGAGTTAGAAAGAGACGTTAGAAAGAGGTGTGTAAATGTGTGTACACTAAGTTGTCTTTTAAATAGGTACACCTGCATTGAGAGAGGATACACAAACCAGATGGTCATAGAGTTATTCATCTTCTACACCTCTTATCCTACTGGGTCACAGGGGGTGCTGGAGCTTATCCCAGCACTGATTGAGTGGAATGCAGGAAACACCCTGCATAGGCCGCCAGTCTATAGCAGGGTAGACACACCAACGTACACATTTACACAAACACACTCACACCTGGGGGCAATTTAGCATCTCCAGCTTGCCTAATTGCATGTCTTCATACTGTGGGAGGAAACCAGAGGACCTGCAGGAAACTGAGAGAACATGCAAACTCTACATAGAACCAAACCCAGACCCTTGTTGCTGTGAGGTGACATCACTACCCACTGCACCACCATGCCACCCTATCGTTGATTTTGTTGCAAAGAAATAAACACTGTGTGAACAAAAGTATGTGGACCATGTGGACCACACCCAGTGCTAACCATGCAATCTACATAGACAAACAGTGGCAGTCACTCAGTGACTTTAAAAGCAAAGGTGTCAAAAGTATTCACATTCATTACTCAGGTAGACGTATAGATACTAGGGTTTCAAGTATCAACTCAAGCTTTTTACTCCAGTAAATGTGTAAAAATACTGCTTTCAGAACTACTTAAAGTATAAAAGTAAAAGTAAAGTAAAGGGAAAATGCCATTAAGGATAAAAGCTTAGGTCACGCTACAGGGGTCTATAGTGCACTAGCCCACCTCCCCAAAAACCCCATTCTTCTAAAAGCCATAATGACTATAAAGTTATATTAAAATGTTAATGTTGATAAATTTGGGATGCGCTAGGCTTCCTGTTTCAGCTCATATACGCCCATTAAACATGAATGTAGTTTAGTACAATGTAAATATATTAAAGAAGCATATCTGTTACTACTGAACATTAACATGTGTTTCATGGAGCAGAAGATATGATGACTAGTTGTCTATAAGTATTGTAATGAAGTCAAACTTCAAAGACATGTTATCAATAATCTTTACTGGAATGTAAATGTAGATGAATGAAAACAAACTGAAATGAAATAGGAGTAACGAGACTATGTTTAAAATGTAAGGAGTAGAAAGTGCTGATAAAGCTGAAAAATAATTACTTCAGTAAAGTATAAATAACCAAAATTTCTACTTAAGTGAGGTAATGAAGTATTTGTACTTCGTAACTTGACACCTCTGATTAAAAGTGGTATTGTAATAGGATGCCAGCTTTGGCACAAGCGTGTGAAATTTCAGCCCCACTTTTCAGCCCCAACTGGTGGACTGTAAGTGTTATTAATTGGAAAAGGAAGCATCTAGGCGCAACCACATCTCAGCCACGAAGCGACAGACCAGAAAGATTCACAAAGTGGGGCAGAGTGCTGAAGTGTGGTGCATAAAATTGCCTATTATCTGTTGCATCACTCAGTACAGTGTTCTGAACGGCCTCTGGAGGCAACATCAGTACAAGAACTGAGCGTTGGAAGCCTTATGAAATAGGTTTCCATGGCCAACAGCTGCACTCAAGCCCAAGAGGACTATGGGCAAAGCGGCGACTGAAGTGGTGCAAAGCGTGCTGCCACTCGACTCTAGAGCCGTGAAAATGTGTTCTCTGGAGTGATGAATCATGTTTCACTGTCTGACAGTCCAGTTAGCAAATCTGGAAACCCTAACTACTGAATGTGGGATAGGGTCTGGGGAGGTTTTCTGGGTTTGTTGCCCCTAGTTCTATTTAATAAGGGTATTTTTAATACTATTGCTATCAGTAATATTTTAGTCAATAATAAACTTGTAGTTTTGTGGGGACGGTCTGGGGAGGACATTGTACCCGTTCCAGCACGACTGTGCCTTAGTGCACGACATGATTTTATTAAGTTGAGTTGAGGACTTCCAGTGCCCTGTACAGAGCCCTGACCTCCAACCACTGAACACCTTTGAGATGAACGGGAAGAGATCAGTCTCACAAAACCTCTTGTCGCTGAATGGGCACAATATCATAATCTTGTGGAAAGCTAGAAGAGTGGATGGGTCTGGTGTCCATATACGTTTGGCTTTAGAGTGTATTACTGTTAAATAATTTCTGGCCAGTGGTTGTACTGTGGTGGTCTTGCACCTAAATAGTAGGTGTTTCTGATAAAATGGCCACTAAATGCATGCATTACATCATCTTGTTTTCTGTATGCCGACGTTCCCAAGGTTGTTAACTGCTGTCCTCACTGCTGCACCCACTGCCTGTTAAAAATGGCACAACGTCTTCAGCTCTCACGCTAGGTTATCAGCCAAACTCGAACTTCTGTCCTCCAAGTCTGGTGGTCAGCCAGCACTGAGATGCTGAGGGCCAAGTGAGCGTGGCATGTCCCCTCCAGCTCCACTGGTCACCTAGAATAGCTGAGGATCTGAACCGGAGCTGACAGCTTCAGCTTATAATACTGGAGCCGTTCCTGGAGCCTTAGCAGGAACAAGAGTCACATGACTGGATTACTAGCTGTAAGAATTACATAATTATATGTAAATATATTGTTTTTAAATTGAAATTACAGTATCATTGGTCTTTACAGTGACAATTTTTTAATGGCAAGGGACACAGTGACCAGTAATGTGTAGTTTAGTATGTTAGTAGCTGTTAGTAAGAAATGGTATAATTCAGTATCTCTTATAACTGCTATGAAATTTTCTACATTACAGAAATGTCTTGCATGTCCTACTTACTGGTTTTGTTGTTTGTCTCTTGGGTGGCGAGGTGACCGCTCTCCTTTCTCTTTTCTCTGTGTCTGTTTTTGGCAGACAGCCGTTTCCTGCGGGCGACCGTGTGACGTTTAACGGGAAAGAGTGCATCTGTCAGAAATGCACTCAGCCTCTGCCTGCCAACAGCCCAGCGCCCGTTCAGGCTGTTCACAGTGAGAGCCCTGTTCACCCTCAACTCCTCACTCTTCACTTTCTCTCTCCATCTCACAAACACACTCTTTCTCATCTCCTTCACTCTATATACCATACTCTCTCTCTCTGTCTCTTTTTCTCTCCTCTATCTCTCTTTCTTCTCTCTCTCTTATACTCTTTCTTTCTGTCTAATTATTCTTTCTTTTTCTCTCTCGTCCTTTCTCTCTGGCTTTTTCAAACTTCTTTCTCCTCAGTTTTTCTTTACTTTCTCCTTTTCTCACTCTTTTTCTTTTCTGTCTGTGTCTCTCTACCCCTCTCTCTTTATCTTGTCTCTTGTCATTCTATGTAGTCAGTCCTTCTTGGTACCTGCTAACAATGATCCAGACATTAGAGTCGTTTATATAATTCTTTACATAATTATAGCCTCTCTCTCTCTCTCTCTCTCTCTCTCTCTCTCTCTCTCTCTCTCTCTCTCTCTCTCTCTCTCTCTCTCTCTCCACAGATTGCTGTGGCTGTGGTAAGGAGTTTAAGAATGAGCAGTCTTTGGTGGCGTTGGATAAGCACTGGCATCTTGGCTGCTTCAAGTGCAAAGTCTGCAATAAAGTACTCAATGCAGAGTACATCAGCAAGTCAGTGCCCTATACACACTGTGTGTGTGTGTGTGTGTGTGTGTGTGTGTGTGTGTGTGTGTGTGTGTGTGTGTGTGTGTGTGTGTGTGTGTGTGTGTGTGTGTGTGTGTGTGTGTGTGGTAACAGTAATGTAATATGTCGTTGAGCTGACCCGTCTAAATGTTAGAATGACTCAACACAGGAGGTACAGGAACACTCAGAACATGCTGTCCTGAGCTACAGAAGAGAGATGAGCTTAGTAGTCCAGTTACAGCCTTAAACACTTCTTTGTTGAGACAGTTTTAAAGGGGCATATTATTAAAAAAATTTAAAAAATGATAAAAATGATAATAATTATGAACACTTCACAGTTCATACAAGAGACTACACTGCAAGAACAGCCTGTTTTCTGTTCATTGTGGCTATTATATCAGTTATTATATTAGATATTAGATATATTATATAGAGTCTGTCTCAAATCCTACTGAGCTCCTACATAGGCAGCATTTTACATCATAGTATGCTCTCTCGACATGTAGACTGTCCCAATTCTTACATACCTTAAACATGCTGCTACTGAGAAACCTTATTTAGACCTGATTTTAAGGAAGCATCGAACGCTTCCTCAGCCGCTAAGACAATCCCATGATGCACCGCAGGCTAATCTATGAGCAGTGAAGTGGTTTTAAAATGTGAGTTATTTTGATTCTCTCTGGAATTTTAATGTGTTTCTGGTCATAAAATCACACAAAACAGTATTTTATTATCAACTCTGTAACGAGTCCTTCACCATTTACACTTTTATACTCCAGACATTAGCATATGTGCTAACAGATTTTTAAGTCTCGGACTATTGTATTGGATGCCGGCCGGTATCTAAGCAACCAGCTAAACCACCGGTGTTGTGCTGCAGTGGGCGGGAACAAGCCGTGACGCAGTCTCTCTCTAACTAGAGCGTCTCAGTAATCTGTTTTATGAGGAGAGATGAGGAGAGAACACTGCTACTTACACAGCTGCTACCTAGACAGCCTACTTACACACTCACTACCTAGACAGCCTACTTAGACACTCACTACCTAGACAGCCTACTTACACACTCACTACCTAGACAGCCTACTTAGACACTCACTACCTAGACAGCCTACTTACACACTCACTACCTAGACAGCCTACTTACACACTCACTACCTAGACAGCCCACCTACACACTCACTACCTAGACAGCCTACCTACACACTCACTACCTAGACAGCCTACTTACACACTCACTACCTAGACAGCCTACTTACACACTCAGTAGGGTTTGAGACAGACCCGTAATAAATACACAAATAAATATCTGGCCTAAATCCTAGCATTTGCTTTATTGATGGTCGAATAAACCTAAACTTTAAAGTGTTGTATGTAATACTGTCTCTCCCTGACTGCTACTAAAACATAAAATTATTGACTCAAAATTCTTCTATTATAAAGATCTTTAAGTTTATTATGGTAAATCTCTTCACAAATAAGCTTCCACATAGAGTCTGATCTGATAAACAACTGATAATCAAGTAATATGTAAAATAGCTTTGCGCAGATCTTGCTATAACATATAGGCTTCTCACATTTCCCACCTGTGAATGTGTGTGTGTGTGTGTGTGTGTGTTTGTGTGTTTGTGCAGGGATGGAATTCCATACTGCGAAATGGACTACCACGCCATGTACGGCATCCAGTGTGAGAACTGCAAGAAGTACATCACGGGGAAAGTACTGGAGGTACTGGGCTGCCTGTCATTTTCCACATAGCTGCTGCTGGTGAATGGAAGAATAGATGTATTAATGAGTGACCGGTCAGATGCACGGAGCTGTGGTTGGGTCATGGCAAGGGCAAATCCTGTGTGCCTCATAGAATATGAGAGAGTTTCACAGACAGGCTGTGATTCAGTCCGGTTCAGACTGGTACACTATATTCCCACTGGGGTTGAGGCTGAGGGGGGCTAACAAAGAAACTCTGTCGGCCAATTCAGAATCTCTCTGAATACAGCGCTATCATGACAATGCATTTCTCTCTGTGTCTGTTTCTCTCTCTCTCTCTCTCTCTCTCTCTCTCTCTCTCTCTCTCTCTCTCGCTCTCTCTCTCTCGCTCTCTCTCTCTCGCTCTCTCTCTCTCTCTCTCCGACTCTCACTTTCTTTCTCTGTGGCTCTCACGCTCATTTTCTCTTTTCATAAATAGCTATATGGTTACCTCATGCTGTAAATAAGAGTCTTAGTAACTCAGTAGTCTTTGTGTTTGTACCTTTAGGTCATTCTCATTTAAACTATGAAATCATAGCGAAACGTTTTATACGACACCATTCAGTGTCTGGATTTACAATCTGTAAGAGCCGAAGATTCACTAACAAGTGTTTTATTCTGGGATGCTTTAATGTGGAATTTCTGGGCCAATACAAAAAGTGATAATTGTTATAGGTGGAACATGTGACATATTTCAATATATTATTATGTAATATATAATAAACACTTTAAACCAGTACTTAATATATATAATATTATATATGTGTACCTAGGGCTGGGCGATATGGTAATAAATAATTAAAATCAAATTATCACGATTTTTTCCACATCAGTCGATATCGATATATATCTCGATATAAATCAAATCACTATATACTAATACTGCCCCATATATATATATATATATATATATATATATATATATATATATATATATATATATATATATATATATATAGTTGTTTTAGCGATTCTGTTTTCAGTAGAAAGAAGTTTCCTACTCGGGATTTTTGGTTATAAAGTTAACTTTGTCTCAGCGTTCTCACTTGAACTCCAACAATATATATATATATATATATATATATATATATATATTTATCCATTACGAATTAATAACGTGCGTCAGTGCGTCACAAAGATGGCCGCACCTACTGAAAGCATGGATTTATCTGGAGCGTGAGCTGCAGCTACAATCAATCACGATATTTTATGATAATTATATTATATTACTAAGTCTGAAAGTTTTTGTTTTTCATTTGTTTAACATCAGAGACACATAAGATGACATGCAAACGGTTGGTTACTACAGTTGGTTAGTAAAGTTACTACAGTGATTATTTATAGAGATACTATGTTAACAGGTGAATTGAAGATGCACAAGAAAAGAAAATTACCCCGGAGGGTTAACAGAACCCATTTTGCATGGGCCAATGATAAAAATTGGTGAGCTCAATTGTATCACCTCCACTGGACAGTCTTATCTAGAGCAATAGCCAACAGTGAGGCAAGGTGGCTTTGGTAAAATTTATATTTTATATATAAAATGTATATATACGTTCAAGAAATTGAACATCCTGCATGTGGGGCAGTGGTGTTAGCCACTTTCAAAATAATTGAAAAAGGGCCTTGACACTGACGACCTGTGTTTGGTAAGCGTGAACTAAAAATAGAGCAAAATCAACATATGGAATTACTGTCTACAATTCAGTACTGCACTGATAAGACTAATTACATTTCCTAATTTATGTAATATAATAGATCAGCCACCGTTACATGTGTTTTAGTGTTTTATTTTTTTTCCTCAACATGACAGTGTGGGTGTGTGCATGTATAGCTGTGTGTGTGTGTGGGAAGGTGTGTGTGTGTGTATGTGTATGTGTGTGTGTGTGTGTGTGTTTCTCAGACAGTTACAATAAATGAATCTGACACACATATCAACTGTGGCACACTGTTGCTATGGAGATGCACTCCCTGAGCTGCTGGCATTTAACCACATTCGGATGAGACCACCTTGTGACACCACAGTTTAGGAAGTTTCCCAGTAATTGCCTCGGACTGTTTCTCAGGTTTTCTCGTTTTTTCTTCTAGTTCTTATTATAAACACAGTCAGAGCACTTACAGAGAATAAGAGGTTTTATGAATAAGAGAAGCTACAGTAAACAGTAAACAGGTGTATAAACAGTCAGGCTGTTGATATATATATATAAATAAGAACTGTTGTAGTATAATTTAAGTTCTGCGTGGACGACAGTGGACCTGTGGTGTTTCATTCTGAAACTCAAGTTAACAACAATTACAGTCACTACCCGATAATTCTTCTGACAGTGGCCGGAGCAGTTGTGTACAGGAGGAAGGAGGTTGAAAGGAAGGAGGAATAGAGTGAAATCCCGGGTGAATATCTGTTGATCAGGACCTGGTGTGTAGCTCCTGCTTATTCTTTTTTTCATGCCGGCTGCACTGTGAAGGAGCGGCTGGGAATCGTATCTGAGCCTGAAATGTCATGACATTTACGGTGGAGAAACATTATCTGTTTTCAAAGGAGGGAGTAATTGGCATCGGCGATACCATTTGTTATCACATAAGATTACCACACAGTGTAAACAAACAGGCTTCACATATATCGCTTCTATTGTATTCTTTTTATTCTGTGTCTAAGAGCTCTTCTGAAAAAGGAACTAGTCTTAATGTTTGATAAGATAACTCAAATATCCACCTACTTGCAGTAAGAGAGTATAATTATATGATTCTGGGTATATAATCAGATATGGCTTATAGCAATACATAACCTGTTCAGATAGATTCTATGTAAATATATAATTGCTGTCAGAACAAAACATTATATCTCTGAAATGGTATTTTCTCAGGTGAAGCTAGAGACTGTTCTTTACTTTAATGAATGCTATTCTATTATTGTGATTAGATTCCAAGTATTAGATCTTTTCTAGTGCTCCATTAGTCATTAATCATTCACACCATGTAAAGGGAAAATGGTGTAAAAAACAAAACAGTTAAAATAAGAACCTCAATATTAAACAAACAAATGAGAGAATTAAGATATAAAATTATAGCGTTCAAAGGTAATTTATACAGCAGCCTGAGGTTTATACTAAGGAGCGCAAGCATTGCTATTCTTATTATCTCTTTAATTGTACATTTGGTATTAAACATTACACATTCAGTCTCTAAGGTTAAGGCTTGGTTTGCTGTTAATTCACCACTGAACACATATAACACCAGATCCACTTGTAGTGCCCCCCCTACTGTTCATAATACACAAATGCAGACTGTAGTGCTAGTCTTTCATTTCAGCATAACAATGCACATCCCTCTTTAATGTTTTATGATTTTGAGGCAAAATGCAAACTAATTTAACTAAAGTTTTATACCAAGCATGGAACATTCTACAGCAAGTTTATGGTCCATCCATTTGCCTTAAAGGTCTTTAGAAGATCTTGTATATAAAAACAAGCATCATTTCATTTATCTCGTGTATATTGTTGTTTTTTATCCGCCTGTGCCTGTGCCTGTCCCGGTACCTCATATTGATCTTCTGTTTCACAGGCTGGAGACAAACACTACCATCCCACATGTGCCAGATGTGTGCGCTGTGAGCAAATGTTTGGAGAGGGGGAGGAGATGTACCTGCAAGGTAACATATATCAAAGTTTTCATCAGAGCAGATGTAGACACTAACAATTCCATGCATGCCAGTGGTTCAGAATTGAACTGAAGTGCAGTCTGTAGATATTAATAGTAATAATAAAGCTGCAAGTCTTACTAAGGAATGATTGTATAAACTGTGTGCACATTTTAATTGTAGTGGTCTGACTAATGTCTTCACCTAAACTTCTAAAGTGTAATTAAAATAGATGTATATGATCCAGACTACTGGAGATAGATTTAGACACATCAAGATTTACATATCTCCACTGTACACCAAAACAAACACTAGTGAGAGGAACAGAAATAAACACAATTAGATATTTTAATGATGATGCAGATATTGTTGAACTCTTGATGAGGTCCGGTTTCTAAGAGTAACTGTGCAAGTAGTCTATTATTAATCCACATAAATGTAAATGTACTTAACGTTGAAAAGATGTTGGAGAACTAGGCGGCCTGTCTGTTATTCTTCACCTTCAGTGCAATGCTTCTCAATCTGATGCTGTATATATCTTATATGTAAATATCATAATCTAACGTATCCAAAAATTCATGGATTTTTACTCTGTGTTACAAACAAGCACATGCATCGGAATATAGTCTATTCTTATGTCAGCTTTTGTTTGTCTCTGATAAAGCAAATCTATAATAAGCCCCCAGTGACCTGAATTCAGTTCTGAAATGAACGCTTGCTCAGAAACACATTGCAAAGAAACTCAACAGCAAAGACAGCATGATGCTTCTTTAAAACATAGAGAACACGGCTGCACACAGCAAGCTCCACATGCAGATCCAGTTTTACTGACCAACATGAGCATGAACATGAGCAACCTCTAATGTAATGTGATGTTAATCGAAAGTCACTAACAAGAAATGTATTTATTGACTAATAGCTGTATATTTATTTTAAACATAATAATAATGTGATATAACAGTGTATTTGAACATAAATACACTGTAAATAAGTGCTTGCTGTCATTTATTTTACTAAGCAAATTATATCATTGGCAGTAATGACCAACCAGTTAGTTTCTTCCTAGCCTTTGCTTTAGATAAGGTATAAATAGACATGTATCTGTCCTTTTGATCAATTCTTTATCTTTAAAATGTGCTAGATAAGTCTAAATTAAGCTGTACGTCCACAATCTAGTCAATGACAAAAGCCAACAGATGGATCAAAATAACCTTGTGTACTGTATCGTTACTGTAAGGGGATCTTATATTATGGTATTAGTGTGTTATGTAGCTTTTGGTGCATGTAAACAGTCTGTGAAGTTGTAAAACCCAAAGCACACGCTAGAGGGAGAAACTCCCTTCCACTAAAACCAGCTGCCTGAAACACCTCATTGAAATTCCAGCCCTTTTCTTGGTTACAAGGTGATGTCATCTCGCAACACAATCCATGTTGCTTGCCTACCAGCATGTTTAACACACACTCACACAAAGCACAGAGCTAAAAACATAAAAATGCACCCCTCTGAAACGTCCTGCTCCAGTTTAGTTTGTGTTTAACATTCATTAAGTTTATTGACTTTCAGCATCTTTCGACGCGGGAACTGTAAAAGAGTGTTTCAGACCGGGAGTGAATACAGATGTACTAGAAACATATTGTGTTTTGGGAAGACTGAAGCATGCATCTCCTCTAGTAGACCCCAATAATAAAATTATGAATATTGAAAATGAGCATAATCTCCTTTAATACAATAACATAAATCTATTTTCTATGTTATAACCATAACTTGTAAATATGACTTCATCTGTGGTACTGGGTTTGATTACTGCTGGATTCTTTTTAGTGTAGTGATAAGTGTTGTGCTGAGAGCCACAAAGCAGGACTGATATCAGACCATCAATCAATATATGACCATCATTTAATACATGAGCTATACCTCATTATGTAACCAATATGTAATTAATATGTAATTACACACTAAGGATTGCCATCACCATGAATTTGTGGTTTGTAGCTGAAAGCCTTTGATTGAATATATAGTAAAACAACCCTGCATTTGCAGATCTACACAATCTTTTCTTTGTTATTGATGTTTATAAGACCCTTGTGATTAGATTTCACAGCATTTTTTAAATTTCAGCAGAGCTTGGCTTAGTGATATATTCATATCCAGAGCAGCAAGGCTGAAACTGCTATCTTTGATTGCACTCAGAGATTTATATTCCAGACAGAGTGCGTAGCAGTCTATTGCAGATTAAATTTATCCTCTGCTTTGGACTGCCGACAGGTCCTGGGTCAGATATTGGTAATTTTCATTCTGACTGGATCTAATAAAAAGCAAAGTCATTTGCTGAGTCATTTGAGGCTCTCAGAACTGTGTGCACTTACTTCATGAATGAGAAAAGAGAGTGTGGGAATTCTAGCAGTAGTAGTAACAGTAATGGGATTTATTGCATGAGGGACCTTTCGTTATAACAAAGAACAAAGCCGTGTGAAAGCTGTTTGTTTTTTTAATGTATGTGTTTCTCTGTCACTCGTTCAGGTTCTTCTATCTGGCACCCTCCCTGCAGACAGGCAGCACGTATGGAGGAGAAGAGTAAGGTAGGGTTTCACAGAACAGAGCAGAACTAAACGGTCAGTGTCAAAGCTGTTGACTGAGCAGGTGCAGGGGCACAGCTTTCCCAGCATTACTGATGGCCTAAAGTGCTACTGGAGCCATTAGCGAAGCCCCTTATATGATCCCCTTGTATTGTAATGCCCCTCTTCCTGCAGAAACAGGTGCGGATACAGCTCAGTGACCTGCGTCTGAATGTACCTGAGCAGGTTTGTGAAGTGCACCCCTGACCCCCTTCCCCCGCATGGGTTTACTCCCCACCCCGCCCCCAGCCTGCTTTCAGCTTCAGTAGAAACTCACAGAGGTCTAAACAGGACCTGCTGGACCACTGTTCGCTTATGCCCCCTACCCACCTGATTTTGATCATGTGATCAGGACCCAGAATTGAGGCTCTCACTGCACTGTTGCTGCTGTGTGTTTATAATGGAGTGACGCATAGATCTGTAGATATAACAAAGAAGATCACCGTCAGCTGTGAATGCCCTACTAATGTACTACTAGATAATAGGCTTTGGTACCGGGATATGGAGATAAGGTTTTAACTTCACCATCTGGGACATGAAAAAGATGCAGTTCTTCTTTCCAAACTGAAACAGCTGTGTTTTATCCTAAGCAGTCATGTCTCTGTGTAGTATTTATAGTATGGCAAAAGTTTGGACGGCCCTGGTTAAATTACATGTTTTGTAGATTTTCTATGTGAAATTTAGTACAAAAAAATAATCCTCTACAGAGAACACACTTCTATGCATTGTAATGCACAAATATTGTTTATTTGCTGAGTTTAGCATATCGAGGGAAAATAATCTACAATTACAGAATCGTTTCGGCACATTTTATATTTTCTTGTTTTTTTCAATATGTTGAAATCAGTAAATAGTAATTGTGAACAAAAATGTTTTCTACTTGTGGAAGATTTTCCCTTAGAAAATCAGCTAAACATGTTTTTAAAACTTTTGTATATGGCTGTAGATAATGCATATTGCTAATGGTGTTTTTTTTTAGCTAAATGTCCCAATAAATCTTATATAATATATATATTGTTGCTGTCCGGAAAAAAAATCATGTATCTTTAAAAATGGGCGTGTATAGAAGTAATAAAAAACATCTAGAAATATTATTCTAGGTCATATGGTACTGTGTATATATCGTTCCGCTCTTGGTGAAATGTTCCCACAGTGAAAAGAGCAGCTGGTGTTTTAAATAGTGCGCTTGGGTTTTAATACGACAGCAACGATATGTTTGTATACTTCAATTAATAGCATTTATATATAACTGATTATTAGTGATTAGTGCTATTGTCTATGGCAGGCCTATGATAATGGCATGAATTAGTATGAAGTTCAGTGTTATATACAAAACGTATGTATTATATGTAGCATATTTAGTAGATACTGTTATTAACCCAGTGATTTGCCTTCTCTTTCCAGGTGACCAGGACTTCCTCTGAGAGCATCACCTCCGCTCCTGCCTCCAGTGCATCTGGATCTCCTAGCAGGGTTATCTATGTACGCACTAATATGAAACTGTCTGTAGTGCAGTATTCCAGTGCGTAACATACATGTACTAGCCACCAGGTGGCAGCAAAAGCACAGAGGACACATTTTCTTATTTCCAGAGAAAGGAATGAAGCTGATGTCTGTTATTTATTTATATTTGTAGTTTTAATCTTTCTGTCTGTCTGCCACAGGCAAAGCTGGGTGATGAGTTCCTGGATTATAAGGACCTTGCAGCTCTTCCTAAAATAAAGGCGATCTATAACATCGACAGACCTGACATGCTCTCCTACTCCCCCTATGTCAGCTACCCTGCAGAGGAGAGGACTTTTGCTGAGGTATATAATCATAAACACCTCAGACAGGTTCATTTTCTGTAGGAAATTGCTGTAAAATTCAAAATAGGAATGTGACGTGGTTTTAAGTCACCAAAACACTTTAATAAACCTGCATCACTGTTTTACTTTTCACTTAACATCAGCATTTCATACTGCAAAATCAGAAACGTTGATCAGTTTTTAAAGACTGCTCCAGGGTCACTGGACGGAAGAGTGTCCATTACAAGCCCATAAAACTGGTCAATGTTATTTATTTATTTATTTATTTATTCCTTCCTTTCATCAAACATTGCATTCACTATGAAATGACTTTCAGGATCTTGGTTTGAAGTTGGAAAGCCAACACATGGAGTATGTTTGTGAAATGAAAAAGAAAAAAAACAATAAAAATGTTTTCCCCAACTGCAAGATCCAGTGCTCCTTGTGTAACCCATGCTTTTGCCTCCCTGAGGCTAAGCTATACTTTTATTTTTGGTGTTTAACTTTTATTTTAACTACACATATGTGTGCGCCAGATGACTGCCCCAGGTATTCTGCCATTGTTTGGTTGTGCACATCTTCAGAAATTAATTAAATGCCAGGAGATATCTGGAAGATACAGGACCAACATAAATTGTTAGAGCAGTGGTCATCAGTGTCTATTGTTAAGTTTATTGTTGACCTTGCTTTGCAAAATCAGAAGAAGTGGTCATGGAAGGTTTTCTCCAGTCAACCAGGGACGTTTCAGACCTGACCTGCCCCCTAGTGGGTATAACTGTTAATTCTACTGATACGCAAAACAATGTGCAGACAAGTGGGCAGACATCGCCCGTCATGTAGCAGCTGTGCGCGCACACAGATACGTAGTTAAAGATAAAGTATATATTATTTATGTTTTAAATCTTGTTTATATATAGTATATGTATAACATCATTAGGCCTGCTGCATCTAACCTCATCTTACTCGCTTGCTTTCTCCATTTCCAGTCACCCCAGTTGCTCACCCCTACTCCAACAGAGGTACAGTAAAGGAGACCTGATGGGGAACTTTCAGGCCCCTATACATGTTTTATCAGTGTGTGAAGACATTAACAACACTTGTATTGTGCTTACATGTTGTGTGCAGTGCAGTTGTATCATTTGTTTTTGATTGTGTCAGACTTTGAAGTCATTGACCCATGAACAGTTGTTTCATTTCAGTTCATCCGGTTCTTCTCTAGCTTCAGAACCTATTATGTGTCTCCAGATCACATGTAGACTCGTGTTTTGTGTTTTCAAATTAATGTCATAGTGTTAATTTTAGCTTTCATCGTTTATATTACTGTCTATTTTTTTGTTTTGGTTATTTATGTATTTCAGGGAGATGGAGAAAAATCACCCCGCCAGAGGAGACCCTCTAGCCCCAGCTCCAACAGCTCTTTGGGGGGTTACGGCCGCTACACCCCATCCCGTTCACCCCAAACATACAGCAGACCAGGTACCCGTGCCAACTTACTGAGGAATGAAGTCTTAGATGCTCTGTTTTCTGTTTTACATAAACAGCATTGCACATTTTTTATTTACTGTGTTCATGAAAACTCTTTTAGATGTTTTCAGAATGTTTTCAGAAGTTTCTTACTTCCCCATGCTTTTTTCTTTAGTTCTCTGTGTTCATGTCCCTGTTGAAAGTATTAAAGTATATATTACAGACACTATTGCTGATGCACACAAATGAAACACATCTAATCTAATGAATCTAATGTATATCTTTCCAAAGAACTTAGTCACTGACTTCATATTACTCCACTTCTCCCCTTTGGCTGGTTGGTCCCCTTGCACAGAACAATATCTGAGCAGTAGATACACCCCACAACCTGGAAGCTCCAACTCGTTGCCCGTGTATACTGCGGCTGCTAAGTATGGTGGCCATTATAGTCCCAGGGACTCTTCTTCACTGCCCAGTGGTGGTAGAAATACCCCACAGGCAGGGAGTGGGGGTGTGGCTCTCCCCTTGAACCCCACCACCCTGGCCATGCTCCAACAGCACAACTACATCCCCTACTTCAGAGGTACCACAGCTCAGCCTGCAGTCCTCAACATGTGTGTTAGCTAAAACCAACTAATGTCACAACGTGCATGGAACTGTTGCTGTCACAGCTGAACTGCGACACTAATGAGTTGCTGTAGCTGAAATATCAGAAATCTAGCCTTACATCAAGTGTCTTGTTGGTATTTAGGGATAAAGAATAACAAAAAACGAATCAATCCATTATGAAACTACTACCTTGTGCTTCGCCCGCCTTCCCTAAACAGGAATTGAGACAGAATTCAAACAGGAGCCAGTCTCTGAAAGTAAACCTAGGACAGGCCTGCACCTCAATTTGCCGCCCTACGGTAAAGCTCTGGACCCACTGGTCCCACTCTCTTTCACCGTCTCTATCAGTGTGATCCAGTTCTGTGAGATTGTAGGTGTACCCCAAGGTTCACCCTTTGGACCATTCCGTTTGTTTTTGCTTGCCGTTATTGTGTCTGTAGACTTCATATTTTAACATCATGCCCAGTCATGCTGCATGGAAATCTTGTGTATATCACGTATGTATATATATTTTAACAGTAATTTTAATAACACACTAAAACACCTGGGAGCATTAAAGGTGGACGTAATGTGTATTGATATGCAATTGTAATTTTTGTGCTCTTCAATGTTGTGCTATGCTGCTGTGACAGATCTGTTGGATTGCCCCTGATGTGGAAAATCTGCTTGTTTGGACATTTGTCTCATTTATTATTCTTCCTCCTCGTTGTTTGTTGTTGACTGATCTGTTTCATTGAATCACTGTTGTTTAGATATATTGCCAGCTGATGTTTCCGATTACAGTTAATACCAGCTCAGGCCTATGAGTCTTTGCCTATGGGGGAGTGTGGATTACCTCATCTAAGGCATGCTTGAGTGTGGTCAGAGAGTGACTGTGTAATCAGTTGAGGAGGTCTGGGAAAGGGATCACTCAGTAAGCTCCACCAGCCCTGTAACGCCAAGAATGCAAGTTGAGCCACAAATGTAATCTTTGATACGTGCAGGCTCACCCCTCCAGATGCATATACAGAGTATGTCTGAATTTCTTGGGCGAGTTGATACTTATATGGTTGTGAGTAACCCTGCTAGTCCTGGGTCCTCGTCTCCTACATGCGAAGGGAGGATAAGAGGAGTGAGACCAAAAAAGCTACTTATGATCTTGTCTCTGTGGTTTCTCCAAGAGAACGAGTAAAAGAGGAAAAGTGAACTTCCCGGTTGTAGATTAAAGAGCGCAGTAGAGGAGCTGTAATTTGGGGTCTGGGTGCCAGTGGCAGTGGCACACACTTTGGCCTGGCTTGATTCTCTGCCTGACCACCTTTTTACACAGCGTGAAAGTGAGCTGTGTATGTTTGGTATGTTCTGTTTTTGTTACAGTTGACTCTTTATTGGGTGAGGAGCCACATACAGTAACGGGATAATCAGCGCTCACTCGCAGTTTGTTCCCTTGCTATAAAAGAAATCATTCCAGTTCTGTAATCTGATTGGTTGAGCTAGGTTCAGATCTGCTACAAATTACATGATATATAGACACACACGTCAGTTGCGTTATATGAACCCGTGGAAAGTTATTAAAAAAAAGACATTGGCTGTGACTGATATGAACCCCTGTCTGCGTTTTAAGGCACTGCATTTTTCAATTTTATTGAATATCAAAAATGACTACATCAGCTGAATGTATGTAGGAACTAGAGATCGACCGATATGGGTTTATCTAGAGCCGATACTGATTTGGAGGTCAGGGTCAGCAGATGACTGATATGTGCTGCTGATGTTTAGAGCTGATATCTAGAAGTTTTCTGTTTATTTACTGATAAAATGTCTCACTAGTAATAACAAGAAGTAGATCCACAACATTTCTTAACAAGAAATAAACTAAATATTTTTATCTCCCCCCTAAAAAAATACAGTATGACCACCTTACTGCTGAAAGAGTGTAACACACATCTCTTCATACCCAAAACTAAGCAGTTATTAAGAAGAGCACTGAACAAAACTTCCACACAGACCACATGTTCACTCAGTTACAGAGAGACTCACTTCACACTCGGGTTTTTATCACACTGTAGTTAAACTGAGGTTCTTTAAGGAGCATGAGAGAGAGAGAGACAGAGCAGTTAGCTTTAGCCCCAGAGCTAATGTGTGTATTACACTAGAGCAGTCAGCTTTAGCCCCGGAGCTAATGTGTGTATTACACTAGAGCAGTTAGCTTTAGCCCCGGAGCTAATGTGTGTGTATTACAATAGACAGAGCAGTAGCTTTAGCCCGGGTTAATGTGTGTATTACACTAGAGCAGTTAGCTTTAGCCCGGAGCTAATGTGTGTATTACACTAGAGCAGTTAGCTTTAGCCCCGGAGCTAATGTGTGTATTTACAGTGGTAGAGCAGCGGAGCTAATGTGTGTAGAGCAGTTAGCTTTAGCCCCAGAGCTAATGTGTTATTACACTAGAGCAGTTAGCTTTAGGGCCCGGAGCTAATGTGTGTATTACACTAGAGCAGTTAGCTTTAGCCCCGGAGCTAATGTGTGTATTACACTAGAGCAGTTAGCTTTAGCCCCGGAGCTAAGCAGTACAACATCCGCTCTGGTTCACGTCTACGGCGGAACTAGAAACACGTAACCGCCTAATTATAAACCTCACTGTTCACTATTAATTATTCATTTTCACTTATTTGGCCGAAAAAAATGGGAAATATGGGCCCTGATATATCGATCGATCTCTAGTAGAAACATCAACGGTGTACGCTGAGCAACTAGAAAAATAACTTATTATTAAAGAGACTTATTCCTGGCAACATTCTGTAGAAAACAGCAGCAATGTACGTTTAATTAGGGGTTAATATGTTTGCTTTCTGATTATCTGCCCTCATGGACCAAGTATCAATCTGTGTGGCACATTTCTGGCGTGTTTTCTCCAATTCTTGTCCCCAGCATTATTTACAACGTTACTCCACAGCTTCAAATATCTAACTACCTTCAGTGAGTAATGTTGGTTTGTCGGTGACTGGTAAAGACAGTCTAATGATTGGATAGTGTAAGTGCCCCACCTCAACAAATTCCCCTGCTGAACAGGCCTCATGCGAACACGATGCATTGTGTGATCAGTCCAGTAGAACTGTCTGGTCAGGTGGCAAACCCTGCTCAGTGAATTTAACTAGCGAGCTAAAAGAGTTGGGATGACATCATACTGTGGTCACTCTTGTCACATTCAGTGGTGGGCCGTGACTGTTCGAGGTAGCAGTTTAGGCAATAAATGTCAAATATGAGGAAATTAAAAACAGTAATGATTGAATGGTGACGCGGAGAAATGCTTTGTGTTCATTCTAAGGTGATGCTTGTAAAATATTTTACAAACATTATATTAATTTTACGAACTTGGTATAGTCAGTAATATGGACTGAACGGCTGAGTTAAGCTGTTGATCTGGCTTCCTAGCAAACAACATGGATGATTTCCATGAAGTCACTCGTCAGATGGTGTATTTGCTGCTTCACTACATGACCACTTGGCTCAGCTCCTCTTACTTTCGATTGTTCAGGAAATGCATGCATGTCCAGCAGGTGTGTTTAGTATCTCCCCTATTTCGTATAATACTAATGAGGGAGTAGGGCTCCAGTTCGCTCACAGCCACTGTTTTGTTCAAAGAATGATTGACTGATTTGTATGATTGTTATTTACTTTGCAACTATAGTCTAAAGCCTGACAACACCTTTTAATCAAATCACTGTAACTCCCAGCCGTCCTTCGCTCATTGCATTAGTTTGTGAAATATGACGCAAGTAAAGAAATCTCAGAGTGCCAGTAAAGTATTAAGATCACACGGAGCACATGTACTGGACTGGTTTTGAGAGAGAACTACAGAGTGAAAAGAGAGGAAGAGTCAGCACTCAGCACTCACACTGACTTTGAAGAATGAATTTGAAATTCTTTTAAGGATCTTTTCCAGCGAGTTTATGACTAATGCAGCCTGGAGTGTGAGCAGTACACCGTCATTCTCCGCGTAGAGCTCAGAGCTTGCTCTCAGTTGCCGTTTATGATTTGTGTGTGGTTGCTGTACCAGGGACTAGCTGACCTCCTCCAGATGTGTGGAGGAGTTTCTTCCTCAGACTGAGTGGCCATGTACTAACTGCATTTTCTATTTTGTGTGTGCATGTGTGTGTGTGGAGTGCAAAAGTATAGTGCACACTGTGTCTGAGCGTGTGTGAGTGAGCTAATTCTTTCATTCTCATGCAACTGCAAACTTTACATACCTTCAAGCTCCCTCCTTTCTCTCTCTCTGGTTTGACTCTCATTGTAGCCTGTTTAGAATTATTTGTAAAAATGTATATATATATAAATATAAATATATATTTTTTGATTTAGGTAATGCTAGGTACTTCATGATCCAGCCTGCTAATGACAAACTACATTCTTCTAGTCTGTGGTCACTCCAGTCATTTAACTGACTGACCTAATCTGTGATGATCCAACAGAAACGGAACAAAGCGTCTACAGTCATATGAGAAATAGTCAGAGGATGAGTGTAGCACACGAAGGCCACAGGTGTTTCTGTGGTTCTTTGGTTCTTTCTTTAGCTCGTTGGGTCATGAAGTGTGGCTTTATTAAAGCTTAGAGAATAAATGCAGCATAACTCTGCTCTCTCACCATGTCCTTCAACCCCATCCCTTGTCCCTTTGTCTGCTGTTGCTTTCGCCCATGGAGGTAGTGAAAGTGGCCGCAGTACCCCCAGCCTCTCCACCTACTCTGATGGCAAATCTCCCTCTTCTACATATGTGGCTGCACCTAAGCATTTCCACATACCAGGTAGGTCTGCCTTGCTTCTGCACACTGACCCACTACTTCTAAAGGAGGTGATCTGGCAATTAAATGTCATCACTATCACTAAACACAGTGTGTATCATGATTAGGGCTGTCTAAGTCAACACTTTATTCTGATTATAAATGTGGCAAATTCTTCTACACTGGGCAGGGATGGGCACTAAAACTGTCTGATAATCTGGGTCCCAGACTGTGCTACTCAGGGCTTATATGAGAGCTGTGGATACAGCAATGTGAAGCACACCAACAACAGTTTCCTCAAGAGCCTCACTGTACTAAGAATTTACAAGCTGTATGAATAACAGCGATAAGATAGAACTCTAAAGGAGCTGAACCCATTGACTGTACATAATATATATACATAATATATAATATATAGACATAATTAGTTGGTTAAACATGAGTTAAACATGAGTTTAACAAATTGGAACAAAAGTAAATATAAAATATGCAGTAACTTTTACACAGACCACATTTTATTTTTGTCCACACTATATTAAGTACAGAAAAGAAACAATAGTGGTGGAATGTGTTCACGTATTCTAAATATGGGTGACCAAGGTTCTCCATTAGACTGTATTATAATGTAGTTGTGCCTAATTAATCAATATCTATCAAAATCTATGTGTTTCTTAAATGTGTTCTTGAGAAAGGTCCTATGAAGAATTCTGTGACCTGTTTTTAAACCACAGAATTATTCGTGCTCTTGTGGGCATAGGTTTCTTACCTAGAAACAAAATCCAAATAAGAAAAGGTGATTTAAGTTGGATTGGTAAATTGATGAATGTCAAAATCTTTGTAAAACCTGCATAACTGAGTATTATGAAGAGATTTCTTCTCAAGAACTCTTGGTAAATGAGGCCCATTGTTTGAAACCTACAGCCACTGATGCTTTCACTGGATGCTAATAATAAAAATCGGTAAGTGGTTTGGCTATATTTAGATATAATAAAAAAAACTGGTTTTAAAATGCAAAAAAATGCAATGGCTATTTATTATTTTAATTATTAGACAGCCCTTATCATGATTTGTACTCTTTTTAGGTTTGCAAACCAGTTGAAATGTGCTTAGAGTAGCACCATATGAATGATGAATATAATGATCTTTTAATTTAATGTTGTTTCCAGAGTTTATGCAGTTGCTGTACACTGAATTTTACAGGTTTTTACATCTTTAAAGGTCTTTTTTATGATACCTGCAGTTTAGTGTTGATGAAATCCACAATGCACTGAGAAATGTAGTATATCATGATAACGATGACAGATTGTCATATTGCCCAACCCCAGCTACTCCCTGTAGACCTGATCTATTCTAATAATATTTATTTAGACACCCTTATCCAGTCTGCTTCTTTGGCTATTCTGTTTAAACACTTTATGCCAACATCGCAGCTGATGTCTCATGAACAGAATTACTGATGACAGGATTGTTTGAAGTCTGGGCTGTCAGCTGTGCCTCCACAGTCATTTCATAATTTGTACTGATATTGTGTATTTATGGTTCACTGCTACAAGCCAAAGACATCCAAAATCGTATTGTCCTTATGCAGAACAAAGCTGTCACTGTCACGGCGTATCCCCCTTCCAGCCGTACTTGGACCCTCTTAAAATGAACTCTGCATATTAACCATGGATTTAATACATTTCTGCCCATTGTACTTATTGTGTTTTTCCTTTTAATGGAGTCTTTTGTTTCCATCGTTGGCAGACGCTGAAACAGCGCTGAAAATGACCTGCATGTGTTGCGTTAAATGCGTCATTTTTCCTAAAGAGCGCTCCACTTAATCTATGGCAGTTGTTTGGAAGCAGTTGAGGTTAAAAAGCAAAGTGAGGTTAGGATGATTTAAGCAGGCCAGCGAGACCAACATGCTGTGTCAATTATTAAGGATGAAGCAATGGTGTCATTTCAGTTGCCCCATTTATCTCTCTATTTTCTCCTCCTGGCTGGGGTCTGGTTTTTAGTGGTTACATGGTGTTTTTCTGTGCTATGATCTGTTTGGTGCTTTAATCTGGGAATAAATGGAAATTGGATGAAAGATTCATAATCAGTTCCTTGTTTGCACCGCCTTGGTGTTTAGCAGCCTAACTGGACAGGCATTTGTCGACCACCATTGTCTTGAAAATCCCTCATTTGATGTCTGTTTGTAACAGTTGGAAAGCCCAGGTTCCGAATCAAAGTCCAGCTAAGACAAAGGCACAAACTGTTGATTGTTGCATGCTAATCATGACCATTTCTACATAACGGGGAGTCTGAAATGCCAAATCTGATACAACAACAGATGTTCTGCACTGCGGAACCCTTCTGCCTCTGCCTCTGCAGCCCTCCCCATCCTTCAGTAACTTCTAACTCATGCTTCTTTACTCATGATTGTTTTTCTTTCTTTCTCTCTCTCTTTCTTTCTTCCTATCTTACTTGCTTTCCCTGTCATCTCTGCTTCTGTCATGCTCTCTCTGTATTCCATTCCAGATACTAAAGCCAAAGATAATATCTATAGAAAGCCCCCTATCTACAAACAGCATGGTACAGTCCGATCTCTGTGATAACCACGACACTTTGCATGCTCTGTCGCATGATGCCATTTATCATGGTATCCTGTTGCCATGGCACCCAGTGGCCTTTGACCCTTTCCTTTGGTTCTGGGGTTTCCATCTCAGACTTTGCAGCACTGACCCAGATCTCTAACTTTGTGCAATTCTGCTAATACTAAAGTTTTAGTCAGTCTTCTCAGCTACTGCAACTTTCTGGGCAGGAACTGGTGTTGTGACTTAACTGACTATGTAGCACAGCAGTGAGATGGCCTTTTGTTTTCCCCATTGCTGTTAAACATTCCGATATATGGTCATCTGACATGGAAACAAACAGTAAACATAAGCACTTCATTAGGCAGACCTCTTTGTATCTACATTTATTGCCCATTTTATCGGCTCTACTTACCCTATAGGAGCACACTGTAGTTCTACAACCATAGACTGTAGACCATCTGTTTGTCTGCACACTTTGCTATCCCTCTTTTAGCTCACAGGACCAGAGCAGGTGTTATTTGTGTGTTAGTGTGTGTCGGACTGATTGAGTTTTTTCCACTCTATTAGACAGTCTCACCTTAAGTGTTGGTCATCCTCTAGTCCAGGGCTATTTAATTAGAGTTCAGTAAGGTCCAGTTAGAGGAGATCTACTCAGGCCAAGGTCCGGACTGTTATCATTTCTGGTGTGTTCTGATTCAGTGGTGTATCCTGTTTACTGAAGTAGTCTAGTATCAGCATCTTATACCATCAGCTACTGAAACACCCACACACCACACATACCGTTCAGTATATTTCAGTTTATTTACTGTTTAAATACTGAACTGAATTAATTAATTATAAAACTAATAATAAATGTTTTTACTTCAAGTAAAACCAGAGCTACATTAAAAAAAAACAGAATGCTTTTTAAAAAAGATCATCTTAAAGTGTTTATTTATAGAGAAAGTAAATAAAGGTGGTTCTTCTTGTTAACTCAGCTTCTCAGATGAACATGCTGGTTGTACAGAGCGGTGTTCTCCAGAACTAGACGAGCAGGTTCATTCCAGAACCGTTCCTGTTAAACACTCAGTTCTCTCTGTTCACTTTTCTGTTTTTACGTTATTCTTTCTGACTCGCTTTAGTCTCCGACTGCTGCTCCTCGCTTCCTACCTCGCCTGTGTGCACGCTGCACGCCCCAATCTGCACAGATCTGATTGGCTGAGGAGCCTTCGGCGATCTTACAGCGCACGTGATTGGTCTCTGAGTTCACTGTGCCGTAAAGCCCGTATAACGTAAAGTCAAGAAAAGCTCCACTGCTTAAAATAAACACAGTCTAAATTAAATCATTCTCAATAGTTTATCGGTTTGGGTCCACATTGGACAACGTCTTCGTCTGGATCTGGACCACCGTCCGCCTATTAGTGACCCCTGCTCTAGTCCTTCATCAGTGGCTGCTGGATGCTGTTCTTAAAAATAATAAAAGATCTGCTTGGTGGACTGTTCTCAATCAGTAGTGACACTGTGGTGTTTAGAACTCCAGCAGCACTCACTGTGTCTGATCCACTTACACCAGCACAACACACGCTTACATACCACCACCATGTCAACGTTACTGCTGAGAATGATCCACCACCCAAATAGTACCTGCTCTGTGGTGGTCCTTTGAAAAAAAACAGGGAAAAATGGGATAACAAAGTATGGAGAGAAACACTTGGACTACAGTCTGTAACTAAAGAACTATAAAGTGCTTGTATATGGTAAGGGTATATGGTTATCAGTGTAGATACAAAGCATGTGTACCTAATAAAGTGCTGAGCGAGTGTATATGTTTTTATTTTTTTTATTGCCCTCCTCCATTCATTCAAAGCATCTAGTGTGATTGTGGTCATGTGACTTTGGCATTAAACAGTGTTTTACTTTTTGTGTGTAAGTCATTATATGGTATTTGGGTGGTCAGTGGACGGCGTCTGTGTAATTTGTGATGTTTGTTGTAAGAGTCGTCTTGTTTCTCTGTAGTTTGAATGGGTTTCTTTCATTTGTATCTTTGTTCAGGGTATATATTTAGATTTTTCTATCTTTTTGTCCTGGGTGTGTTGTGTCATTCTCCTAAAGTGTTCCTCCTTAAATAATAATTGTTAGATATCTGTGGAAAATGGTTGTAGGTGATATTCTTCAGGTTTTTTCTGTTTCTGTGGTTTTTTTGTGGTATTCATTGTGGTTCCCCTTGCATGTTATTTTTGTGTTCTTTCTAAAGTTCGTTAAAATAGGTGTCTTTTAACCCTTCAACTTCTCTACAGCCTCCAGGACTTCTTGGCAAGATGGGGACGACTCAGACAGAAAGGTAAACAATCTGTTTGTGCATCCATTCGTATACCTTATATCTATCATACGTCGACCCTTCTGCTCACCCTTATTGATATGTACACATCTCTTTAGACCAGAACTAGTTGGACAATTCTAAAGAGTGAGATTGATGGACAGTCACCAGACATTGACCCCAGGACTTCCACCCACAGCCTGCCAACGGACATGTCTCAGCCTAGTGAGTAACCAAAGAATAAACATTGCTGTTAGATAAAGGATCTTGTAGAGGTCAGGAGTTGTTACTGTCATTGTGCTGTACTATTTAAATGTAGTTTATAGATATCTACACCTAATCACATTTAATTACATTCATTATGTATATATGTATATTTACTCTTGTCAGTTTAGTGTTTAAAGAAGGCTTTGAGTCTGCAGGTCTGACTTTTTTTTGCTTGTTCCAGTATTAAGAAATGGCAAAAACATGGCAAAAATATAAAGTGTGATTAATTCTTTACACTAAATAAGATCATGACTGTTGGAAATGTTCCAATTATAATGATATTCCAATCCTATTCCAATCATAGCTAAATGTTCCCTCTTCTAGCAGAGTTACAGTTCTGTAGCTATATTATATTATATTACAATTCTGTAAGGAAGGTAATATATTAGTGATTTTTTAAATCTTTTATCTTGTCTAATGAAAAGTCTAATGGCTTACGATAGATTATAATGCCGCTATCTAGCGGTTAAGAGTTTAAACCCATTGCAAAATGCGCCATACCTAATAACCGTACTAATGTCTGATAATGTCTGCTACCAATCTCTGCATGAAAGCTATTCAGTTTGTACTGTGTTTTTGAGAATTCATACAGTATCGGTATCAAAAACATGATATTGCACCACTAAAGTGTATCACTCTTATTTCTCTCTCTCTTTAATAAGCTATAATATCAAAGTACAGCAGACTTCTTTTATTGCTGGATTCTTCTACCATTTCTGGGATGAGGGGTCACATTATGTTTATCCTGAAGGCTGGAAAACATGAAGCACACAACATAGTCATATATTCTTGGGGATATGTAACATAGCTGCTATTCAGATATGCTAGATTACTATTGTTTTGCTATTGTTTCCTCTTTTAGGGTTAGGTGCTTTAGGGTTAGGGTTAGGTGATCTAGGGTTATTGTTAGGGTTAGGTGATCTTGGGTTATTGTTAGGGTTAGGGTTAGGTGATCTAGGGTTAGGGTTAGGTGATCTAGGGTTAGGGTTAGGTGATCTTGGGTTATTGTTAGGGTTAGGTGATCTAGGGTTAGGGTTAGGTGATCTAGGGTTATTGTTAGGGTTAGGTGATCTTGGGTTATTGTTAGGGTTAGGGTTAGGTGATCTAGGGTTAGGGTTAGGTGATCTAGAGTTATTGTTAGGGTTAGGTGATCTAGGGTTACGGTTAGGTGATTTTGGGTAATTGTTAGGGTTAGGGTTAGGTGATCTAGGGTTATGGTTAGGGTTAGGGTTAGGTGATCTAGAGTTATTGTTAGGGTTAGGTGATCTAGGGTTACGGTTAGGTGATTTTGGGTAATTGTTAGGGTTAGGTGATCTAGGGTTACGGTTAGGGTTAGGGTTAGGGTTAGGTGATCTAGGGTTAGGTCTACTTTTAAGAGAGGTACTAGTAATAAGAATCAAGCTAAACTTAAAAAAGGGTCAAAGTATTTTTTTTTTGTTTATGTTATGTTAACCTAGATTCGTGAAACCAGACATTTCGGGGAATATACAGATGTCATTTGTAGTCCTGCCTTTCTTTTGATCTGATTGGTCAGCACAGAAAAAATTACTCATAATGCTGACCACTTGACCACATCAAATTGAGCTTTATTGTAACTTACGTGACCTGGAGGCGGCCACACAAAAGACAGCTGCAAATAAAAGGGTCAGTGCAAACCCTGCTAAGGTTTAAACAATTATAGGCAACGCTGTTAGCCAATCAGAACTTTTCCCACTTTGACCAGTCCTTGGATAAATTACATAAATCTAATGATACGGTGCAGCGTATAATTTACAGCAGCGAGCAATACTGTAACCATGAAGTACAACCATATCATTTTTGAGTCTGGGTTCTCGGCAGTACTGAATGGATTATATATCAGTGTAATTGAACTGGAGAGATTTCGTAGTTGGTTTTTTTCCACTGGTGATTCATTCACTCATTCTGCTGTCTGTTACAGATTTCCCATACAATAAGTCTGCCTCTCTGCCGGGTTATGGGCGAAATGGCATCTACAAGGTAAATTGCATTGCAGATATGTTTTTCAGAGTCTGCAACCTTTATTCTTGGATTGACACAAACATAAAAACTGTTTTCTTGCTGTAACTGTGAGGTGACACCTATTCAACCTCTACATCTGTCTGCAATCGCTCTCCCTGTGTGAGTTGGGTGTAACGGCTGTGGTCACGTATGCTGTCTCTGGCTGCCTCAGTGATGAGGAATCTCGTTTGACTCTGGTTTGATTTGACAGTCCCAGCTGTGAGGAAGGGGCGGAGAGTGCTAATCACACATGTGGATGATGATTCATTTACTGTAGCTCAGTTAGTCTGAGGATTTAGTTTGTGGAGATCTTAATAACTGTGTCTGTGAGTTTACTGTAAGTGCCTGTACTGTCTGACTCTCCTTCACACACACTGCTTTGATTTGATACCTGGCTGGCTGACAGAGGACAGGGGTTATGGGTGCATACTCATTAAACAGGAAATGATATGCGTCTGTTGCTGTGGCGATCTGCTTAGAGAGCACCACAAGAGGATGAATCTCTCTCTCTCTCATCACAATGGTTTGCTCCAGTAACTGTACAGTGTATTTTAACAGCAGTGAGGCCGAAGCTGTTCAGCTTCTGTACACTAGGTGGCAGTATTTTGTGCATATATTTTAAGTACATGCTATCTTTCCCGGAATTGGTCCCTAAATAGCCCCTCTCTGTACTTTTTTTGTCTTTTTCCTTTTCTTGATACACCTGACTCAACTCACAAGTCCTCAGTTCCACTATTTGTTGCAGCCCAGACAATGTTTTCCCAATTTGAGTCTTACTTCCTCTAAGAGTTTCTTCCTGTTGCTATTAGTAGAGCAGCACAATATTAAAAACGTACCTGATTGTGACTATGTACTTCATATTCATTTTGTGCCTAGCAATATGTTTAAACTCACTGGTAAATCTTTTTATATTTATTAACATTCACTTGGTCTTGAAGCTCCAGGAATATCTGAGGTTGGTCAGGATGCTCACAGTAAACTGTAACACTTTATTTAAAGCTCATCCACACATGAACTTCATAACACATGCATAACCACTGAATAACATTCATAAAGCAGTACTTAAATATTTAAAAACAATTTATGTCAGTATTTAAAAAATGACCTAGTTTTATGAATAAATGACATTCCATTAACATAAGAGGCCTTACAGTTTGGTAGTGATTAATATTCCATTTATAACATGGTTATGAAGTGTTACTCCCAATTAAAGGAGCAATATGTAAGCTTTTTAGTTTAGAATGTTCCAACATGAAATAAAATTTTGATGGTATGCATCGTGTTACAGAAATGTGTACTGGTTAGTATAATAACCAGCTAACTCCAGCCTGCTCTGCCTTGTAATACAATTTTGGGGAGGAAACAGCGAGTCACTTCAGCGTAGAGTCTTCCATCAGTTCAACATGAGATGATGGAGAAGTAGCCCTGCTCTGATGGTGGGTACGTCTGAGATCGTCTACTAGTCAGTAGGTACTGGATTAGCGTCAGACTAGTAGGTAATTTCAGTAGGTAATTTACTGGTAATTTCATATTACCAGCGTCCTGTGACGCAAGACGTCAGACCACCACCGTAAAAGTCCTGCTATTCATTAAAAGCTCGTTTACTGACAGATTTAGATTTTTAGTGACTCTGATCTGAGTTTTTATCTGATTATGTATCAGACGGTGTGGAGCTGTAGATCAGAGAAGATGAAACAGGAGGAATGTAATCATTGTTTATCTCAGCAGTAGCTCTAACTTCTGTAGCGGCGGTTCACTAGCAGTAGCTACGTACACACAGCCGACGTTCAGCTTTACACCGTTTATTTACTCCACTCTGAATTCATCCACGACTCCAGGTGAATCATGGGATACACAGTGTGTTGTGTTCACCTACATAAAAATAGCTGCTGATTCAGGAGGTGATCCAGTACCGTTCACTACTCAATACCTACTGAGTATTCAGACATACTAGCTACACTCGCCTACTGATTTACTACTGAGTATTCAGACATACTAGCCGCGCTCGCCTACTGATTTACTACTGAGTATTCAGACACACTAGCTACGCCGCGCTCACTACTGATTTACTACTGAGTATTCAGACATACTAGCCACGCTCGCCTACTGATTTACTACTGAGTATTCAGACATACTAGCCACGCTCGCCTACTGATTTACTACTGAGTATTCAGACATACTAGCCACGCTCGCCTACTGATTTACTACTGAGTATTCAGACATACTAGCCACGCTCGCCTACTGATTTACTACTGAGTATTCAGACATACTAGCCGCGCTCGCCTACTGATTTACTACTGAGTATTCAGACATACTAGCCGCGCTCGCCTACTGATTTACTACTGAGTATTCAGACATACTAGCCACGCTCGCCTACTGATTTACTACTGAGTATTCAGACATACTAGCCACGCTCGCCTACTGATTTACTACTGAGTATTCAGACATACTAGCCGCGCTCACCTACTGATTTACTACTGAGTATTCAGACATACTAGCCACGCTCGCCTACTGATTTACTACTGAGTATTCAGACATACTAGCCACGCTCGCCTACTGATTTACTACTGAGTATTCAGACATACTAGCCGCGCTCACCTACTGATTTACTACTGAGTATTCAGACATACTAGCCACGCTCGCCTACTGATTTACTACTGAGTATTCAGACATACTAGCCACGCTCGCCTACTGATTTACTACTGAGTATTCAGACATACTAGCCGCGCTCACCTACTGATTTACTACTGAGTATTCAGACATACTAGCCGCGCTCGCCTACTGATTTACTACTGAGTATTCAGACATACTAGCCACGCTCGCCTACTGATTTACTACTGAGTATTCAGACATACTAGCCACGCTCGCCTACTGATTTACTACTGAGTATTCAGACATACTAGCCACGCTCGCCTACTGATTTACTACTGAGTATTCAGACATACTAGCCACGCTCACCTACTGATTTACTACTGAGTATTCAGACATACTAGCCACTCACCTACTGATTTACTACTGAGTATTCAGACATACTAGCCACGCTCACCTACTGATTTACTACTGAGTATTCAGACATACTAGCCGCGCTCGCCTACTGATTTACTACTGAGTATTCAGACATACTAGCCACGCTCGCCTACTGATTTACTACTGAGTATTCAGACATACTAGCCACACTCGCCTACTGATTTACTACTGAGTATTCAGACATACTAGCCACGCTCGCCTACTGATTTACTACTGAGTATTCAGACATACTAGCCACACTCGCCTACTGATTTACTACTGAGTATTCAGACATACTAGCCACGCTCCCTACTACTGATTTACTACTGAGTATTCAGACATACTAGCTACACTCACCTACTGATTTACTACTGAGTATTCAGACATACTAGCCACGCTCGCCTACTGATTTACTACTGAGTATTCAGACATACTAGCTACACTCACCTACTGATTTACTTCTGAGTATTCAGACATACTAGCTACACTCACCTACTGATTTACTACTGAGTATTCAGACATACTAGCCACGCTCACCTACTGATTTACTACTGATGTTTTGTAATCTCTTGTCAATCATGTTGAAAGTTCTGCTCCCAGTCAAATTGGATCTTAACAGCTTTTTACACATTTCTGTTGAAGCACCTAGCAAAACGTTCTAATACCATTAAAGGTCTACATTCAGAAAACATAATCAAAATCATGGAGCTGGAGGGACAATTGACTCCATGGCAAATAGAAAGCCTAGCAAACCTACGACCTCAGAGCAAGTCTTTGTCTTGGTCAGCCACAGAGCAGTGTTTAGGGTGGGTCAAGGGCCAAGAAGATAAAACAGTTTATGAATGAAGAATGTAGGTGGAGTTTTCCACCGTTGAGGGATTGAGATTAGAGTAACTTTTTGGGCAGGGTCAACGTCCTCATGGCCCAGCGTTGACCCAGGGGCCACACTTTGAGCAGGTCTGCTCTAGCCAGTGAGTAGCATACCCTGATTCTGCTCATTATGGTCCTGAATGTTAAAAATGTTTGCCAGATTGGTTTAGTCAGGTTTTACTTACATAAACTACATACACCCACACAGGACCTCTTTCTCAACCGCTATCTCTCCATCTCAGCTTGATTTAAAGTGAAACTGCCTCAGTGTCACATTTCACACTTTCTTGAGTCAAGCAAACACAAAGGTTGCAGTATGTGAAACAGAAAGCTCAGCCTACGGCCATTCACATCAGCAAGTACAGCAGCAGCTCAAACCCAAAACATTACATCCTTACATTAAACTCTAACCTTCAACCTCAGGAAATGAAAGAGAAACATCTAAGCAGCCCCCACAGATGAGCTGTACTGAGACCTTCCTGGAACACATGGGGTTTTAAAAGACACTTTCTCTCTCACTTTCTCTCACTTTCTCTCTCACTTTCTCTCTCACTTTTTTCTCTCACTTTCTATCTCACTTTTTTCTCTCACTTTGTCTCTCACTTTCTCTCTCACTTTCTCGCTCACTTTTTCTCTCTCACTTTCTCTCTCACTTTTTTCTCTCACTTTCTCTCTCACTTTTTTCTCTCACTTTCTCTCTCACTTTTTTCTCTCACTTTCTCTCTCACTTTTTTCTCTCACTTTCTCTCTCACTTTTTACTCTCACTTTCTCTCTCTGCCCCTCACAGGCAGCTGATCTTGGAGAAGATGATCAAGACTCCAACTGGGGAGCAATGAGAGGTAAAATATGTGTGTAGGTGTGTGTTTGTGTTTGTTGTTTCTGGCACGGTGTGCTCTTTGCTGTAGCTTACTGTTCGTAAATAAATTAGAAGTTATTTCGTCTCTAGGGCCACATGTTTCCTTTAAAGTGTTAGTATTTATGAAAAGATTTTCTGTCAGGTATTAAATAATGGTCTATTGTCCATGACTACTCACATAAAAATAAAAATGAAATACACTAGTGTTCAAAAGTTCGGAAACAATGTTCTACAATATAAAACAAAATAAATAAATACATTAATAAAAATAAATACATTTTATAAGTGTGTAACAGAGTAACATTAATATTCAACAGATAATATTTTTGTTTTTTATTTTTATCTTATTCTTGATCTAAAATAATCTGTTAGCGAATATTGTATATAGTATTATATTAAATATTGTTACAGCTGTCTTGTGTAGGTCTTACAATAAAACTCCTCATATCATCTTTTATTTATTTATTTATTTATTTATTTAAATTGTAATTGTAAATGCCTTTACACTGTGTCAAGAAGTAATGATCAATGGACTAATAGAAATGCTCCAAAAACGCTTGGAAAAAGGATAAGAAGGGAGTTTCCTTTTCCTATAACGTTACCATCAGAGTTGTCAAGTAACAAAGTACAAAAAAGTAGAGATTTTGGTTGTTTATACTTTACTGGAGTAATTATTTTTTAGCTGACTTTTTACTTCTACTCCTTACCTTTACACTCTATTATCAGTACTTTCTACTCCTTACCTTTACACTCCATTATCTGTACTTTCTACTCCTAACATTTACACTCCATTATCTGTACTTTCTACTCCTAACATTTATACTCCATTATCAGTACTTTATACTCCTTACATTTACACTCCATTATCTGTACTTTCTACTCCTTACATCTACACTCCATTATCAGTACTTTCTACTCCTTACATTTCTACTCCATTATCTGTACTTTCTACTCCTTACATTTACACTCCATTATCTGTACTTTCTACTCCTTACATTACACTCCATTATCAGTACTTTCTACTCCTTACATTTACACTCCATTATCAGTACTTTCTACTCCTTACATTTACACTCCATTATCAGTACTTTCTACTCCTTACATTTACACTCCATTACATTTACACTCCATTATCAGTACTTTCTACTCCTTACATTTACACTCCATTACATTTACACTCCATTATCAGTACTTTCTACTCCTTACATCTACACTCCATTATCAGTACTTTCTACTCCTTACATTTACACTCCATTACATTTACACTCCATTACATTTACACTCCATTATCAGTACTTTCTACTCCTTACATTTACACTCCATTATCAGTACTTTCTACTCCTTACATTTATGCTGTCTTTACTTCTACCTGAGTAATGAGTGTGAATACTTTTGACACCTTTGTTTACCATTTTGAGGATACTAGATTTTGTTCTGACAGTAATGACATATTCATATTTCAGTATGTCTGATCAGACTGATTGTAACTCACCTATGAGGAACTTAAATCTAATATTTCTTTTCCCTGTTCCCTTTTCTCTTTTCTGTCTCCTGTTTTAGAATATAAGGTAAGTTTTTTATTTTTCATGTTAAAAAATAGACTCATTTCTATAAAACTCATGAGAGCTGATAGTGACACCTGATATTATACCTGTATTGTGGTATAAAAGAGATGTAAGATGATTCCACCTGGGCTGGTCTGTGCCTGTTTTCTCTGTGTTTCTTTGTAGGTCTACCCATATGATATGCTGGCTGTGACTCACAGAGTCAGAGTGAAGCTACCCCGTGATATAGACCGCACCAGGCTAGAGGTAAAGTGTCTTTCACACCCTCTCGATCCTTAAAACATAATTAGCCCATAATCAAAATGAAACAATCTGATGAACGTTTTAAAGCATGCTGTTTATTCCCCAGTCCATGTAATCTATATACAGACAACAAACTGCAAAAACAGCCCAAATTAGCTCATTTAATTTTCACATAATTTGTAAAAATATTCATGAAGTATGGACTAATAGAAATGCCCCAAAAATGCTTAGATATTCAAAGTAAGAGAGGGTTATACCTTCTCCTATGAAGTTCTCCCATATCATGGAAAACTGCATTTTCCACATAGTTAAAAAAAATGACATAAAAATTGTGAATGTTTTAAAACCTACGGTTCACTCTCCAGTCCATCCAGTCCATATATGGACAACAAATAGCAAAAAAAACCCAAAACAGCCCATTTCATTCTGAAAACATGTACCTGTTCAGTCTACAGCAGTGCAACACCTCCCACCCGTTTACATTAAAGGTATAAGCAGTGCTTCATCCCAGACTGCTCTTTAAATAGTTTACACCACGGGTCAGCAAATGAGAACAAAGCTCATTTACAAAGGCTTAGGAGAGGTTGGAAAAGGGTCATGTAAACACAAAACATGACTGTTTTTGATAAACATACCTACAAAACCATCACAACTACACCCCTTACTTACCCTCTCTATCTCTGTGTCACTGGGTTTTGATTGATACCTAATTTAATTGCTTAACTCTGTTAAGATCACTAAATTTTGGCTTCACCGAAATAGGTCGGCAAGCGTTTGGGACTCTGAGTTTTCCCCCAGTGTTCTGGATTTTATGCCATTTCTTTCGTCCGCATTGATGATTAGCCCAAATGCACGTCCAGTTCTCAGACCCAGAGATCTGTGGAGTTATTACAGCAGTCGAGCACTGAATTATATTTTTTTCCACATTAATGTGTAACTGGGTCACTGTGAGGCAGAAATCGACCCTTTTTGGCTCCAACAGTAGCGGAAGGTTATGTGTGATGGTGTGTGGGTGAATGTATGTGTGTGTGTGTGTGTGTGTGTGTTAGTTTGTTTTTGTACATTTTCAGAACAAAAAAGTCCTGACTGTTAGGAAAACCAGAGGAAAACAGGAGTAGCCTGTCAGCCTGTCATGTCAGCACAAACAAAATTGTCCTAACTTGTTAAAATATGTTAGTATGATACCAAACTTGAGTGTTACATTACACATCCTGCAATACTTTGATAAAACACACCACACGCACACTAACATGCCGCCACCACCACATCAGTTCTCTGCAGTGCTGAGAATGATCCACCACCCATATAGCTGCTCTCTGGTTTTGTGGTGGTCCTGACCACTGAAGAACAGGGTGAAGGGGCGCTAACAAAGTATATGAAGAAACAAGACTACAGTCTTTAATTACAGATATAAGGAGGTCTATAGTAGCTTGTCTATATATATATATATATATATATATATATATATATATATAATGTAACCAAAACATTTTTTCCAGATTTTTTTCCAAGCTATTTTGGAGCACTTCTATTGGTCCATTCATCATAATATATATATTTATCAGTGATAAACAAAATTCGCTTTATTAGAAAAAAACAAGGATTCAGGTTTCTTGGGACCAAAGGGGATAATAACATTACTGATGTCATAGTAACAAAAAAAAATATTTATATATAATGCAGCACATCATATACATTTATGCCGCTTTATTAATTTATAGGTTTTATTCATTTTGTAAGTCTGGTTACATTGATTTAAAAGAAAAGTAAAGTATTGTCTTCTCTTGTAAAGTTGTCATTCTGGAGATATACAATTTTGTTCCAACACCCAATACTATAGATATGAAATACAGTAGTATTCAAAACATTTTATATGTGTCCAAAATGAATACTGGAGAGAACACTCTATAATGCCTGAGGATGCTGCAGTCTTTAAGTTTTTGTAACTTTAATATTCAACAGATAATCATATTATTATTTTTTATTTTATCTTATTCTTGGTCACAAAAGTTTTCAAATATTGATTAAAACTTCTAAAATGACCTCTTAGCGAATATTGTATATAGTATTGTATTGAGTATTGTTAGAGTTGTTCTGTGTAGTTCTCACGATAAAAAACTCCACCTACCTCATATCTCCTTTTATTTATTTATTTATTTATTTATTTATCAGAGATGAACAAAATTCGCTTCATTAGAAAAAACCTACATATGTCCTCCTACATATTTCTTGGGACCAAAGGGGATAAAAACATTACTGACATCATGGTTAGTAAAAAATATTTATATATAATGCAGCATATATACACTACCGCTACAAAGTTTAGGATCACTTTAGAATTTAATTTCATGCAATTTTCATGCAATAAACAAACAATATTGTCCATTTCACAATGAATGTAAGTGTATCAGATGATTTTTAAAGAATATAAATGTTTGTATTAAAGTCTATTTTTGTATAGAGGCTTATTTTGCATATAGTCTATTATCAGTAATTCTCAGTCCTCTGTCTAAATCTCCTGGTACGACCACCAATCCAAGTTAAGGATGTTATTGGACTAATTGGTTGTTTGGACACTCTTGCTCAATTGTGATCACAGCTGAAAAACATTCTACTAATAAGTGAGTATAAAAGGGAACACATTCTAGGTTAGTTTAGTATCTGAAGATCAGCAGTTGATGCTTGCTGACCGACTCACAATGACCAGAAAGAAACAACATTCTTTAGAGACCCGTCAGTCCATTGTTGTGTTAAGGAAGAAGATACTCCATTAAAACAAGAACATTTCACTGTGATCCCAAACTTTTGAGCGGTAGTGTATATATGCCGCATTATTACTGTATAGGTTTTTATTAATTTTTAAATCTGGTTACATTGGCTTACAGTAAAAGTAAAGTATTGTTTTTCCTTCTCTTGTAAAGTTGTCATTCTGGATATACACGATTTTGGTTCCAACACCCAATACTATACATATGGGATGCTGTAATTACATATAGGCTGTTGCAGATAGAATACATATGGAACTCATTCACATATGTTGTGCATTGTTGTTGCATATAGGTTGTTACATATCCATGCATATTGGATGCACGCTCCTATAAAAATATAAAAAAACACAGTGTGTGTATGTGTGTGTGTGTGTGTGTGTGTGTGTGTGGTTGTGTGTTGATGGCTGGACATCAGCGGTTATATTCCCCACAGCTATCCACAATATTTCCTGAGTGTTTTCAGGATGTTATGACAGTGTTATCAGTGAGTGGGATTGGGGGAACGAGGGGATGTGGCTGACTCTCTGTAACCTCAGACTGAGTTATGAGCTTTTTTCAACCCTGCTCTCAAACCCTGTGCTTGGAATGTCTGTGGCATACAGTTGTCTGTGTATGTGTCGGTGTGTTTGTATTCGCCCGTAAGCCTGCACTAGTTAGGGATAGGCCTTCATTGCACAATTTATTTTCTTTGTGTGTAAAGGAGTAGAGTCAGCCTCTCCTGGGAGATGCTTACAACACCCCGGCAATAAAATGTATTACAAAAGCCTGGCGATTTCAGCAGTTCCATCTTTCCAGAGGGCCATAAAAGCCACGCGCATCTGCAAGTGTTATTCTACCGCACACAAGTACGTCTGAGCTAATAAAGATTTATGCAAATCCACAGTGGAATGCATCAGACGGAGCTCACGCCCTGTAAGCCTGAAGCTGTGCCCCAAGCGCTTGGCCGTTCCTTACACACAGAAAGACCCTACGTGGCTGCAGTAACTCTGTTTAAGTAGGGATTCAGTTTGTAATTACTATGTCATCTGTTCCGTTCTTTAATCCAGGATGAAACTCACATGCAGACGATGCTGAGCGGAGCAAACATGCTGCAGTTAGCGACAGCAGGCTGCTTCCCAGATTTGTTCTAATTATGGTTTGATTAGCCCTTTGACAGCATGTTGTTGTAGGCAATTCGTGGAACGCTGCTCTGCTTACTTGATTACTTCAACTGGATTGCTGTTGTAATGGTTTAACACTTAACTGGTTAGTAGTCAAAGAATTGGAGAATATTGGAATAATAATTTTATATTTAGAAGATATATATACATAGAAGATATATGTAGTTATTAAACATGTTATTACAGTAGGACATGCATTGTTGTACGTGTCCTACACTGAATTGTCAGTCTTATTTTAGGTCTATATATTATTATTGATATTATTACATTTATACATTGTCCTTATCATATACTCTTAAAAATAAAGGTACCACAAAAGGCACCTTATAATCTTTTGGTTACCCAAAGCTCTTTGTGGTGGAGTTATGTGTCACATAATGTTAATGGTTCTATCTCAATTTTAGGTTTTATAAAGAATTATCAATACCAAGGTTTTTAGGGAACCAAGGGCCAAAGAGCCCTTGACAACTTTATAATAATAATTATAATAATGTAACAAAACCACCCAAATGTATACCTGTACCAGAGAAGGAACAATATTCTTAGTTTTAAAAACACTTTATTATAAACTTACATTAAATAATAATAATAATAATAATAATAATAATAATAATAATAATAATAATAATAAAATTACAAGTAAGTAATTCTCCTGGTCTCTAAACCTTCTTATTAAATGAATGTGTAGATTTTTGAGTTGACAGTGACAATATTTAAAGTGCTCACCAATAAGACCTTTGAATATCTGTAACTGTAAGAAGCTCAAGTTTCAAGTTTATTTGTCATTTGCACATCATGTCAGGACATAACATGCATTGAAATGTTTGGGTTTATAGCAGCGATATCAGAATAAATAATATAATAGTATAATATAGCAGCGATATCAGAATAAATAATATAATAGTATAATATAGCAGTGATATCAGAATAAATAATATAATAGTATAATATAATAGTATAAAATAGCAGCGATATCAGAATAAATAATATAATAGTATAATATAATAGTATAATATTATAGTATAATATAGCAGTGATATCAGAATAAATAATAAAATAGTATAATATAGCAGTGATATCAGAATAAATAATATAATAGTATAATATTGCAGTGATATCAGAATAAATAATATAATTGTATAATATAATAGTATAATATAATAGTATAATATAGCAGTGATATCAGAATAAATAATATAATAGTATAATATAATAGTATAATATAGCAGTGATATCAGAATAAATTATAAAATAGTATAATATAATATAGCAGTGATATCAGAATAAATAATATAATAGTATAATATTGCAGTGATATCAGAATAAATGATATAATAGTATAATATAATAGTATAATATAGCAGTGATATCAGAATAAATAATAAAATAGTATAATATAATATAGCAGTGATATCAGAATAAATAATATAATAGTATAATATAATAGTATAATATAGCAGTGATATCAGAATAAATAATATAATAGTATAATATAATAGTATAATATAATAGTATAATATTGCAGTGATATCAGAATAAATAATATAATAGTATAATATAATAGTATAATATAGCAGTGATATCAGAATAAATAATAAAATAGTATAATATAATATAGCAGTGATATCAGAATAAATAATATAATAGTATAATATAGCAGTGATATCAGAATAAATAATATAATAGTATAATATAGCAGTGATATCAGAATAAATAATATAATAGTATAATATAATATAGCAGTGATATCAGAATAAATAATATAATAGTATAATATAATATAATATTATATAGCAGGGGCCGAGTGAACGGTTTTGGGGTCTTTCAGCCTCACAGTTTGTTCAGGAGTCTGACAGCATGTGGGTAGAAGCCGTTCAGTAGCCGGTTGTTCTGGTCTGGATGTGGAATCTCCTGCCTGATGGTAGTATAGTGAACAGGCCGTGTGCTGGGTGACCGCTGTCTAACCTGATCTTCTGGATGTTCCTCAGGCAGCAGGACTAATGATGCTTTGCCTATGAATTGTTTTTGTCTTTCAGAGGCACTTGTCACCAGAGGAGTTCTTCCAGGTCTTCGGGATGACCATTGAACAGTTTGACCGCTTGGCTTTGTGGAAGCGAAACGACATGAAGAAAAAAGCACGCTTGTTCTGAAGCCCACCCCCAGCGAACTGATCCTCTCATCTGGTCTGCGTATCTGGAGAGATGAGGGAAAGAAAGAAATTATATATGCACTTCCATTCTGCTGCATACCCGTTGTCATCTCATCATGTCACGCTAAGGAAGACGGGCGTGCTGGACGCTGTCACGTTTGCAGACGCAGTGTTAGCCACCTAGCTTTGTGTACAGCTGCAACACTCTTTGTGTCTGAATGTTGTTCTAACGGAGGGAGAAAAGAGGATGGACTGCAGACGTCTCTCCTTCTCTCTTGGGCTGTCTCTCGTTTCTTGCTTATCTTTGTGATATCTGCATTCTGGGCTTTAGAATATAAGCCACTTTCTCTACGTTTTTATACCGTTGGAAACCATGCCTGTCGTCTCTGTGTTTGTGTGTATGCTAGTGCTATGTTTCAGTGTGTTGTTGTCTTTTTAATGCTGTCCAGTTTCTTTGTTTGCTCCAGTGAAAACGCATCGACTTCGATTTAATTGTGTACGTCATCATCTCCACATGGATAAAAGAAATTACCTCGACACAGTTCACTTACATTTGGCAATAACTGTGTTGATGTAGTAGGTTTTATTGATGTGGAAGCTGCTTTATGTAGACATTTGATTTATGCACTGTAAAAAACAGGATTTGTGGTTTGAACTTGAAAAGATAAGTAAGATAGTCTCAGTTTGCAACAAAATGCACCAAATTGTACATTTTCCAGGTTGATTTCTTTTTTAAGTTGATTTTTGTTTAGTTTGTGGGATTAAAGGGTGGCACCCATCTTCAAATTAAAATATTATAACAATAACTAATGAAGAAACCTGGCCAAAGCATGCTAAAGTACATAAACTTCTGACTAAACTTTAGTAAACCTTGACTAATAATAAATGGATGAATAAAACCACTAAAATCCAACTTTAAAAATCTGTGGTGAAGCCAAACTTCACACTTAAAGACTGATATCAATTTTGAAATATGCTGCACTTCAAACTGTACAGGGTTACAGGATGTTGTGCCAGAACGTTCAATATCAGATTCACGTTTAGATCTTTGGAGCACTGTAGATCAGCGGACAAATGTTAGAACAACGTTGTTATTGTCATGAACTAGTCAACGTCAAGCTTAAAGCATCATCACTGAGCAGTAAAGTTGTCTACTTGACTTGTTTGTGCAACATCAAGAGGCTGCTGACTTTGTTTGCTTACATCTGTGTATAATGTAACATTATATAATATAATAATAATATAATAATAATATTATATTATATTGGTTAATTTCCCCACTGTGGGAGTTATAAAGGATTATCTTATAGTCAGGCAAGGCAGCAGTAAGAAATATTTCAACTTCCATACCTTTCATGTAGTGTGGTGATATAAAGAGTCACATAGGTTTCCCTTTTTTGTCCCACCCACTCTATTTTTATTGGTTCTGCCAGTTAATTGGACTGTATATCTGGTTCAGTTGTCCAAGTGGCTAGAAAGAATTTAACTTGCTCTATTATTTTGAACAGTAGTGCTCAAATGTTCAAGGCATTAACTTGTTCAAAGATTAACTTACTTTTCAAGTTGAAACATATATCGTTTACAGTGTTTAAATTCTGTGTTCTATCTTTTTGGTCTATGTCAGATGTCTTCTTCTTTCGTCTGTTCTGGCTATCTTTCTCCTCTCAGTTGTCTCCTCCCCCCCCCCCCCGGTTGCCTGCCCTCTCTTCCTCTACACATGACTCAGTTAGAGCTTGGTGTGTGATACTTACCGTGCTATTTGGAGCTTGCTGGAAGCTCGTTCACTCCTCTGGGGCTTCAGCATGAATGAGCCAAAGACTCAGCCTTGGCCAGCCAGAGCAACAGGTCAGCCATGCTTAGGTCAACACAACAATGCACCTTATACCACATTCTTTCTGCCTGCCTCGCCATCGCTAACCCTGCTAACGGCTGGAACATGCCTCGGCCTGTCGCTTATGCCTGTCTTAATTGGAGTGTCCTCACTGTGAGATTTGAAATGGAATTGGCATCTGCAGAACATCATGATGAAGCTAAATATGATTTTTGATGCATTAATATCCCTATTATTTAACCTCATAAACACCAGATACATATTCTCAAAAGTTATGGCCGCACTGTAGCCGTTTTGATTACATTTAACACATGAAACATATAATGCACTTATTTTTCTACTGTGTCTCCTGCAACGCTCATGAAACACTGTATCACATATGATCGCAGCATTGACTTTAGCATGGAGACGTGCCGAGGTTGTAGCATTTAGCCCCGCTAGCCCACATTTGTAACGCATGTGGTTCAGTGACGCTTCACTAAAAACCAAATACAGTTGAGTTGAGCTTTCTCTGGTTCTGAATAAATGTGTGTACATACAATATATAAATACCTGCAGCAGTCGCTGTGCCACTTCGTTGGCATACACTGTCTGCGGTGGAAATGATATTAATCAGTACTCTTGTATCTTCTCATACTTGGGTGGTTTGGTTTTGCTTTGCATCGTGAACCTGATTTACTGCAGCCTTTGTCACATTTTAACATTCGGAAATGAGGATGCACTTCATTTTCCAGGCCTTTGTTATGTTTTGGAAATTGCATTTGCGACCGAATATAACACAGACTAAAGGCATTCAGTCGTATGAATGTTGTAAATGTGATGTGAAGATTGTAGATTAAGTAAAACAGCCCATCTATTGCAGCAGTACCAGGTCAGGCACTGTAGACAGAATCGAACCAGAGGCTGTAGAGTAATAAAGACCCACCTGGCTCTTGCTTTCATTAATTCTAACCCTGTAAATCCAGATGTATAAGAAGATAAATGTTTTATAGACACGTTTAGTGTCGCTTCTATTGAATATCTTCACACATAACTGCTATATCTTGTTCATTAATCATGGAATCTTAACATTTTAATATATTTTACTGCATCAAGGCAATACACTATATCCATAGCATTTCTTTAACGCTACCATTGAATGTGCACAAGCAGCTTGTATGTGAACATTTTCCATGCAGTCAAATCTGTTTTCCACTCTCGTGGTCAGACATATCTCTCATTGTCAGTGTATTTGTGTGCACATGCACACGCATGCATAACGGGAAGGCTTCCCCAACGGACCATGCTGGGTTGGGTTGCATGGAAATTTAGCTCTAGTCTTATTTGAACAGCTGTAGGTGCTTGTATTTGTGTGTGTGTGTGTGTGTGTGTGTGTGTGTGTGTGTGTGTGTATGTCAGCATCCGTCTCTGGGAACGCGTCAGATGATCAAGCCAGTTATGTCGAGTGCAGATCTTCAGGCTGCTGTTGTTCTCTTCCTGAAAAAGTAGTGAAAATCAGGACCGGACTTGACCCCCAGCCGATCAGCCTATCTGCTTGCTTTGGTCGAGTCTGTGTTTTATGATACTCTGGTTTGCTTTTGAATTCAACCGTACAATGATGTAATCAGAAGTTTTGTTTTATTTTTGTGAAAAAAGAATAAAAATGTGTCTGAGTGTGTGACAGTGAGATATTAGCGACTGGCCTGAATGAACTGTGATTGGGCAGTTTTGGAGGAATCAGTGAAACCAGTGCAATGGAAGTTTAGCCAAACTATGTTTTTTTTTAATTTGTAGATTTGAGATGTTTTTTTCTCTTTTCTTTATAAAAGTGTATTTGTTTTGCAATACACATTGAATGTAACACAAAAGAGACACAGAGTTGCCAATCAATAGAATTTTGTTGGTTTGTTTGTTTGTTTGTTTTTGTGCTGTGTATGAATTAACAGCTGCATATCCACAGATACAACTTTAGGCCAATGCTGTCATTTTGATGTAGTTGTGGCTGAGCAAGTGTTATGGATTTGGGGAAATATGAAGGTTTAAATCTATACCGTTACTAAGCCTTATGGCTTCTTCTCATTCGCTTTGCTGGTTTGCAAAAAGTACTGATGTTCATCTTTCAATAAATGTTTCATTCAGCTAGTCAAGCCTTGTTTCATTCAGTTCACCAGTGCTTGTCTGAAAGAAAGATAATGCAGAAATGCTTTTAGAAAGATTTAGCAGCCTTTGGAGCACCTGCGCAACATGACCTTCATTAAAAAAATCAACAGAAGAAAAACTTTCCTGCATCATCACCAGAAAATCCAGCATCAGAAATTTGCAAAAGGATGACTAAACAAGCCAAATGCATTTTGGAAACAAGTCTTGTTGGCTCATGTTTTTGGCTGCAATCTTAAAAAGACTTCTGGACAAAATATGTGTCACATCCCAGCCCTGCAATACACCTCCACGACAGCAGAGGCCACCATCACCTGAGTACTAAACAGTTTTTCAGGTGTAGCTCATCTAATCGGCCATTCACCTCTGTATTCTACAGCGTACCGTGAGGTCTTGTTTTCGTCTTTGAATATAATTCTACATTATTATCTGTATTATTACAGAGACATGGATCCATGTGCAAATGTTCGGATTTAATAGATACACAGGGTACAAAACCAGGGGCAATTCCAAAAGACAGCGGAACGGTCACAATACCTTAAGGACAGTCCAACCAGATGAACAAAACACAGATGAACAAAGATCAGAGCCAGAGAATCAGAAAAACCACTTAGAATTGTATTCCAAGACGAAAACAAGACCTCGCGGGGTTTAAATATGAGATGAATGGCTGATAAGATGAGCTACACCTGAAAAACTGTTTAGTACTCAGGTGATGGTGACCTCCGCTGTTGTGAAGATGTATTGCAGGGCTGGAATGTGACAATATGTTTAGCGGAAAAAAAAAAAGGTACAGAATTCATAAAAACAACACCTTTCCAACTGTTAGACTTGAGGGTGGATTTATCATGCTTGGGGTTTGTGTTGCAGTCAGTGGCATTAGGAACAATTCACTGGTAGTGAAAAGAATGCATTTGGACGAACACCAGCAAATTGTGAAAGCAAACTTTACACGGACTGTGAAAAAGCTGAAGATGAAATGAACAGGATAATGATCCTAAACACACCTCAAAGTCCACAACAGACTACCTCAACATGCAAAAGCAGAATGGTCCTCCCAGTCCCTCCGTCTAAACATCATTAAAAAACTTTGGATAGACCCCAAAAGAGCAACTGCATGCAAGAGAACCCAAGGATCTTGCAGAACTTGAAGGCTTATGGAAGAAGAATAGATGTAACTCCTCCAGACAAGGACGGAAAGATTTAGTTGCCAAGCTTTATGAGCTGTGATACTTGCCAAAGGGGTCGTACTAAGTACTGACCATACAGGGTTTGATCTGTATGCTTTTTGGAACTATGGTCATCTTCGTTGGCGTAGGAACTGGGGGGTGGGGAGGGCGTGTCCCACCCAATATGAGAAACAGGTAGATTTGTCCCACCCAAAAATTAAACCACAGTAAAGCGGAAACTGATTAATAGCATTTCATTTTAAAAGCTAGTTTTGGCAGCGTTCGCAAGTCACGCTGTGTTTGTTGTTAGTAACGGGCTCTGGTTGTTAGGTGGTCTGGTTGTTAGGTGGTCTTTTACTGTGTTAAGGCTTGTGTTGAGATGCCTGTTCAGAAATATCCTGCAGTCAGCAGCTTCACTGAGCCGAACTCTCTCCTCGCTGGAGTGTCAGGTAGCTCACACCAGCTTTAAACTCGAGTCAGTGACGAGAGCAGTGAATAACAACGATGACCATATATACTGTAATAAAACAGCTTTAGTATAATGTGTTGTTATGGTAACAGACTAGGAGGGTTTGGGTTAGCTAACGTTTATATTAACTTTAGTCAGAAAGCACTCTTAAACGTAAAGTTACATTACTCTCTGGCCACGCCCCAAACTGCAGACTGCTACTACACTAAATACATAAATAATAAAAAATAATAAATAAAGTAAAATAAAAAAATAAATAAAAGGAGGCCATCATTAGAAGTGCTGTCAGTAGTGCAGTATGTAATGTTTTAGAGACTGCTGTTTGGGACACAGCCTTACTGTCTAACACTAATGTTAGTCTAGTCTAGTCAGGAAACCTTACTGTACATTGTTTTATCATTTCATTTCAGCAAGGGTGTAGGAGCGGGTTTGACATGGGGGGGGGGGGGGGCACTTTTGCTAATATGAATCAAAGCCCACCCTGTCGCCTAAATATTACCTATAAGCTGATTCCACTGTAATTAAGGTAGTAAATCACTGTATGTATAGAGACGTAGATCAACATTTGTGGAATTACAGTAAATTATTAATAAATAAACAAAACACAACATTATCTGTACATCTGATTATTATTAGATAAACCCAATTAAAGACCACTTTACAAACTAAACTAGATACTACACATTACAAGGGAAAACTTTTAAACTATACATGCAATGTCTGGATTAAATACACATATAACCAAAAAATATATAAATTATACTTGGAGCATAATGCTGAAATGAAATGATAAATAAATGTATGTAAGGTTTCCTGACTAGACAAGACTAACATTAATGTTAGACAGTAAGGCTGTGTCCCAAACAGCGCCCTCTGGAACATTACATACTGCACTACTGACAGCACTTCTAACGATGGAGTCATTTTATTTATTTATTAAAATATTTATTTTATTTATTATATTTATTTATGTATGTAGTGTAGTAGCAGTCTGCAGTTTGGGCGTAATGTAACTTTACGTTTCAGAGTGCTTTCTGACTAAATATTCTTTCTTATTGTAAATTTTCTTTCTTGTAAATATTTTCTCAGCACACAGTCCAACAGCACTTTTAACCCTTAGTCTTATTTTCTACTTCTAGCTTACTATAACCATCTGAGTACTTTACAATCAAGAAAAACAGCCTCAGCGTATGTATTTCTTTTAACTGATTTATTTAATGCTTTGTTTCTTATTTCTTTATTTCTGTAAAGCACTTTGAGTTGCTACTGTGTATGAAAGCTGCTATACAAATAAACTCGCCCTGACTAAAGTTAATATAAACGCTAAGCAAACCCTCCTAGTCTGTTACCATAACAACACATTATACTAAAGCTGTTTTATTACAGTATATATGGTCATCGTTGTTATTCACTGCTCTCGTCACTGACTCGAGTTTAAAGCTGGTGTGAGCTACCCGACACTCCAGCGAGGCGAGAGCTCGGGTCAGTGAAGCTGCTGACTGCAGGATATTTCTGAACAGGCATCTCAACACAAACCTTAACACAGTGAAAGACCACCTAACAACCAGAGACCACCTAACAACCAGAGCCCGTTACTAACAACAAACACAGCGGGTGAATTGTGAACGCTGCCAAAACAGGCTTTAAAATAAATAAACAGTGTCCGCTTTTACTGTTTCATTTTGTGGTTTATATTATGTCGTTATTGTTTAGTTTATAAAGTGGTCTTTAATTGGATTTAACTAATAATAGACAGATGAACAGATAATGTTATATTTTGTTTATTTATTAGTAATTTACTGTAATTCCACTAATGTTGTTCTCCGTCACTATACATACAGTGATTTACTACCTAACCTACAGTGGAATCAGCTTATAGGTAATATATATAGGGATAGGGTGGGCTTTGATTCATATTAGCAAATATGCCCCCCCCCCCCATGTTAAACCTGCTCCTACACCCTTGCTCATCTTTAACTCATTTTACAGTCATCTTTTAATCTCTCAGCTATTTTCAGAACCTGGTATTTTGATGATGACTCGTGGATGATGGATGGATATGGTAGATGGATAACTCTATGAGAAGAGGATGAACGGGCAGGTCAGTGGGGAGTACAAACAGAAAGACTAGATAAATAAATGGATGCATGGATGGACAGATCCAAGTCCATGTGAACTCTCTCTCTAGTGTCAGCTCACGTCTCAGGAGAATCTTTTCAAGCGTAGAGGCCGCTGCTCGCTGCTATTGGCCACTCGCTAACATGAACCGCCGTCTGATTGGCTGCTCCAGCTGCCAGTCTCTCCGTTGTTTGACAGGCTGTGGTGCGCGTCCGCTTCATCAGCGCTGAGTCTGTCTGGGTGCTGGAAGGAGCTACAGTGGACCTTCGGCAGTGAGTGGACATTCGAGCGGCACAGCTTCCATCGAACCCTCAGCGAGGAGCACAGACATGACAGAAAGCAGCAGTAAAGGTAAGCAGAGCGATTCACTCAGCTTTTCACAGAGAAGGAGGCTCAGAGGGAACTTCCATTGTTTTCAGGGTAGAGAGTTAAACCGCGCTCGAGCTGCATCCCTCCGAGGTCATGCTGAAATCTCACAGGACCTGATTTGCTCTGCTGAGCTGACCAGTTACTCTGGACTGGACCAGCTAGACTTCCTATTGTTCACTGGTTGCTCATCGAAGCACGTGCAGCCTCTGTCCGGCTGGAGCTTTGGCTCGTGGTTAAGCTGCAGCTCCTCTCCTGCAGCACAAAGGAGCCGTGGAGCACCAGGGGTTGATCTCGTGGCTGAAACCGGTGGGATCAGCTGGTGAGGCGAGACAAACCCCCCTATCCACCCCCTACCCCACCCCGTGGCAGAGAGAGGGATTATCCTGGAGGGGGAGGGTGGAGACCCTTTAAAACCCCAGAAGAAATTATTTAGAACAAATCCAATTATTCTAATACAGTGAACATGCTGAGAATTAGCAGTGAGCTGGAGTAATCTTAATGTGTGTGGCGCATTTAATAGGATAAAAAAAAATTAACATAAAGCCCCAATTAGTTTTTGTTAAAGGCTAACAAAATGTATCTGTCTATCTATCTATCTATCTATCTATCTATCTATCTATCTATCTATCTATCTATCTATCTATCTATCTATCTATCTATCATGCTTCAACATTGACCTATTGCCTCCCCGTTTCTTAGCCTTCCTATTGTCTCTGAGAGGAAATGCTTATCGTCGTGCTGGATGTTGGGGCTTGCTCTATTTTTCTATACATGTTAACGTTCAGTGAGGATGTTTTTCAGATCTAATTCAATCCACAGTTTTCCCTCACAAACAATTAACAATGGAACAGGCATGAACTGACATCCTGTTTATAGCTGGCCGATTGATTTCGTACTCTAGTAACACCAGAGGATTGAGGCACAAAGTCTCTGAGACACCACCCTGAGTCCCTGAGACACCACCCTGTCTCACACATCTCACATTAGCCAGGCCTGCTGGCCATAGTCAGACCAGGTCAAAGAATCAAAGAATGCATTCGAGCAGGCCAAGTCCAACCAGGCCAGGAATATGAGCTGTTTTGGAAAAACACTGATAAGAGTTTGGACAAAGCTCAGGCCAAGAAGACAAGATCAATAGCCAGTGAAGGGTGTGTCCCTGAATCTCAAGACTCGAATATGAACAACACCCATTTATATATTTAGAGTCATTATTGTTCTTGGATAACTATTGTTTCTGTTTTATTGATGTTGAAGGTGAAGGCTGGTCTTAGTCCAGCCCCCTTAGGGTCCATGCTACCTCCAAACTTAAACATAATAAGGTGTAGTGCGTAGATAGAAGGCGTAGAGGTAAACAAAATTCCTTATTTAGGTTCTCAAATAGTATTTCCACTGCCGTCTGTGTTCAGAATGATCTTATAAAGTCTATATTTTCCTTACTCCTGGTACATGGAGGTCATTTTAAGGGTCCTGTTGTTGTCCGTCTTGGTCTTTATTGGGCTTTAAACACAGAGAATTTGCTGGATTTTATAGTACACCTCTTAAATAAGGAAATATTGCTTCCTTTACCCAGCAGGTGATCTCTCTACAACAGGAACCAATAATTAAAGTCTGAACATTTAAGCATGTCGGATGAAGACTACGCTCTGCAGTATTGGGATATTTTAAAGTGAACTGCGTAGGTTGTTTGCCTAACTAACTGAAAATACACATCCAGGCCAAAAAGAAAAATCTGTGGCTTGGATTTAAGTAAGCAAATACTTAAGAGACTTAGATTGGATAATTGCTGCAGTGATTAATATGTTTCAGCTGGCAACAATTCTTTTAACCCTGACTGATGCAGTGAGAAGTTTCTCATTTCTTAAACAGCCATGTGCACCCATTAGGCATAGTGTCCACTGTACAGGCCACTGTAGATTCAGTGTTATGGTCTGAGGTTGTCTCAGCGACGTCATGTGGCAATGAAATGAGGTCAGCTGACTGAATGTACTGAGTGACCAGGTTATCACATCAATGGATTTCTTCTTCCCTGATGACACAGGCAGATTCATCAGGCTCGGATTGTGAAAGCTTGGTTCAGGGAGCATGAGGAATCATTTTCACACATGAACTAGCCACCAGAGTCCTAACAGTAACCCCACTGAAAGTCTATGGGATGTGACTAGAGGAGACTTTACACAGTGATGACCCTCTTTAAAGATATCAAAAGTATTCACATTCATTACTCAGGTAGAAGTACAGATACTAGGGTTTAAAATACTTCTGTAGAAGTTGAAGTATCAACTGAAGCTTTTTACTCCAGTAAAAGTATAAAAGTACTGCTTTAAGAACTACTTAAAGTATAAAAGTAAAAGTAATGTAAGAAAAAAATACCATTAAGGACAAAAGCTTAGGCTGCACCACAGGGGTCTATAGTGCACTAGCCCACCTCCCCAAAAACCCCATTCTTCTAAAAGCCATAATGACTATAATGTTATATTAAAATGTTAATGTTGATAAGTTTGGGATGCGCTAGGCTTCCTGTTTCAGCTCATATACGTCCATTAAACATGAATGTAGTTTAGTACAATATAAATATATTAAAGAAGCATATCTGTTACTACTGAACATTAACATGTGTTTCATGGAGCAGAAGATATGATCACTAGTTTTCTATAAGTATTGTAATGAAGTCAAACTTCAAAGACATGTTATCAGTAATCTTTACTGGAATGTAAATGTACATGAATGAAAACAAGCTGAAATGAAATAGGAGTAACGAGACTATGTTTAAAATGTAAGTAGTAGAAAGTGCTGATAATGGAGTGTAAATGTGAGGAGTAGAAAGTACTGATAATGGAGTGTAAATGTAAGGAGTAGAAAGTACTGATAATGGAGTGTAAATGTAAGGAGTAGAAAGTACTGATAATGGAGTGTAAATGTGAGGAGTAGAAAGTCTGATAATGGAGTGTAAATGTAAGGAGTAGAAAGTGCTGATAATGGAGTGTAAATGTAAGGAGTAGAAAGTACTGATAATGGAGTGTAAATGTAAGGAGTAGAAAGTACAGATAATGGAGTGTAAATGTAAGGCGTAGAAAGTACTGATAATGGAGTGTAAATGTAAGGCGTAGAAAGTACTGATAATGGAGTGTAAATTAAGGAGTAGAAAGTACAGATAATGGAGTGTAAATGTAAGGAGTAGAAAGTAATGATAATGGAGTGTAAATGTAAGGCTTAGAAAGTACTGATAATAGAGTGTAAATGTAAGGAGTAGAAAGTACAGATAATGTAGTGTAAATGTAAGTAGTAGAAAGTACTGATAATGGAAGTGTAAATGTAAGGAGTAGAAGTATTGATAATGGAGTGTAAATGTAAGGTGTAGAAAGTACAGTTAATGGAGTGTAAATGTAAGGAGTAAAAGTACTGATAATGGAGTGTAAATGTAAGGAGTAGAAAGTACTGATAATGGAGTGTAAATGTAAGGAGTAGAAAGTACAGATAATGGAGTGTAAATGTAAGGAGTAGAAAGTACTGATAATGGAGTGTAAATGTAAGGAGTAGAAAGTACTGATATGGAGTGTAATGTAAGGAGTAGAAAGCACTGATGATGGAGTGTAAATGTAAGGAGTAGAAAGTACTGAAAATGGAGTGTAAATGTAAGGAGTAGAAAGTACTGATAATGGAGTGTAAATGTAAGGAGTAGAAAGTACTGATAATGGAGTGTAAATGTGAGAAGTAGAAAGTACTGATAATGGAGTGTAAATGTAAGGAGTAGAAAGTACTGATAATGGAGTGTAAATGTAAGGAGTAGAAAGTACTGATAATGGAGTGTAAATGTAAGGAGTAGAAGTACTGATAATGGAGTGTAAATGTAAGGAGTAGAAAGTTCTGATAATGGATTGTAAATGTAAGTAGTAGAAAGTACTGATAATGGAGTGTAAATGTAAGTAGTAGAAAGTACTGATAATGGAGTGTAAATGTAAGGAGTAGAAAGTACAGATAATGGAGTGTAAATGTAAGGAGTAGAAGTAAAAGGTCAGCTGAAAAATAATTACTCCAGTAAAGTATAAATAACCAAAATTTCTACTTAAGTAAGGTAATGAAGTATTTGTAGTTTGTTACTTGACACCTCTGACCCAATTATCGGTGATACAAGTCTCAGCTAAAAATAGAAGCAACTTTAGACAGAAGTAAATGTTGCCATGTTGCATAAGGTTGTCTAAACGATGTCACTGCAAAAAATCACTCAATTAAATATCCCAGTTTTTAAATATTCCAATTTTGGTTAGCTTGAAGAAAAAACTATGACAAAATTTCAACATAAGGAGTCTATTATTTAATAATATTGATTGATTTCATGATCTTTTCTATCACAATATGTCTCTGTTTGCTTTTCTGAGCATGGAGTGAAAATCATCAGTCCTTAGAAAGCACTTCTCACCTTCATGTTTTGTCACAAGAACAATATAATTACTCGAGTTTAATAGGATTTCATGTAGCACCCAAAATACGTGAAATGTGAAAAGTATGTAAATTGCTGAATACAAATAATTGTAATAATTATAATAATTATGTCAGGAAATAAATAGAATACAAAGTACTGTGTATCATGAAAGCTTCTTGAAGTTATGTGATATTACATTTATGCCATATCACCCGCCTCAGTGGGAAACTGTAGTACACTGTAGTTCACTGTAGTACACAACTGCAGTTTTAGCAAAATGATTTGAATTTGTGGGGAATGGATAAATTATTCAGTTGCATTTCATGTTAAACAAAGTCTGTACATGCTAACTCTGTTTTATGTGCTGCATAATTATATTAAGTTATACAACAGTTTATTTTTGAATGTCCCAAGTAGCATGCAGCGATGAGAGACATAGCAGAAAGTCATCATTCAAAAGGGGGTGGATCTGGCAAGGGGAGGCTGACATAGCATCAGACATCCCAGCTGAAAGTGCTTAATGTTGTTTTCACCCTCATTTATGTAACTAACCCTCTCGCCACAATTGAACAAAGCGCACTGCAGCGCATGTTCCTCCACCACAAAATTTACAGCTTGTTGTCAGAAGGTAGTTATTCAGGTTCAGGCAGGGTCATCGAGGCTGGGGAAGAGCACGCAACCCCGCTAAGCAGGCATTAGCACGTTCATATACGCCTCATTTCAGACATTCTGTGAAGAACCCACATGCGGTTGGTTTGGCTGCAGCATGCATTGCGGTGAACCTGAATACGGAGCCCTGTCATCACACTGTGATGAATATGGATGATAAAAACCCCTTTGTTTCTGTGAGGCTGCGTTCTGTAAGAGAAAGCTGGTGATATTTAATCTTTATGGAAGCAGATAGCCTGGCAGCTGGCCTGATTCTACTTCATGTATTGACTCCTGTGGGCTTCGATGACATCACCATTGGACATCTGGGCCCACATGGTTGCAGCTTTTGTGAGTGCATGCGTAGGTGTTAGGAATATTTGCTGGTGAGAAGTCTGGTGAGAGATTGTACAAATCAACAGACGTGAGGAGAACACAATGATGAAACCTGCCCACTTCCATTGACTAGCTAGGGTTATGTTTAGGCCTGTGAGCTGCAACTGAGCTGAGTGGAGCGCTGGTGTTACAAGTCGCTCACACGTAGCAGCTGGTATATACGTGACATGCTGTTATGTTATCTTACTGTGCAGCTCCAGAAACAATAGGGATTTTTTTCACCACCTGTGAATTCTGCATGTGTGGGAATTTGATAAAGGTACTGCTGTGTGTGCAGAGTCGTAGACAGATTTTCATTTTGGGTGGCGACGGGCCAGTTAGCAAGCATTATGAGGTTGACAACCACCAACTAGCCCACTTCATTATACCTTAACCATAAAAAAGTTATTTTAACCACAGAAGAAAAATAAAACAGACAGACTCACCTCACAGTTAAGTGATAGTCTACAGTAACAAATAACAGCATAGCATAATAAAGCTAATTATTATAAATGTCTATGGTGAAAGGTTGAAGTGTTCTCGTTGTTTATTCAAGGTATTGAACTTTGTTTACTGTACCAACTACAACTACTTGCTAGCTAGATAATTAGCAAAAAGTTGTAGTGAATAGTGAATAGTCTGATGGCAGCACGCAGTACTGTATCCGTGGCAAATAGTCTGCAAGAATAGGTACTGATCTAAGAAAGCTTAATCATCCTCTTTTATATATGGACAATAGTCACAAGGATGGAAGAGCTCAGCTCCTTTGAACCAGATGAGCATATATTTTGTAATAAATCATTAGGATCAGAAAGCATTCATTTTAAATGGTCAGCAAATAATGACTGGTGCAACAGTGTTATATGTTAAAATTTAAAGGCTTATCAAATTTGATTTCATTAATAAAATATATATTCATTTATAATATTGCTATTGTCAGATCAAATAAAATTTTAGGCCAAACGTATAGTGGATAGTGGAAAATATTGTAATGCAAGTGCCCACTGCTGGTGCTCTGTAAGTGTGGCTGGATTTGGTTGAGACATGGTGATTGGCTATGCATCGTTACCGGACGATTTTAATCAAAATATGTGATCGGTGATCGGACGACATTTCTCCAATTGAGCCGATCCCGAGATCTGATTGATGCCGTTAAACAAATGAGCCTAATTTCTGTATTTCCAGCTAGCATTTCATTGAAACCACTTCCGGACAGCTCCCTGCAATTTCTATCTGAACCACTAGGTGGAGATACATACCCTTTCATTTTCCACAGACTGACTAAAGTGGCGCGCCTTGCGAGAACAGTTTGCATTCACGGTTTGTGCTGACAGAAAATATGTCGTAAAATGTGTCTCATGGGAACCAAGACAAAGATATTTAACTCTAATCTGATACTAATCTGATACTAATCTGATACTAATCTGATACAGCACTTAAGAGACACCACACAGCTGAACACAGTGAGTATCAGTAAACAGCACAGCTAGCACAAAACTAATAACCCAGAAACCCTTACAGACCAGATCTGACCGGTACAAACAGAACAGCAGCAACAATTCAATATTCTACATTTAATGATTACAGATTTTTTGTTTAATAGCCAGAGTCTGCATTTAATGACTGCAGTTTTGACTTTTTTAAATGTCTAAATGTAATGATTACAGTATTGGGTATATTTGTTTGATGTACTTTGTTTATTTACTGTTAATTTAGTTAAAAATATTATTCTGTTTCACATGAGCTCGTTAAAAACGGTAATAAACCAGTTTCGACCATGTTTCATGACTTGCTTGCGCTAATAACAACATGTAGGCCTGCCGTGGCATATAGCCCCGCCCTCGATCGGTATCAGCTATCGGCCAATCGTGCTGAAAGTTGATCGGCAATCGGAATCGGCCTCAAAAACGCTGATTGGTCCATCTCTGCATCTCTACTTCTCTTATTGTTAATTGTAGTGCAAACTGCAGTCAGCCAGGGTTTAGACCACGTCAGTCTGATTTGTGTATGAGTCGACTCTTATCTGTCTTTAGTGTGTCTAACCCTGAAGGATTTGCAGTAAGCTCTGTGTATATCTGAGAATGAGAGAGTTTGGTAACTCTGTTTGAAGGCTACCTACATAGGTAGGTCATCATGACACACACATAAGCATAAGGCTGCATAACACCTACATAAACCTGTCACAACGGCTGACATAACCCTGTATAAATATGTATAAGTACTCGTTCTAATAGGCATCATCTGTTGTAAAGGCTAACCTTGATCAGAACTGGCAAATGTTATGTTCATAACGAAGGACGCCTATTAGAATAAACATGTATAAGCGTTTACATCACGTCCGATGCCATTATAAGCTTATGCAGGTGTCATGTAGCCTTATGTATAGTACACAGTAGAGACAAATTAGCTTTGAGTCTTAATCTGAAATGTCTTGTGTAAGTGTAAGCTGTTCATTAAGTCAAGTATTGCTTTAAAACTACTTTGTTCAGTGTGTTATGGAGTTCCTATACAAAAAGCTACTAAGCTGAGAGGTGCCGTCTTGCTCAGTATTCTTATTACTTGTTACAAACTGACAGACTTCCTGCTCTGCTTCCCTCCTGTGGATTTTTGGTCTAGCAGACACTGCCTGCGGATACACTAACACACTGACTCCCACAGTTTCTAGTCAGTTTATTTCAGTCCCGAGTGTAGCACTTCTGTGTGCGTGTGTTTGTATGAGTGTTTGTGTGTGTGTGTTTGTATGAGCGTTTGTGTGTGTGTGTGTGTGTGTGTGTGTGTGTGTGTGTGTGTGTGTGAGACAGAGAGATATGGAGATCCAGCTGTGAACAGCTGCCATGTCTTACTGAAATTCTAAATGAGCCTCTATTGTTAAGCAAAAATACTGAGGATCAATTGACCTTACAACAACCATGAATGGGGGGATTTCTGGAATATAGAGTACTGATCCAAGACCAGCGCTGTATTTAGACACTTAGGTTTCATAGTAACAAGTACATAAACATAAATATACAGCAGAGGCTTAAGTAGGATAGCGGAGATAGAGACTAATCATCTACAGATGTGTGGATGGCTATGGTGACTGGAAATAAATCTGCGTCCCATACCTTCATTAACAGCTCTTAATGAGAGTTGAATTGTTGAATAGTGTTTCTGCTCACATAATGAACACTTTCATAAAAAGCAGCATTGTCTGTGTTGACCTGTGAGTGATTTCTATTAACCACCTTACTTTTTACAGCAGCGTGCCACAGAACCAGGAGGCAGCGAGTGAGCACGTTCAGATAGAAATAGCTTATAGGATCCTTTATTTTTCCCATAAGGTTTACTTATAGCGTTTGTGCAGGTTTGTTTCTCAAAATAGTTGTTTATTTTAACATTACCACTTTACAGCAACTCTGTATCCTTTAGATTTAAACAGATTGTTTTTTACTGTGCATTTAAGATATATAAGATAAAGGAGCTGTGCTATAAGACAGTTGAGCTCTGCTCTCATTGGCTATTCTGTAGTTTGTTACCTCTACAAAGCCTTAGAACTACACTTCTTATAACTTCATTGCAAATTGGCTGAGCTGAACTGCTGTAGGCTTAATTAGCAGATAGATGTTAATGAGTTGGGCAGATTTTGAAATTGTATTGTTCCTGAGGGGTCATAAAGTTGTAACAGTTCTATAGGAATCATGTTACAAGCCCAGGAACCATTGGTACAAACAATGGAGTTATTTAAGGGTGTAATTGATTTTTAATCAGTTACCCCCTGTGTTGTAGTTTGACGGGTGACGCAAAAACCCACAGTGAGGTTGTCAGTCACATATGGTTCAAACTTTAAATAACTTTTCCTAACGATTATGACTAAGGAACAATATCAAATCTAGGTCAGTGACATCTGGCCAGTTCTAGTTCATTTAATTAGATTGGTGAATGTGCTGATACAGTCCTGTGTATTGAATTGGAACATTACTAATTTCTGGTGAAGAAATAGAATAGAATAGAATAGAATAGCTTTATTGTCCTGTCAAAGCAGAAAAATTTCCTTTGGTTTCACCACCATATAACACAGCACAACACAAACAGAATTCTGGGGGAAATAAATAAATAAATAAATAAATAAATACAACAACAACAACAACAATAATTATAATACTAAAAATACATACATAAACCATACACAGACCTTGAAACAGATTAGTACGATTTGTTAATATATTTGATAGTGTTAGGAACAAAAACGCCTTTGTAGACCTTGTTCTCCACCAGAGGCGCTCTACAGCGCCGGCCTGAAGGTAGCACCTTAGACGCAGTATGTAGAAGATGTGTTGGGTCATTAATTATCACTGTAGCTTTTCTAAACTAAGCTCTTTTATAAAGGACGTCTAATGAAGTTATTTTCCTTGCCATCTTAATCATTCTAGTCAATTTACTCTTGCAACTTTTACATGCAACTTTTATAATATAAAAAGTTTATATACAAAAATAAATAAAAAGGAAAATAAATTTACTTTAATTTTATTTACTTCAACTTATATTATTATACTTTATATATTTTGTATATATTTTTTATTATTTATTTTTTTGTTATCTTTATCTACTGGTGAATTGAGGAACAGCAAAGTAAGAATTTCATTGTACAGTGTAACTGTTTGTTTCTGCTGTGCATATGACAATAAAACTTTTGAATCTTAAATCTTATTTAGTGCTGTCAAATGTCCGTACCAGACCAAGATATTAAACACCACAACACTCTCCATCAAACTCACATACCTTTTCCAGGATTTTACTGTCAACCCCCAACTCCTTCAGTTTCCTGATTAGATATAATCTCTAACTGGCTTTCTTACATACACTGTCAACATGATCTGCAAAACTCAGCTGATGATCCAGCTGTATTCCCAAATACCTGAAACACTTCACCCTTTCCACAGATCGGGTGCACAGTCAGTGTAAGTGGTGGAACTGCCTCGTATTTCTTGTAAGTCGTCAGAAGTTCAAGGACAGATTGTCTTTGATGAGTGATATGATAATATCGAATATCGAAATAGGCCTTTTAAAAGGTGGTCATAGTTCCTGGAATATGAAAGTGGGCTTTGAGTGAGCCACTTGAATGTGCTTTAATTAGCTTTGAAGGTTTATGTGTTTATGCAAGAGGGGGGCAGTCACACCTCGTTAGCTGTCAGCCATCCATGTTTCTTCAGGCTCTACAACATGATGGGACTGGAGTTTCACTGTTGTAAGTAAAGCATGAAAAACAAGAGGTCAGTAAGTGAGTGTGCAACGTGAGAGAGGTATAAGAGAAACAACATACAGAACAAGTAGAACTGTAGTTTTGAGAAGTGGTCGTATTGTAAGGAATCACTGTTATGGGGTTGGGGGGTGGGGTTGGTGGGGGTTGGGGGGCGTTGGTGCTGCAGGGCTGTGCAGTTCCATTAGGATTTCACATGCAGACAGAGCTAGAGGGGAGTATAGCCTTCCCTTTTGTTTGAGTATGTCTCTGTGTGTGTGTGTGTGTGTGTGTGTGTGTTAGCTGAGAGCTGTTTGTGTTGAAGCCAGGTGAACTACAGACCTGTGAGTCACTGTCTGAAATGATGGATGCTTTAGGCTCTTTTTTTCTGTCTGTCTGTCTCTATTTGTTTTTTAATCATTTTACACACACCTGATCACTGTTATATCTTCTTTCCTGATGTTATAACTCACTGGTAATCTCAGAGAGTCATATATGTCACATTTTCAATTAGAAAATCTTTTCTATTTCATATTAAATCTATTCTAGTAAAATTAGTGATAATAAAATCGAGCTTAATAAGTTTACTTTAAAGTTTTTGCGGCGGTGGCATTTCCTGTGGGCTTGTGTGCTGGAGGCGGGCGCTACAGGAAGCTATAATATCATGGATTTACAGTACTGACCAGCTGCAGAGTAGCATACTAGTTCTGTTCAGCTGGATGTAGTGCAGTTCAGTACGTAAACATTTAATAAAAAATTAACTGTATTTTTGTTGCTATTTTTAAAAATACGTTCAGTCTGCTGATCAAAACCTAAATATCACGCACATTATGTGTCAATAAAATGCTCACAATGCTCTCAGATGTCTCACCAATCACAAAGCAGTTTGCAATTTAAGTGCTGAATCAACAGAAAAGAATGAAACCCAAAAAAAGGAATTAGTCTCCAAAAAAGTGGAACTGAATAAAAAAGTAACATCAAATTATAAATATAAAAATAATCAAATAATTTTTTTTACTGAAGTAGCAGTAACTGGGTGAATGTGAGCTGTCAGATAGATCACAGGTAGGAATGGTTCTAAAAAGAGTGATACATTTGTGTTTTTTACAGGCTGTAAAGTCTGACGGATGACTTTGCCACTGTTTTCTTTGTTACTCAGCTCCTGTAAAAGCTCCTGATAGCTCACAGATGCAGGTGCAGCTAGTATATACAGAGAAAAGACTAGCTGAAACCAAAAAAACATGTAATAATAATTATAATAATCTTTATTTATTAAAGAAATAAATACAATCAAGTTTAAGGACAAAGGTTTCTATGTGTGTCTAAGCAGATGCCTGTATAATTAATATAAATTGACATTCATTTGCATTTATATTTATATGCAGATAAATAAATATGCATCCAGTGCTGTAATATTATTAAAACTATTAGTCTTTGTCCCATATAACATTGATTGATTGACCCGTCCTGTCATTACTAACAAGCTGTTACAGCTAAACTGCTCTCTTCACATATCTGTTGCTAACTCTCTACTCCCTTTTATTTGTTTATTTCTCTCTCTCTCTGTCTCTCTGTCTCTCTCTCTCTCTCTCTCTCTCTCCACATCCCGTTTTCCTTTCTCTTTTGTTGTTCTTTTGAGGTGGGCCGGTGCTGCCATCACTTTTATTCCCCTCTTTGAAATCCTGCTTTCCTGAAAACACACTCCAGCTGTGTTGTGAGTTGCTGTTCGTGCAGGTGTGTGTCTAAGGCCGGGTATTTAAGGCCTGAGGCATCTCTCTTTTCATATCTCTCTCTTCTGCCGTCTTTTTTTCTCTCTCCTTACTTGCTGTGGTGCCAGGTTCTGCTTTCCAACAGGCTGTTCATATTTCAGCACTGCATGCCTGCAATTCCACACTCACATACACCCACACACACCTCTTTCTCCTCAGTCTTTCACCCACCCTCGTGGTATTTTAGCCCCTTTTTATGCTCCATTAAGGTATAAAGGGGTTATTATTGGTGTGGGTGTCTTTAGGGTGATAGAGATATGTGGGTATGCTGTTAATCAGGTGCTGTAGTTCAACAGCAGTCTTGAAAAGTCCTCACTTTAAATGTAAGTTAGTGTAAAGAGATTTTATTCCAAGTAATCGTGGACCATTTCTTTTGGTTGATTTATCAGGAAGTTTTAATGACAGTTTTTAATTATTTATAAGTTTGGCAGTAAGTAACTTGTGAATCTGAGGTATGTATTAAAGATGTTTTCGCAGTGGATGTTTCCTGGAAGCCCGAAGATCTGAAGCTCAACTGGCATGTATGTGTGTGCAGTGCATCTGAAATGAAGGATCACTTTACTGTAGTGTACTGTGTACTGTTACTAATTATGCAAAACTATGAAGATCGGCTACTAACTGTGTGTTCATGAGATGCAGGTTATTTCCCACCGCGGCTTTCTACTACTTTCTAAAATTGGAGTGCACGTGTTCAGGCCACTTCACAACATATATGCTGCACCTTGTCACATATATGCATCTGATTCTGAGAGTAGATTTTTTTATTATTATTATTCTGGGGTTCATATTCTTTCAGCAGATGTTTAAGGCCTTTGGTGCTGTTTCTGTAGCCATTGTTAGAGGAAGTTTCTCAGGGGCACAACGTTGAGATCCTAAAGCGAATATCTAAAGCGAATATCTAAAGTGGTTTAAAAGGCAGAGAAATTTCACACAAACTCGCTGCTGTTTGTTGTTCTTCTTCAGTAAATCGAGCAGAACCTGTAATCAGGCACGCCCACAATATTTCAGCATTTCCTGCAACACCCACCCTTAAGGTCAGTACCATGCAAAAATCAGAAACCACTGTTTATTGAGGTACTTGTAAATTAAGAGGGCCTTTGAGCATCAGGGAAACGTGGAACACATGTTTAACAGAAAATTACCAATACATTTTCTACATTAAGCGTAATATATATTTTTAGTATTTAATTACACCACTCTTCACCTTTATTACAGTTTCCATACTTTTTGGGAGATTTACTTTCAGTTTTTCTAAAGAAATTTGCTGGGCTGTTGTTCTTCACCTCCAAAATTCGGAGTTTGAAGTTGCTTGCATGTTCTGCTTTTCACAATCCAGGTAATTACCCAGTTATAAATATGGACTCATAATAACCCATAATAACCCCACCCAACATAAAGCAACACTGGGTAAGAGGTTAAAATGCAAAGACATATAAACTGGTCCAGCAAATCTGTCCCATATCTCTGACTTTTAAATGATTATTTCAGGTGACACGCCCACCATATTTTAGTGTGTTCTATAGTCAGCGATGCGACTGGATGGAAACTCTTTGGATTTAGATTTTTTCCAGATTTCATGTGAGAGTGGACCTTGGATCTTGTGGATCTTTTTCAACTCTTTTGATGATGGAAGCTGTAAGTACTGTTTTCTGAGAGCGACAGTTTTTGTGGTCTACCAGGTCCTGCGCAGTGAACTCCAGTTTTGGAAACTCCTATTTTCAAGTATTTGCCTTTTACTTTCCATTTGCTTATTCAGATGGACCTTATATTTAATCTCGCCTCAGAAATATTTGAAAAAATATTTTGAAGTATATTAAAGGAAGGGTGGTCTCTTACTTTTGCACAGTGCTGCCTGCATGTATGAGAGTGTGCCAGTTATGTACGTAACACATGAAGAATGCATCCGATTTGTGGCTGACGCAAACAGCTCACCCACATATACACAGTCCTGTAGAGTCTACCTCGGGCTGAAAGATGCTCCCCTAACCGTAAAGGAACTGCTGCCCCCCTCAATGCGGACTGGATTTGGGCTGCGTTTGCCAGACCGCTTTTTGACTGGAAACATTTCACAAATGTCTTGAATTCCTGATTGTCTTATTTTTGTAAGTCATCTCTCCTAATACTTGTACAGAGCCAGAGAAGAGAGAAGGCTGATGTAAGAGTGTATTACGTGTGGAATCAGTCTATCTGAGGTATAAAAGGTTTTCTTTAGATGGTATCACATGTTTGTGTGTTGTTCTTTGCGCTCTCTGAGTTTTGAATGAGGGGCGAGTTTATGGAGTGCGCGAAGCTTTGAAGTTCTGCCTCTGAGCTACACACTTCAGATGTACCATAGTGGGTTAGGCATGTGCGTGCACTTCAATCATATGCTAAAAATCAAAGATCTAGCCTGGCAGCTCGTGGAGTGTTTCGGCCTTGTTTTCCTTTGGGCTCAGTAGGGTGTGGAGCTGTTTAGAACCAGGCCAAGACTTTAGTCTAGGGTCCCGAGAGAACGTTCTAGAAACGTCTGTCTGGAAGCTCCGTCTCCAGCTCTCCATAAAACCACAGCAGTTAAAATTCTCTCTCACACATATATACGATGGTGTTGGACTCAAAACCCTTCGAAAGGTGAGCAGTTTACCAGTTCTCCACTACTCTAGGCTGTTGGGTACGGGGAGTAACACTGTTGTCTTTGTCCTGGGGCGTGTGCTCCTGCCAGCACCCCCTTCAGACTGAGTGATCAATGGACCAATAGAAATGGTTCAAAATCACTTTTGGTAACACTAAATCGTAACTAACTAGCACTACAGCTCTCGTCTGGTTCAGCTAAATAGTTCACCCATTTGATCCTTCTTAGCCTAGCAGCCACGCCTGAGATACTGAAGCTCTTATTAACACTGATCTACTGAAGCATTGGTATAAACCATAATTGCACTTGTTCTAGGAACTCTGAATAAGTACTGCACTGATACTGTATGTAGTCTGTATTTATTCTCTTCTCTGTAGGTCTTCCAGTCTTGCTAGGTGTTGCTCTGAGTTTAATCTTATATTCTGTTGTCTTCTGTCTAGTTTAGAGCAGTGTTTGAGTATAAGAGTAGTTTGGATTTAAACCTGTTTATACTAGATAGAGATTCGTACTCTGACTGAACACATAGCACTTCTGTAAGTCGCTCTGGATAAGAGCATCTGCTAAATGCCCTAAATGTAAATGTAAATGATAAACTTAAGTTTCTAAAGAGTTTTGTGGAAAGAGTGAACTAGAAAGAGTGAACCACCCAGCCAAATTTAAATGATAAAAACAAAAAAAACCCTGAATATATTAAAGGTTTCCAAACAAAAATAAAAAGCATAATTCCCTGCTTCAAAACGTGGGAGCATGTCCACTGAAGCTCTCTAGCGTTAAATACCACTAAGACCTGAAAATGGATGCTCCATCTAGCAGTCTTGGTCCTGTACAGTCAGGACCATGATATATGGTTTGGCGTGGACATGAAGCGTTGCAGTGAGAGTGTGGATGAACATCAAATTTATTGTACAGATAATGTAAGCTTAATGTAACAAAACTTTAAACATCGTTTAGTGGATTTATTACGTTTGAGGGCAGCTACCTAACTAACTCTTCATAAAAGTCTCATAGATGCCTTGATACTAGAGATGGACCGATCAGCGTTTTTGAGGCCGATTCCAATCGGCGATCAACTTTCAGCGCGATCGGCTGAGGGCGGGGCTATATGCCACGGCAGGGCTACATATTATTAGCGCAAGTCATGAAACATGATCTAAACTGGTTTATTATCATTTTTAACGAGCTCATGTGAAACAGCATAATATGTTTAACTAAATTAGAAGTTGGTCTATGTGGGAGTAAACCGCTTGATAAGCTCCGGAAGAGCCACATCTGAAAAGTATCTCTACTAGGAACAGCAGAGCGTGGATCCAGGTGGAATATTAAGCAGCAGAATGAACGTCTTCTACAGCCGAGAAGAGCTGCTTATCTAGAACTTACCTTATCTAAATCTTACCTATAAACTCAATCACTGGTTTCTGGGTCGCGTGGTGTACTCTTAAGTGCTGTATCAGATTAGTATGTTAAATGTCTTTGTCTTGGTTCCCTCGTGAGAGACGCTGATGTTACAGATGTTACAGAACGTCCTGGATGAGTCTTGAGTCACATACGGTAACAAACTGCCAGACGGACGATGTTTTCTATCAGCGCATGCGGTGAATGCTTATACTGTTCTCGCGAGGTCGCTGCTTTAGTCAGTCTGACGAAAATGAAACGGTATGTATTTCCACCTAGTGGTTCAGATAGGAATTGCAGGGAGCTGGCCGGAGGGGGTTTCACGGAGGTCTCCTCTTCCTGGATGAAACGCTTGCTGGAAATACAGAAATTAGGATCATTTGTTTAACATCATCGATCAGCTCTCAAGATTGGCTAAATTGGAGAAATATCGGCGGATCACTGATCACATATCGGCATATACCGATACTTGATACAACAAAAATTAGAATAAGAGGCTGCTCAGTATGAAGCAAATCTCAGCATTGTGGTAAAGTATGCAGTGATACTATCACTACTACCACAACTATCTGGCCTAGCGAACAGTAGTGTTGGCCACAAACACTCTGCCTATCGTATACTTCTGTGTTTCCTGAGGGGCTGTTTATGTCGTGACTCCATTTCAAAATATATACATCCTGGCAAACATTAGACTTTTTGTGTGTCACCCGAATGACCTTCTCCTGCAGTAGCAGGCAGTTCTTGGCCACCTTAAGTGGCAAAACTCTCCCTGGAGAGTCTGCCAATACAAGACTAACCCAAACCAAACTCTGTTGATGACTGATGTACCACATTTTTAAATAACTTTAACAGGTGATCAGTGTATATATATTTTTTTATAGAGGTCCAAGTTTTTCTTGCTGAAGTGTACATTGTCTTTAAACCAGGACCAGCACTGTCCAGTCATGTAACCATAGCATTTACACACAAAACTGCTTCCATGCCATGGAGGATCTTAAAGGTCTTGCTGAAACGCTAGTGTAATGTTAACCACTATGATGTTATATTCCATCTAAAAGGTTTCTTTCATCAGAAGTAACTTCCACACACGTCCTCATCTTCTGTCTGTTTTGGAGATTGTTGTGTTGTTGTGACATGTTTCATTAATTAATTTTAAGTCAACAATTTGAACCAGTCATTTACAGTTTTTTTAAAAAAGCAAAGCCAGTTCATTGCTCTCTGCTGGAAGGTCATGGTGGTCTTGGGAGGAGTTAGAATTTTTTTTTATAAACACTCTGAGATGAAGTTTCTGCTTTGTATCATGGCTATGCTCCCACCACACATTTGCAGTGGAATTTCATTCTAAGCCATATACAGTAAGTATCTGGATGTGACTCTGCAAAAGCCTGCCATGTTTATAATCAGTTTTTGGTGCATCACATGCATACTTGGAAGCACACATGCAGGCGTGCGAGCACATGCTCACACACTCAGCCCACAGAAGAGAGATCCAATCACATCATCAGTCAGCCAGAAAAGGCTCCTCCTACATTAACGAGGGGGTGACGGGGATGAACAGTCAAGTCGAGAGAGTGTAAAAGTGGAGAACATCAACACTATCTTCCACCCACATCCTGAGACTCTCCTAGCCCCCCCATATTCCTCCCTCTTCTTTTTTTTACTCATCGTGTGGATGGTTCCTCTATTTGTTGTTTCTGTCACTTAGCACGCTAACTGTTGAAATGCTGCAGATGTTTCTTTGTCTCTCTCCCTCTAACTGTTTACTGAAGTATCTTTAGTTTCAACTGTAATCGTGCTGAAGTGAAAGCTGGATGAATACTATAGATATAGTGTGACTGTAGAGATAGACTGTAGAATTTTTTTTTTAATTTAAAACAACTTTCTTTTTTTTTACCAAAAACATTTGTTAAATATTAAGCAATTGGTCACAAGGTTTTTAGAAATATGGACTGTTGAAGAAAGATGATATGTACAGTACTCATCGTTTAGGTGTGCATGTTCTCCATATTGTATATTCTTGTCATTACATCCTTTTTTACAGTGGGTGTGTCTCAAATCCTAGTATGCGCTCCTGACATGTAGACTGTCCCAATTCTTACATACCTTAAACATGCTGCTACTGAGGAACCTTATTTAGACCTGATTTTAAAGAAGCATCAAACTCTTCCTCAGCCGCTAAGACAATCCCATGATGCAACACAGGCTAATCTAGGAGCAGTGAAGTGGTTTTAAAATGTGAGTTATTTTGATTCTCTGGAGTTTTAATGTGTTTCTGGTCATATAATCACACAAAACAGTATTTTATTATCAACTCTGTAACGAGTCCTTCACCATTTACACTTTTATACTCCAGACATTAGCATTTATGCTAGCAGATTTTTAAGACTCGTGCTATTGTTTTGAATGCCGGCCGGTATCTTAGCAACCAGCTAAACCACCGGTGGCGTGCTGCAGTGGGGGGAACAAGCCGTGACGCAGTCTCTCTCTAACTAGAGCGTCTCAGTAATCTGTTTTATGAGGAGAGATGAGGAGAGAACACTGATACTTACACAGCTACTACCTAGACAGCCTACTTACACACTCACTAGGATTTGGGACAGACCCACTAATCGTATAATCTTTAACGTACAGTAGTGCTTGAAAGTCTGCAAACCTTGACGTCAAAGCTCTGCATGAATACGATCTAAACCATAATCAGATTTTCACATAAATCCTAAAAATAAAGAGAGAACCCAGTCAAACAAACAAGACAAAAATATAAAACTTCATTAAAAATCTGCTAATGGCTCAAGAATAAAACTGTAAATGGTGAAGGACTCGTTACGGAGTTGATAATAAAATACTGTTTTGTGTGATTATATGACCAGAAACACATTAAAACTCCAGAGAGAATCAAAATAACTCACATTTTAAAACCACTTCACTGCTCCTAGATTAGCCTGCGGTGCATCATGGGATTGTCTTAGCGGCTGAGGAAGCGTTCGATGCTTCCTTAAAATCAGGTCTAAATAAGGTTCCTCAGTAGCAGCATGTTTAAGGTATGTAAGAATTGGGACAGTCTACATGTCGGGAGCGCATACTATGATGTAAAATGCTGCCTATGTAGGAGCTCAGTAGGATTTGAGACACAGCCACTGTAAAAAATTATGTAATGACAAGAATATACAATATGGAGAACATGCACACCTAAACAATGAGTACTGTATATATGGTTTTTGTTCAACAGTCCATTTCTCTAAAAACAATTGCTTAATATTTACCCAATATTTTTGGTAAAAAAAAAAAAAAAAGAAAGTTGTTTTAAATAAAAAAAAATCTCTACAGTCTATCTCTACAGTCATGCTATATTGGTAATATCCTGTTTTTTTATAGGTTTATAGTATTTTGATAGTTTAGAAATTGGCCTTTCTAAACTATTACTATTATTCTTTTTTAACCTTTCCTTCATTAATATAATTTATTGGTCCATCAATGATAGCAAACCATCCTGGCCCAGATGCAGCAAAACCAGCCCTATGATACGACCACCACCATGTTTCACAGTCGGAATAAGGTTCTTATATTAGAATACAGTTTCTTTTCTTTTCTCTATGCTTCTCATCTTAACCCAAAACATGGGATCTTGAGTAAGCTGCAGGTGGGAAGAAGGGCAGTGGCTCAATCTTTCCAACCCTGCCTTGCACACCATTGTTGCTCAGTGTTGTCCTGATGGTAGACTCATGATCATTAGCCACTGTGGGAGGGGCCTTTAGTTGCTTAGAAGTTACCCTGGGTTCCTCTGTGACTTCACTGACTCTTAGATGGATCTGTGTTGGTTAACCACTCCTGGGGAGAATTAGAGTGGTCTTGAATTTCCTCCATTTGTACACAATCTGTCTGACTATGGTTTGGAGTCCAAACTCTTTAGAGATGCTTTTGTAACCATGTGAGCCAGATGAGCTTCAGCACCTCCTCCTTTGTGCCATGATACAATTCCACAAATATGTGTTATGTAGCCCTTGCTTTGATATATCCCTGTTCTTTAATCCAGCAAGGAAGCCACTCACACCTCATAATAATCTGATTCATTGAACACGCCTGACTCTAATTTCACCTTCAAATTAACTGCTAATCCTAGAGGTTCAGATCATTTTCCTCAGTAAATAAATGACCAAGTATAATATATGTGTCTTGTTTGTTTCATTTGGTTCTCTTTACCTAGTTTTAGGACTTTTAAATCATATTATGCAGAAATGTGCAACATTCTAAAGGGTTTACAAACTTCTAAGCACCATTGTTTCACAACCTACCCATGTTTCATGCAGAAACCTACAAATGTGTGGCCTGGCGATTCTAAAACATACCAAAATGAGCATTTTCAGATCCCTTATATTTCCATACGTGTTATTTAGTTTTTCACTCTATGTTATGGCTTGGAGATATTATAGGTTAAATAATTTAATGTACTGTAAATGTAAATAAAGGTAAATGTAATGTAAATCAATGGGTTACTTCATAGAACTGCATGAACTTATGTCTCTCTTCTATACCCCAGCTCCCCTTCTCCTTTCTAGTTATAATAGGATGTCTTTCATAGCCCCCTGGTGGCTAACTGCCCTCGTGCAGAACCCTGGTGGATTACTGATGACTGTGCATGAACTTTGCTATTTCCGCCCACAGAAATATGGTATCCCCCCAAGCGTGTTGTTACAAGTGTCCTGTGTCAGAGTGTGTGTGTGTGTGTGTGTGTGTGTTAGGAGCATATATGTGCTTCAGAAATGGAAGTTTTTCCCAGAACTGCTCTCTGAAGAGGTCACTGCGCTCGTCCAGGCTTAGGGATGTCATTAAGCAGTGTTTGTTGGGGGGGTTATAGCAGAATCTCTGTTTTTGCACACTTGACGAATTATTGTGTATGAATTGTTTATGAAGCTGCCACATGAGTCTCTGTAGTCTGTAATTAGAGGAATACACATGATCCTTATTAGCCTGGACCCACTCAGAGCCTCTGCCTCCAGTCCCCATCATACCGCAGAGAAGGCTCAGGTCTGAGGAAATGAGTGCCGAGTAGGATTTGTTTATGGATGGTTGGGAAAGGACGAGTGAGAGATTGATGCTTCCTGCGTCTGAGCTTATGCATCTTTCATGAGGGCAGATTGCGTTCTTAATTGTGTTTTTGCCTCCACTCCCCTCCTCCTTTCTGCCCTGCCCCCTTTGGGGCTCCCAGCTGACTGGAGCCTTAACAGATCATGAGGCCACGGCTACTGCCTGGCCAGATGGTGGAGTGGGCCTATGTGTGTGTCTGTGTTTGTTTTCATACATTTTTGAGACCGAAATTTTCTTCACTTTATGAGAAAGACTTTTGTATGACAGGGACCTGCAGGACCTCCTGTGTTATTCTTAAAAACTGTCCATGAACGTTTGTTCTTGGTTTCTAGGTTACTGAGAGTAAGGTTATTTATATATGAGCTTATATGTATGTGTATGTATTTCCAAAACAATAGCTTTGTATTTCAATATTTGACATCTTTTAACTTTTACCCTCTGGTTACCTTTACTAACGTCAAAAATAAAGTTTTTGGTATGTACACAAATGTATTGTGTATATAATATACATTACAACCACAACACGATATGATTCCATGTATGATTCCCACATCAACACTGCATAAAAACAAATCTGTGTGTGTGCGTGATGACTGATGATCCTGCTGAGCCGTCCTCGCTGTCCGTCTGTAGCTGATTGGCCGTGAGCAGCTGGTACTGATGAGGCTGCGCCTGCTGCTTGGGCGTGGAGATGTAAAGCCATTAGTGTGACAGGAGGAGAAAAAAAGAAATGAAAAGAAATGGATGGATGGATTGGAAACGGGAGGAAGTGGTAGAGAGAAAACTAGGGATCTGCTCTGAAGTGCTTGAAGAGATGTGTAAAACAGCGTGAGAGGAAGTTATCCTACAGCCATTCATTTGAGTTTCCACTCTGGCTGCCATGTCAGTGTTACAGTTCATGGTTTGTGTGTGTGTGTGTGTGTGTGTGTGTGTGTGTGTGTGAATTTAGCTACTTGGGAGTGTCTCATGCTGCCTGCAGGTGTTTTCAATGTATTGAGTGTTTTCTTCATTGATGAATTAGCTGAACTGTGCTTGATTATGACGCGCATATGGCCTTAATGTGTGGAGAGAGAATCTTCCTAACCACTTAAATCTGTGGGAGCTGTTGCTGAACTGAGGCTGGGGGGTTGGTGAGGTCGGTGCGTGTCTGTGTGTTCAAAGAGGAGGGGACCCTGTCTACCGGCCCAACCCAAACACATCCTGACACACAGCCAGTGTCTTACACGAGAGAAACGTGTGTTGAAGCGGTGTCGTGCATGCTCCAGTCCTGACCTAGTTTTGCATACTCCTTAGCTTCTTTCTTCCCTCCTTCCTTCCAGAACTGAGTGTTCTGGATGAGAGCCAGGCCTATATACTGCTGCTCTTCCATATGTGCTCCAAAGTTCCATGAAGTCACTCCTGGTGTCAGATCGTGCAACATTAGCCTCGAGCCCTGACCTCACCACCATGCAGTAATGCACATCACGACCAAGCTGTTTATTGACGTAATTGTCAGCAATACTAGTTATGATTATTAATCTTACTCGTTAAGATCCAATCCAAATAAGTCATTGCAAACTTCATGGAAAAGCCTAAATGATTGAGTAGACCAGATTATGTGGTTGGGTAAAGGTGGAACGTTTGAAATCCTTCTAGTATACTCATTTGAAAGGTTTGTAGTTGCAGCATGCCCGCCAAAATTCTCAGCACCCTCTACAGGAGTGTGATTGAGAGTGTTCTTACCAGCTCCATCATCATGGTATGGAAACTCTACTGCTCAGGACAGAAAGGCTCTCCAGCGTGTGATCAAAACTGCACAGTCCATCTCAGGAGCAGCCTTCCCCTCACTGCAGAACATCTACCACACCAGGGTCACCAGGAGGGCCCACAACATAATCAGGGACAGTACACACCCCCAGCACACACTCTTCTACTCACAGGCCATCAGGCTTGTGAACACCTCACGCACTGTTTTGGATGCTGGCCGGTAGCTAAGCAACGAGCTAAACCACCGGTGGCGTGCTGCAGTGGGCGGGAACAAGCCGTGACGCAGTCTCTCTCTAACTAGAGCGTCTCAGTAATCTGTTTTATGAGGAGAGATGAGGAGAGAACACTGGTACTTACACACTCACTACCTAGACAGCCTACTTACACACTCACTAGGGTTTGAGACAGACCCATGGTCTGGGCATTGACTCGGATTTGGGTACTGCAACGTCTGGGTCTTGAGTTGTATTTCATGTTTATAGATCTCTGTCTTGACTCTGACTCACCTCTAATGGTCTTTACTAGGGCACCAGGTTTATGGTCCACGTAATGATTGGCTGTCTCGTCCTGCCCTGTTTATAGCCTGTATGTTATTGTTTTTACTCTCCTGTCCTGTGTCATATGTCTGTTTACGTCCTGTCAGTCCCACGTGCTTCTGTTTATGTTTCTCGTGTGAGCCATGTGCTCGTGTCTGTTTGTCATGTGCTCCTGTGTCTCCGTCCTTGCCCTGCCTCGCTCACCTGTGCCTCATTTGTGTTCAGTCCCGTCACCTGTTCTCTCTCCTTAGCTGTTATTTAAACCCTGTGTTTGCTGTCTGGCTTTGTCTAGTGATGGCCAGAGGAAGCCTCTTGAAGCGTTGAAGCTTTCTCTCCAGATGGTTCAAAAAAAAAAAAAAAAGGTTAATTACTCGAAGCTTCATGTGCACATGAACCCCACTGCTGGCCAAAACTTTTATTTTGTAATTTTCAACTATTTGCTATGGACTCTTGCAACATTGTCAGCCTGGGAACAAGTATATACACAAAACACATTTAATTTTCTGTGGTTCATTCATTTGTTCATCTGATCTGTGTTTGATTATGTGGGTCTGTGATTTCAGTCAGTAAATAAATCTAATAGTATGTGAGATATTGATGTTAAAACTGTTGCAGTGGTTTTAAGAGATTGGACAGTGATGGTAGTTTGATGGTGACTTAAAATTTTTATTAAGAAACAATAAATCACGCCAACACTCGAACCACGTCCTGAACCAGCGAGACTTCAGACGTCATCAGTGACGCCACTCGCCCTTAACGAAGCAAGTCTTCATACGCGCTTCATAAACGACTCTGGATTTCTCCACTCTAGCTCTGAAGCATCGGTACCATTTGCCCATCACTAGTTTTGTCTGTCATTTAGTATCCTGTGTTTCTGTAACTCTGTTTCGGCGTCCTACGTTTTCCCGTTTGTTTACCTTTGGTTTAGTTTGTTTATTAAAAAGTCTATTGCGTTGAAAAGCTTGCGTGTGTTTACGCCCCTGCCTTCGTCTGCTCGTGCTCCAGCTAACACCTGACATTGACAGCCTTAATAATTTATAATTTTAATATCATTATGGTAAAACATATACATATATATATATATATATATATATATATATATATATATATATATATATATATATATATATATATATATATATATATATATATATATATATATGATGCATTGTACTACCTTGAGAATGTGCTATGTGGAAATGACCTGTATAAGCAGTCTTGTGATGAACTCACCAGGTCAGCTCTGTGTGGAAGGATGGCTCTCGTTAGTAACCCTCTGTTCCAGATCCTGATCTTTCAAGTATGATAAATGCTTCCCGGCAATGTAAGATAATCCTACAGAGTGTGTGATTATGTGTGTGTGTGCTGTATCTTAATTCAGCACATGTGGAGAAGATGTAGACTTTTGTCAATAGCATCGCGCAGTGTGTGGTATCTACAGGTCCTTGAATAACAGCCGCTCACTCGTTACATAAATTGCAGGAAAACCTCTCGGAAAGAATCCGGAACATTCCAGCTAATCTGTAAGTTTCTTATTGTTTCTTTGTTTCTTTAGTTTCAATCAATAGAACAGTTGTAGTCTAGAGAAAACTTAAAATTCCATCAGCTAATTGGTTTTGACTGTCAGCTGTCAAAAAAGTGCATAGCTTTTATTATTGATGCATTTTTTGTTATAGCATTTATTCTCACAAACAGTTAATATTCTCTTCTGCTGAGAAGCGTAAATGATGAACAGTTATATTAGTCTTTAGTCATTCTTACCATCAACAGCATCTCCTGAATGTCGTTTAAATCTAAATGGTAGCCCAAAAAAATGGTCAAAAGTGTGATAATGTAAAGAAATGACAGCATTTTTTAAATTGTGTAAAATTAAATTGTTAATATGCAAGCTAGACCGTTCAGAGTGGCAGAAAAAACCCTGCACTGATGCACAGCTGAAGACTTAAATGACAGAAGAATGGTGGAAAGTTTGGTTTTTTACAATCAGGTTTTTTAAAAATAATTATTAAATGCTCTTTAAAATGTGATGTAACTCAGTGGTAAACATGGTCCTGTGTCAGTTTTTTATTGTGTTGCAGACATCCTGAACGTCCTTAACTAAATCTTAATCTAAAGTTCATCCATCTCAGATTTCATAATATTAAATATTTAAATATTTTTTTTAGTTCTGTACCATAGTATTGTCTTTTTAACTTAATTGTTTTTAAATTATTGACCCCAACCACAGGTGTTTGAAGCCCAGCAAAGCTATAGCTGTCTACAGATTCAAGAACAGAAAATGCTTGATTATATATATATATATATATATATATATATATATATATATATATATATATATATATATATATATATATATATATATATAGTTTTTTTGTATGTACTTTTTATATTGTTTATAGTGGGATTGTGTTTTACATGCATTGCATTATAAAGCAAAATAGCATCCAAAAAAAACTTTTTTTATTAATTTTGCCATTGTCAGCATTATATGTACAAAATTAATATCTGTTCATTTTAAAGATTCTTTTTTTTTCACAGATTTCCTTCAGAAGTCATGACTACAACTCCAGTTATTAGGATCTTTAATCGTGATGTGCTGATAATAATTATAAAAGTAGGCAGTGCTTTAGTGCTTTCTGTCTAGCTAGCTGTGAGCGGAGAAAGTGAATTACGTCTAATGACAGTTAACTAGTCGATTCAATGGTCTTCCTCAATTACATCATGTTTTTAGTTAATGAAATCAATTTATAATTCAGTAAATTTGACAAGGCAAATATTTAGATATTGGAAACACACAGTCTTCAAATACACTACACACAACACATATTACCGAATATTCTTCTCATCAAACTGAGAAGACAGAGGATTGTTCTGTCTTACGTTCATAAGCTGGACCTAGGCACACGCAGACTTTTACCATAAAAGCATGTGTTAACAGTACAGATGTGAAGCAGGGGCCACACGCCTTAACGCTTCATTAGAGTGGAGTTTGTGTAAACCCCCCCCCTCAGCCTCCTCTGCCCCAACACAAGCCCAATCTCTCCAGTCTATTAAACTCTTTGGATGTCTGGTTACTATCACCTAGGGCTGGGCGATATAGGAAAAAAATCTTATCACAATATTTTTTATATCAGTTGATATCGATATATATGACGATATAAATCAAATGACTATTGCCTATTCACTTTAAGTGAGAAGTGAAGATAACGAAATTTTGAAATTTTGTTAAATTGTATTTATTTTCTATCAGAAGATAGACACACGTATTATAGAACATTAAACAACTGTATTTTAAATACATTACACACACACACACACACACACACACACACATATGTATATATATATATATATATATATATATATATATATATATATATATATATATATATATATATATATATATATATATATAGGGGCTACTGAACACTCATGAACAGTATTCACACACTGTGTTAAGCAGGCTGTTGCTGGTCCTTTAAGTTAGGTCTGAGAAAATATTCACTCATAGCAGTGAGTCGACTCTCTGTCGGCTTATAAGTTTCCCTCCTCTGGATTTTAGGTTCAGCGTTCTCACTCGAACTCCTACAAAATATATATTTATCTTTGGTCAACCTCAAATAAATAAAATTTGATTATGAAATTACGTCAATTAGCATAAAGTGCATTGATGCAAATATAGCTGCGTCTACTGAAAGCATGGATTTATCCGGAGCGCGAGCTGCAGCTACAAACAATCTCTCACGTTCATCTAACGTTGTGTGAGTGTTTCACACAGAAACACAACAGTGTGGTGCTCTGTCAGCTCTGCACAGTGGAGATGATCACAACAGTACAACTGCTATACACGAGACCTTGAAGATCAAACATCCCGTAGAGCTTCATCAACACAGCAGCAGGACAGCACCTGTTTACCTGTTTATCTTATCTTATAGATTATTTATAGATTATTAACACGTGTATCATGTTTCTTTCAGTAGTGTCACTGGACTACGCATCGCTACCCATTTATTAATCGTTAAGTGTAGAACCTAAGACTGTTCTCGATACCGCGGGAGCTTTAAAACACACGTCCTCAAAACATGGACAGAACTTAATTCTATTTACTTTCTATTGACTACGTCTTATAGTTCTATCGAGAAAAACGTTATTTCGCGATAATTATCGTTATCATGTTATCGCCCAGCCCTACTATCACCTGTGAACAATTCTGGCTCCCTAGAGTTTCTCTAAAATGAAACATTCTACATTTGAAGTAGGCGTGCATTACAGCTTTCTTGGATTATTTTTTTGTTTTAAGAAAAACAATGCTTGGTTAGCGGCTCATTTGCATGTTGCGACTTCCTGCCATGGTCATATCTGTCTTTGTTCCCAACTCAGATGGGTTTCTCTCTCTTTGATCTCCTCTGGTGTTGGTCCTTGTGTAGAGCCTCAGGTCTGCATGACTTTGTCCTGAGGACATATTCACATGTTTCTTTTCCTGACTCAGCTGGAGAGTGTCCTGTCTAGATGCAGTGTCTCTACACTGCTGACCCTTCTCTATGTGTTTGGCTGGCGGTATGTGCTGTGTGTTTTTGTGAGGGTTGCAGTGACCCTGCGGATTTGGTTTAATTCAGTGATGTGACCTGATTCGCTACCCTTCCTTTCCGTCAGCTCCTGAGAAACAAGGCTAGTGTTGTGCACATCCTGACCCATGTGTCTTAATTTCATCTACCCAGTTAACGAAGTGAAAAGGGGTTTGTGCTGTGGTTGTTTACTTCAGGAATCCTGTAACGTCTGAATTTCTCTGGGGGGATTACTGAGAGGATGAATTCCCCTTTTACATTAGCTCAACTTGCGATCTCAGAGATGACTAAGAGTTCACTTTCAGAACGAGGACCAATGAATTAATGAATTCTGATGTTGATCTCAATTTTACTGACGTGCAAAAAGTCTTAAGTCCATGTATCTGACCTCTGTTCTGAGGTGCTGCTGTGTATAGTGTGGAATTCAAAAGAGCAGTCGGGCTGAAACATATGGAACAAACTGTTAAGTTGTGACTGAAGCAGGTCGTAGCTTTCAGACGTCTGGATCTTTTGGAAAGGTACAGCGGCACATTTCACAGCCAGGAAAAGCGTAGCATTTAATCATTTTCCCACCACATACTCTGCTCCAATAACTCGACAGACTGACTGCTGTGTGGGTGGCCATGCAAATATAAATGTGTTCATTGCTAAAACATGATATCATGATAAACTAGTGAGTTTGAGGAACAAAAGTTTGGTTCTCTTTGATGCCCCCAACCATCCAATGGACTTATTGTGTTCAATCACCAGCACTTTTGATTTAACGTAATGAACCATTGATTTGCCAGGCCAGATATTGGACGATAATTGCAGTTAATACCAAAATTTCTTGGGACAAAATTTGAAGAGGCCTTTTTTTTAGACTGCCAGCCCAAATGCAAATTTTTTCATATCCAAAATGTATCCAGGGGAGGCGTACACACCAACAAGTGCTCTAGCCTGCCATTTAATGCCAAAGGAAAATGAAAGGCTACAAGCATGGAAAACACCAACATGTGGAAGTTGTAAAAAAATCTGAAAAAAATCTGTTGAAAAAAATCTATGGAAAATGTATGGGCATGTTGAGATTTATTAAAAGAATTCAAGACGAATGAGCTCAATTTATATTAATGTTCCATTAAATACATTTCAGTAATCATGGAATTTTACTGGAATTAGTATTGACTGCTAGATTTCTGGTGTCATGACATACAAATCTGATCTGACCACTTTCAAGCCGGCCCTATCAATTCATATTGATAGTTATTAATGATATTATCATAAATGTAAAGGTAAAGGATGGAGTTTTGCTACTGATTGTTACGACCTGGTCCAGGTCAGGCGCTACATAAATTAAACCCCGTGCCTTCCTGGTTCCCCAACCATACATTCAGCCAAGGTTGCAAAAAGTAGTATTTATTTAGCAAATCTACAAAACTGAGATAAAAACATTCATGCACCATAAATCAAATCAACAAGATGATAACCAGTAACTGTGGAAAGAAAAGAAAAAATAAACTAAACAAAGTGAAAAACAAAAAAATAAATAAAATACAAATTATTAACCGAACTAAACAAACCAGGAGAAAACAAAGAAAGAAAACTCTTGTTCCCACAGAGACACCAAGTTATCTACACAGGATACACAATGTTTTTACCATCAGCTTAGTCTTATCACAAGCAGTAACCACCAACGAACAACCACACAGCAGAGAACCAGGAACACACAGGAGCCATGTTGGAAACCAAGGACACCACTTCACTTCCAGTTCTTGTGTCCCTTTTTAACAGCTGGTTCCCCCTGCTGGTGACCAATCAGCTCGAGCTTCTCTCCTCAATCCTAAACAATGGGCCCACTCAACAAGACAAGAACAAGAAACAAACAGAAAAAAACAATCACAGTTGTGGCCCACAGGAAATAACACTGACTAAAAGTTAACTGAGTGCAGTGTGATTCTCAACACACCAGACATATAACATCCTCCTTTTAGGCGTGTTAAAAATAAAATCAGTGCTCTTTGAGTGATTTGATCACTGTAGTTCACCACATTAACCTGACAGCACTGACTGCTTTATATTAGCTACTTTTTAGCTAGCCTGAGAAACAAGCACTCTCCCACTCATACACACACCCAGCGTCTTCAGTTTACTTGAGTTTAGATGAGTTTAGTAACGAGCATAAACTCACCTGCCTCACTCTTGTTGCTCAGGAATGAACTAGTACTTAATAAAATTGGACTGTTTGAATGCTGTAACACACAGAGCACCTTGGCTGTAGCTGTGTGGATAAATGTCAGTTAGCTTTACGCTAGAGCAGTTAATCACCACACATCTCGTCACAGTTGGTCACCGGAGAACAGACTGACGATCGCTCCACTCAAACCGCAACGGCGTAATTGCCAATTTGGCATTTCTTAACAAGTCATGGCGAAAAAAAACCCAGAAGTGCGCCCTCTTGTGGTGAGAACAGAGTAGTGTTGCTTTTCCTGCAATGAAAAATTCCACCGCTACAATGTGGAAGGGTGCGAATGGTTCATTATATTGAATATTTATTTAACATTAGTTATATTTATATTGAGGAAAGTTTAATTGCGATACTCAATGTTATTGCTTCACTGTCCAGCCTTAACCATTTGCACAGTACTGTTCCATTAAACTCTCATAAAAAACTGTTTAGTTTTCTATGTAATGCTCCTTTAATCAGCTGAAGAGGATTCTAGACTCGTCTTAGCCCTGCTGAGTGGTAGAGAGTGTAGATAAGGATGAATCTGCTGCTGGGTATCTGGGAACTCGAGCATTTGCTTGGAAACTACTGACCCTCCTTACTCACCGACACTTCTCTGGCTTGCAGGAGTCTCCTGGTGGAGCTGATGTCTCTATTTCCGAACTGATTTTCTTTCTGATGATGTCAGTGCACACATTTTTTTAAATAAATTTTTTGCACCGCACAGAGGCTGTGCACTACACATGTTCACTCGGCTGCACACACGCGTGTGCACACACAGCGCTCTCTTTTTCACAACAATTTTTCAAGTAAGACATGCATAAGTTGTCCAAGTTGTCTACACACGCTTCCTAACCACAGTTCCACTCCTTGTCAGCAGTCCTTCTTTTCTTTCATCACATTCTAGCAGCACGAGAGTTTCGCACTCTAAGGAAAGTGTGACCCTGTGTGATTTACAGCCTTCAGTGCAGGAGTGTCCAGTCTTATCTGTACTGGCTCAACATAGTGAGAACTGGGGCATGTAGCAGCAGATCTCAGTCCCACTGTGTAGAGATTTTGTCTAGACAAAGAGACGGAGGCTGCTGGCTGGTTTGGCTCATCCTTTAAGTTACCTGAGTCTATATGGAGAGAGAGATTCGTCAAGTTGTCATATCCTGAAATGCTTCCAAAAGAATGAGGCATGGATTCTTTGGTCCCCTCCCAGTTACCTCTCATCAGCAGTCAAACTCATCGTTCAGCGCCACCTGGAGGTCTATAACAGTGGGCTGAACCTAGCATGCTTTCAACAGCTTTGCACCTTGGACAGCTGCCTGTTGTCTTCGAGAGGCTTTGACATGTTACTTCTTTTAGGGGTAAGAAGCTACAAAAGAGAGAGCGAGACTGCCGCTCAACCCCCAGACCAGACCAATATCATTTGTTTAATTAATTAATGAAGCCAAAAAAACACACTCATAACGAATCACAATTGCTACTGCAAGGATTTTTGTTTATTGCATGATTTTGTTTTGCCCTGCGTTAAGATTTTGTACCCTCAATATAAGAAAAAGAAGGATCTCTCTTTTCAGGGTGACCCCAAGGCCCAAAATAACAAACAAAACTCCAAAAGAAAAAAATATTCACTACACCTAACTATCCTAACTATAAACAAAGGCAAACAAGTACAAACAAATAGAGCAGGTTGCCCCTACAATCCTTCAAGAAAAGAATTAACTTGGCCAAATGCGTGGCCAACAAAAAAAACAATGAATTGTTGGACTGGCAAAACACGGAACACAACATACATCACACTCTAAGGCTGGTGGGTGGACCACTTTCACTACACTTTCACTACAAATACTAAACCTCTTTGTACTTCGTTAGTACACAGTTTATTTTACATTGTATTACTATCTACCAAACATAATTACGCAATACTGTTGAGTTTATACAACATACTTAATACCTAAAAACCTACAGATATCCTAAAGTACCTTAGATACATTAACTGGTACTTGCCATGATGTTGCCCAAAGTAATTATCTAGTACTTTAAAGTTAGTACTTTGGAGTGCCTTCCTTGCTTGACACTTGAACTTGAGGTACTATAAAAGAAAAGCAAATTAAATTAAAACCAGAACCTAACCCATGCGGGAAGGGTGAAGATCGGCCGTGACTTCTTCTCCAACCCCACACATCCTACTCATGATCCATGGTGTTGAGACTGATGTACTGTTGAAATCATCAGGGTTACATTTACATATTCCTTGAACTCATGAGCTATTAGAGAGAGAGAGAGAGAGAGAGAGAGAGAGAGAGAGAGAGAGCTCAATAAAATAGATCAGCTACTTAAACACACATTACAAAACAAACCCAAGCGTGACACGACTCAACGAGACATGCTACTAACCTTAACATCCGAAACACATACAGTCAAATTCTGCCACAATCTCCGTAGCATCAGTTAAGATCTAACACTACTCTGTAAGATCATCTTGCTGGTGTACGGCTGGATACTGCCCTTCAGCAATGGTCAGTTCAACATTTACCCTTAAACCACTTTCAGCCGTGGTAGTTCTCACAGAGCAGCTCTGCAGAAAGTCAGGTTCAAGCACCAAAAAAACAAGCCAAGCACGACCTGGAGAAGAACTGGTACGTGTATGTGGGTCATGTTTATTTGCAGGTACAGTCACATGTATTGCAATCTCTAAGGTTGCTTCCGCTGAGAAGTGGGTGGAGCCACAACAGTATAAAGACTGCCACTAGAGGGGAATAGAGGCAGGAGCGAGAGACCCAGACTAAGATGGGGCCATAGAGGAAGGGTAGCTTGGGCCATGTGGCAGGCAGCAAGTTGTGTGTGTTTAACCTGAAAAGTTACAACCTGCTGGCCTGGGAAGCAAATTGATCTTTGTTTTAATAATAGTTTTAATAATAGTTAAAGGAACCGTTAGTGGTTGTGTTTTTTTATTTTTTGTAGTACTGGACAGGTAAGAAGGAGCGTGCTCTTACATCCCCATCACTTAGGCCTTACTTGTTTTTTGTTTATTGCATGATTTTGTTTTGCCCTGCGTTAAGATTTTGTACCCTCAATATAAGAAAAAGAAGGATCTCTCTTTTCAGGGTGACCCCAAGGCCCAAAATAACAAACAAAACTCCAAAAGAAAAAAATATTCACTACACTAGTTTTTTTGTGTTTGTTTTTTTTTTTAATGGTATGATCAGCCATCTCTTGTATGGACTCTTCCTTGTGTGGCTTTAGTACATGGTTGTTACTAATCTAGTTGTGTTTGTGGTTCTCTCCCTCACTGCCTCACCACCACCCATCCACTTCAGTCTAAAACCTCATGTCATAGACTCCTCTTACCCCTAGAAAAATCCTGAGGGGCCATAACAAGAACCAAGATTTAAAAGACCTGCTGATTTACACTGGACAGCAACACAACAAATAAGAAGGGAAAGAAGGCATCAACTGAGGTAATGACTGTCCTCCTGTCTGTTGAACGCTGTTGAAGGACTGAACATCAGGGCCTCCTCCCCACCATCACCAGCCAGCTCACCTGTCCATCTGTGTCTACTGCTACACCCTCAGTTACATCACTGTACCATCCAGATGCACCAGCATTGAGATAGGATGGGACTGTTTCAGCTCACGCCCACTTTACATAAAGGTTTTTTGTCTGACTTGAGTCGGCGCCACCGTCGGTTCACAATGACATACTACATTAACATCTGGCGAGTGCGAGAAGCTGCTGGCTTCACACACAGTCTCTGCAGTTGCTCTCCACGAACTGCGCGAGCTTAGAGACGACTTAATGACATCAGAACTTAATCTTCATTGGTCAGAAGCTCCACGGAGACCTGATGTTTAACTCTTTTTACTGTAAAATATATATAAAATCTCCTGTAAAATTCTTTTAAGACCTCATATTCACACTAATACTATCATATCTAGTAGCACGACAGTTCATTTTCTTACAGTATTCAACATTTTTCTATTTCATAATTAGTATTTCGGATCATGAAGAGGCTCCAGTGCTGTAGATTTTTACTCTTATGATTTGATCACTACTGCGTTTGGATCAATTTTCTTTCTACTCTTTCTAATTCTTTTCTTTCTTTTTACTATTCTTCTATCGCATCTACTTCATCAGCTGTAAAGAACAAACACCGCGAGACCTGCCGTTGTTCACCTAGGCTGCAGGTGGTGACTGTCCGAGTTGAGGCTCTATTTTAACCTCCTGCCCCCACTGTGTCCGGCTGCTCTCGCTGACCACCAAAGCCAGGCGCAACCGTATCTTGAACATGCCTATAGACTGCCTCAGTCAGAGACTGCCTCTACCTGTGCAGCTTCTAAAGCTCTGCTATCCAGATTTCAAACAGAGACTCTTTTCTTTGGTGTTTAGTTTATTAAACTGTAAATACTGTTTGACCAGAGGAGGACGAGTCTCCCCTTGTGAGTCGTGGTTCCTCCCAAGGTTTCTTCTTCCAGTCTGAGGGAGGTGTTCTTGCCACTGTTGCCTCTGGCTTGCTCACTGGGGGGTATATGTTGTAATTGTCTGCTTTCAAAACTTCTGTAAAGCTGCTTTGAGCTTTTGGCTGGATATTTTTGAGTGGTGGGCCTCTCTCAACCTAGCAGTGACACAGATTTATCTACAGGCAAAACACACCACCATGTCCGAGTCACTGTTTCATCAACAGAACTCCTAAGTTCTGGAACTGACCGAGTCTCAGTACTGGAGAGAGAAACTGACAGAATGGTCTAGAAACAGATGGGTTTCAGTCTGTATCTGTACACATTTATAGTGGAGCTATAAGGTTTGTGGAGCTCATAAAGTGAGCAATGAATGGAGCTACGAGGCAGGTGTTTCTAATAAAGTAAATGCTGAGTGCATGTAACTTCAGATTAAATAAGCTTCTTGGAATCATAAGAGAAGCACTGCATCACTGATTATGATCACCATGACATCAGGGCTTGCTGTGAGACCTTAACACGGGTAGATATCAGCTGCATATCCTAGCTGCAATGAGCCGTGAGATCTTGGTTTACTCTCAGCTATTTATTTTTGACCCATATCTCCCTTGGCTAAGGCTTTGTTCTTTTCGTTCTCTCACTGTGAATTTGAGTCAAATCCCTAGAATAGCAGTTTAGAGCTCTATTAATGAGCACTAGCACACTTTACTTGAAATGTAATCAATATTATAAACTACTAACTGTACTGCAACACACATACATACCAGTACATATATTTTTTAGTCCCATGCATATTACTTGCACTGGCATGTAAAAGTTTGCTCTTTCCTGCTCTAAAGATCTGTTACTATGAAAAGTTAAGAAAATTACTTTTTTTATTTATTTCATTTAAAAATGTCATAATGAGTCCAAAGTTTGGGCCTCATGCATAGTTAGTTCTTCTACTGCTGTGAGATTCTTGGGCTGTCTTGCATGTACTACTCTTTTAAGGACCAGTCCACAGTTTTTTAAGGATGCTGAGGTTGAGCAACTGTGAGGACCATGGCAAAACCTTCAGCTTGCACCTCTTGAGGTGGTCTGTTGTGGAGGTGTGTTTAGGATCATTATCCTGTTATAGAACCTCCTTTCATCTTTAGCTTTTCTTTTTTTACAGTCAGTGTGATGACTGCTTCCAGAATTTCCTAGTATTTGGCTCTATTTCTTCTATTGCCAGTGCCACTAGCTGCAAGCATGATCTACCCAAATGCAGCAGTTGGAAAGATGATATTTTCTCTAAACGCACAGCTACTTATTTAAGTTTTTCATCTGATGACTTTTCCATGAAGATCATGTTGTGCAGGTGTTGCTGCACATTAGAACAGTGCACCACTGCTCCAGTCAGCTAAATCTTCCAGAAAGTCTTTTGCAGTCATGGGTTTTGACTTGCCTTTCTAGAAGTCCTACAGGCGGGTTCCTCTGAAAGGTTTCTTGCTCTTCCAGACCTCAGCTTGACCTCCACCTTTCTTGTTAACTTCTGTTTCTTAATTACGTTACGAACTGAGAAAACAGCTCACTAACATTGCTATCTTCTTTTAACTCTCTCCTGCTTTGTGGCCGTCAATTATTTTAATTGTCTGAGTGCTAGACAGCCGCCTAGAGGTGCCCATGGTCGCTGATTGTTGAGATGAGGATTTAAGCGTCTCAGTATTTTTAAAGATTTGAAATTTGCATCACCAGGTCTTTCCTAATGAGGTTTATCAACTAGCTAATAAAAAAAGTAATCTGAGAGCTCAAATATATTGGGCTGCCCAATTATTTCATAACATTACAATGTTAATACATTAATCTCACTGGAAATGTTGACAAGAATATGAGTACGTTGAACGACTCATAGCTACAGAAAATGTGAACAGGGGTTCCCAGTCTTCTGCTTGCCACTGTATATGTAAAGTATTTTGCAAAAGTCAGAGAATATTGTTTATTTATTTTTAACTTCCAGTAAAAGGGGTCATAAGGGTGTTTCTTTTTATGAGATTAGATAATCCACCTTCACATGGAACGTCAAAGCAGAGTAAGTTAAAACAAGAAGCTATCACCATCAGATAAACAGTGCTTAAAGCTTTTATCTTTGAGAGAGAAGAAAACTCTACTCCAGCTTCAGATCTGAAAACATCCACAGGTGTTTCTGTGAGAAGACCTCAACCTGATAGTGTTTGGAAAGTCTAAACACTGAAAAGTAAATTACTTTAAAATGAAATACATTAGGGTGGTCTCTACTTGCAGGGAATATTTTTTTAAAGCCTAATCTTAAACCTGTCCCTAAACCCTAGTTACACACTTTTGTAAAGACCCCATTTGTTTGCCCTGACGTCGTAAGCCGCCCCTGTTTTCCTTTGATTTTCCCAGTCAGGCCATTTTTGTCTTGATAATGTACAAAAACAAGCACACTCACACAGCATCTGGAACACAAGAGCAGAGGCTGTGGGGCGGAGAGAAGTAGGGGGAGGGGGGAGGTCTCACTTTTCCTACAGCAGAGCCTACAAAACGAGCGGAGGAGAAGAAAGTGAGAGACTCAGCTGAACTCACATCGCAGTCTGAGCTCTGAAGAAGGTCAGATCAGTTTGCAGAGAGAGAGAGAGAGAGAGAGAGAGAGAGTCACGAAGGCCTGCAGATACCAGCAAACAAACATCTACTGTGCTTGAGCAACAGCCACGAAGTGGAAGGAAGAAAAGAAAGAGGAGGAGGAGAAGTACGAGGAGGAGGAGGAGGGAGGAGACGGATCCAGGGAAAAGTTTTTAAGAGGAAACGGACGCAGACGTTTGCCGGTCCGCAGAGTGCAACGAGTGCGTGAAAGAGACGTGAGACGTGGCCGTGCTGCCTGCTGCTGGAGGGATTTTAATGAAGCTCGGCAGCTGTGGGCCACACCACTGTTAGATGCGTTTGCCTTCAACATGCGGAGTGACCCTATTTTGTTCGCCTCCAGGGGTGAGTGTCCATCAGCATCCAAACCCTCATACTAAATGATGTTCTGGTGAATCAGAGTGAATTGGAGTATATGAGCAAGGCCGAGTTTGAATAGGTTGGCCTGTAATGCGTCAGGCGTACGTTGACTTGAAGCCTAAGCTGCATATGGTTCTGATTTGGCTAAGCAGGCTCAGAAGTTCAGAATAATCTACACACACTCACAGGGGCTGGTTCTGCTGTACAGGTCTAGCGCTTCGTGTTTTAATTCTTATGGAATCAAAATGCACTGCGAAAAGTTTTCCTCTTTTAAAGGAACCGTGCTACAAATGTCCTCAGATTCCTTCTCGACTGTTTCTAAGGAATCTGAGAGCCGCTGAGGGTCCACTTTGTGAGTCAGACTTTCTCTTGCGTTTCTCCTGCAGTGCTCACAGTGGCTCAGTTCTTTGTAACCCTTCATACAGGAAGGACAGGAAATTGTCCAAGAGGGGAATCTGTTGTCCTTCACTGGAAGTTCTTACTTGATGGCTTTGACTCTGTGCCTGTTACGATTGATGCGAGACCCACTCTGCTTTGTGTAAATAACAGTTTGCTCTGGAACTCGTAGCACAGACAGACCTCAAGATTGTATACAAGACTTATTTAGTCAGTGCTTATTATCATTAGCTTGGTATGGGCTTGGGTAGTGGAGTTACACTTTATACAAGCGTGACAGACACATGGATCAGTCTACGTTGTTACAGGAACATTGTTTTTGTTCAGTAAAATCATATTTCTACATAACTTCTATTCCCCTTCCCCCATCCCTAGATGAAAGTAACCGTTACCTACAGACAGGATGCTGCTGATTGGTGGGCTGCTGGATAGCTGCATGGTGTCTCATAACCCTGCTCGTGTGTGACGGCCCTGCGCGTGGTCCGATTTGACAGACCCCCATTGTGCACGGGGCTGTAGCACAGAGCAGGGCAGAGACGTGGTCTGCTGCAGAGGGCATGTGTGATTATAGGGTTAGAGTAGGCTTGGATGCAGTGTGCTCCAACTGCAGAATCTTAGTCCTTTCATTGACCAGGACCAGGTCCAAACATGCTTCTGCACCGTAGCCCATGCAGTCATTGATGAATAATGATTATGGTGGGATTTGAGGGGGCTAATGGAAAAGGGTGTCACAATAGGAATGTGGTTTGGAATCGTTGGTAACCACTCTAAACCTCTGAAAAGCTTTGGTTTTAAAGAGAAACACAGAAACAGTGGGATATCAAGCACTTGTATTATATTCTGTTTGGTTTTAGGCCTTGCTGGAGGGGTGTCTTCGTTGTTGCGGTGATGAGAAATCTGTCTGTCTGTGTCTGGATGGATGTTGTTGCGTGTGGATTTATCCCTGCACTGCTCTGACCTCGTGTTAGGCTTTAATGGTGGTTAATGTGTTTATTGGCGTTCATTACCGTCTCTCTCCGTGTCGTCGGCCTGCTCGGACGTGGTGTCACTTGGCACTTCATTAGTGCGTGTGATGTGGGCGCTGCTCTGTTAACCCATTTGGCTTTGTTTTAGGGGCTCCCCTTTCTGACAGACTTCCCCGAGTGATGGCTTTTTAAAAGCTCTCACATGCCAAAAAAATCCCCCCTCTACCCCCCCAACCCCCTCCACCACACTTAACCCCCTTTTCCTTCTACCAGTGTCTGGCCCAAAAAACGAAGAGAGGAGAAAAGAAGAAGAAAACAGGCTGGTTAACTTTTAGTTCTCTCTCATCCACTCCAGTCGGTTTTTTCCTTTAGTGCACTTCTTTGTTCCTCTTCTCTCTTTGTCTCTGTTACAACTCTCTCTCTCTCTCTCTCTCTCTCTCTCTCTCTCATTTTGGTGTTTCTCTTCCTCTGTTGTTTCTCCCTCTCTTGTTTTTTCCTCCCTCTCTATTGTTTCTCTCTTTCTGCCCGCCTGTCGGATGCTTCTGTAAACACTTGTTGGAAAGCAAGTGTTCCTCATATATTGGCTAATCAACAGAAAGAGCTGAGGTCAGCTAAACAACTTGAGTAGACCGCTCTGCTCTGCTCTGCTCTGCTCTGCTCTGTGTTGTAAACTCGGACTTACATTTGGTCTGGCTTTAAAAAGCCTGGAGGTCAAACGAGTGTACATACAGTAAGAAAGTCAGAGAGTGATTTAAGCATTCTTATGTATTAGCATGTTGTTGGCTTTTGTGTTTTGCTGTTGTAGTTATCGAGGGGCAGACTTCCTTTGCAGTTGTAATGAGCCTAATGAGGATCTGATAAGAGGATCAGATAAAGTTAAGCACAGCCGGACTGTCTAGAAGGAAGATTTCAGCTATTATCCAAAGATGGGGCTGATATAAAGCTTTAAGCTTTAAGAGAATAGTGATTTACACAACAATTCAACAGTGCATACCTTATTAAGTATTATTAGAATCAATCATAGCTAGAGGTGGTATAACACATCTTTATTTCTGATACTGATGCTGAAATTAAATATGTATATTATTATTTTTTTAATGAATTTTTTACATTTTAATTAAAGGTGCTGTGTGTAAGACATGGAGGCCTGTAGTGTTGAGGATGAACAACTGAATACTCCTCCCTCACCCTTCCATTTCTAAGTATGTAGTGGAATCTGTGGTGGCAGTCAGATTTTTGCTTTGTTGATGAAGAGACACGCCCGCTTGCTTTTTCTTCTGCTTAATAATAAGTTAAACCAGCAAAAACCACTGATTCTTTCTTAATACTGGTCTTTGTTGAAAAAGGGACCTGTTCTTATATGCATGGCTTAATTACTGACTGGGCCAGCGCCAAGGGGCCCTTGAGGTCAGGGGGCTCAAAACATTTTGCGATGCTTATCAACATTTATGATACAATATATTTTTATTTCCAAAGGCCCTCTATTTTAAGGATTCTCTGACTTTTAGTGACTTTGATCCCAGGGCCTCTTGAGGGCCCTAGCCATGCTTTTGGGGCCCCTAGCCATGCTTTTGGGGGCTCTAACCATGCTTTTGGGGCCCCTAACCATGCTTTTGGGGCCCCTAGCCATGTTTTGGGCCCTTATGAAAATGGACAAGGCATTGTGGCACTGCTCTACCTTCGACTTCTGGCTATTAGGGGTCTTAGGAAGGAGGGGGGCATAATTTTAGAGGGCCCTGGTTATGAGAGCCCCTACCAGGGGGCCCTAGAGAAGAGCAGGGCATACCATTAGAGGGGCGTGGGTTGGGGGAGGGTTATCCCTGGGCCCAGACTATCCTTAATCCATCCTTGTCTATATGATACAAAGGGCTCATTTCACACTAATGACTAACTATATTCCATGTTTAGTAATAGATCACTATAAATCTTACATACTGCACCTTTAAACTCAGCGTCTAAGTAGACTGCCCTGCTCAAACTACTCACTCTACTTCCCCACAGAAAGAAATACACGACTAACACTATCCCTTCATACAATGCAAGTGTTCTGATACCAGCTCAGTGTTGATACCCATAAAACAATGAATCATCACTTTCAGACTGATGCGTTACAGGCACTGATGCATTTTTACAGCGACTGAACTCAAACATTTCACCCATTGCTGTATATATACCAAATACTGTGTATACACCAACTCTACTTACTCACAAACGGTGAGAGTACACCGAGCACACACACATTTCTCCACTGCTGGTTTTCAGTTCTGTATGACTCATAGTCCTGTGTATGTTTTCAAGACAAAGAAAGAAGGAGTGAGAAAGCGAGAGCAAGAGAAACAGTGGAGGAGAGAGAGGCTGTTTATAAAGGCACCACAAAGTCTCCCAGCCACCCCAGAAGAAGCATTCTAAAACCACTGCCCCCCCCCACCCCCCCAGCCCTCAACTCACTGCGGCTTACAGATTAGTGCTCTGTAATCACACACACACACACACACACACACACGCTCAAATAGAGACCACTGTACAGATGAGCAGTTATTCACATATACCCTCTAATAGATGATCATTGGTCTGTTTGATGTATCTCTCTGTACATCTGTAGAATTACTGTAGTCCATCATTTCCAGCTGAATGAAGCATCTGCTGGGTATTTATAACTGCTCCTTACTTTTACCGTGTCATTTAGCTGTCAAACTCTGGAACGTTTCACGAATGCCCCAACACGCACTCTCTCCTTCCTCCCCTCCTAACATCTGCTCAGAAGAGGTACAGATACAGTGCAGGTGCTGGATATACCTAAGAACGTGGCTGCTTGGTATGTTGTGTTATTATATTAAAGTAACTTTGAAGTCTGTAGAGCATGAATGCTGTATAATTGTTCATTAGGAGTGAGATTTATCGTGTTGTGATGAATTATGTTGCATTACACTTAAAGGGTCCACATTACACTTTTCTTGTACTTTGTTTTGTAATTTTTTATGTTTCACTCATGATATTTGTGTCAGTTCATGCACGAGAAATGGTCATAAATAATTTTTTACATGAGTGTTTTCCAACCTGAACATATTTATTACAGTTAAACAGGCTATTTTTGTTACTGTGCCTTTAAGTCAAGTTTATTTGTGGAGCGCCTTTTACAACAATGTTGTCACGAAGCAGCTTAACAGAAGTTTAAAAGCATGAAAACATGAAATCACAACACTTTATCCACTGTAAGCGAGCCAGAGGCGACGGTGGCAACAACACCTCCCTCAGAACTGGATCATATTTTTGATGAGTATGTAGCACATATAGTTTTTGTGTCTGTTTCAACAAATTACACCTCAAAACTGGATATTGTGATGTGCAGCTTCTAAAGCTTTACCATTCAGACTTCAAACAGAGACTCTTTTCTTTGGTGTTTAGTTTATTAAACTGTAAATACTGTTTGATCAGAGGAGGACGGGTCTCCCCTTGTGAGTCTGGTTCCTCCCAAGGTTTCTTCCTCCAGTCTGAGGGAGGTGTTCTTGCTCACTGGGGGGTATATGTTGTAACTGTCTGTTTTCAGAACTTCTGTAAAGCTGCTTTGAGACAACATCAGTTCATAAACTTGAATTGAATATTGTGTGTCAAGTAAAAATCTTAGCGTGTTCTTTTATTTTCACCCTAGCGAGCAGTTATTGGGGCAGTTCTTGTATAATTCAGCACTGTTTGCAAATATATGCAGAGGATTTCCAGGAACTAGAGGGAAGAAATCATTATGCGTGTGTTTATATTGTGATTTAGACACGAAGTGACTGGTAGAGTAGTGTCATTGCACTGGTATGTCCTGGACTGTGGTGGTATATGGGGTAACCATGAGGATGCCAAGCAACAGAGAAGGCTAATTGTCCAAACCGCAACCCAGATTCACCAAGTCAGTTCCCTTCCCGGCAAAAAGCTCGTCTCATGCTGCCAATACACCATCCGGTTTTCAGCACCTTGGATCAGGACTTTCAGCTCATATTCACGGGTGCTTTCTAGACTCGGCGTTCCAGAATTGTGCAACTTGTGGAAAGCACATATAAACTAAACTATCCATGGCCTGTCAGTGTGTTCTTTAATAGCAGAAAAGCAAAGTTAAGCCACATTACAGAACACTGGAGGCTGTCCCTTTCACTGTAATGAATTTAGGATGCAGTTGTGAGGTGTATAACACTGCGCTTACAGTTTGGAATGCTCTGCCTCTGAATTAGACTATGTTATAGTTAATTAGAACAAGTCAGCTTAAAAACAAAATCCATGCCTCTCAGTTACCTAAACTATAATGAGATAGTTTGCTACCTTTCATACACTAAAAACAAATTAATTCAAAATAAATAATAAGTTGTGGGTCAATACGTTGGGTCTGGTATTTTGATAAATAGATTTTTTCTGAGAAGGCCTGATGGAGCGTTCTATGAAGCGTGTCCAACCTCACAGCAACAAAGAAAGAACTCCTTTGTGAGGGAAACATGAACAAGTCTGATCTAATTCCACATTCTAAAGTCTGGCTAACTCAGCTGTCTCAGACACAGTGGTTAAGGGACTAAGAATCATGAATCACTATTGTAGTTTTAATTTCTCTGTATTCATTGTCCTCCCGTCCACCATCAGAGCTGTAACCTCTGGCACGGCAGTAACATTCCTCTGACTTGCTGGTGTCTGGATGAGTCTGAGTACATTCCGAGGGTGACTGGAGCTCTGGCCTCTATCACCGCCGTCACTCTGTCAACATGAGCCGTGTGCAACGCCTCTGTCATCAGACTTCAAAGAGAGGCCGGCCTAAACAGCGGGGTTCCTTAAAGTGATAGTCCAATAAAAAAAAAAAAATTTACACAGATTTTTCACGAATGTCAGGTAAGTCGTGCTTGGTGCCAGAAGTTGACTTCTTTAGTTTTGCAGTAGAGCTACTAAGCTAACTTAGTGAACAAGTAATGGAAGCTTATTAGCACCATGAAAACTGTATGTCTCACTACACAACACTAGTTCATACGTGGTACAGCAGTAATAAAAACAAAAAAAAATTAAAGCAAGTATTAACAGAGAAAAAATGATGAAGATGAAGAACTAGAAGATCGAAAAGAAAAAAAGAAACTGTGGTCATCATTTTTTTTAATGATATTTATTTATAATTTAGAACATAATAGCACATTTTATTTATTATAAAAAGGCTAAAAATTAGAGACAATAAATTAATCAAAAATCTTCTCTTGATTCCTTTTCCTTTATTGTACTACGTAACAGTCTGCAAAGTGTGTAAACTCTCTCACTAAAAAACACTTTTCTCAGCTGCTTGAAAGCCTTCCAGCCCTTTTCTCTGTTACAAGGTGATGTCATCTTGTAACACAGTCCTTAATGCCCGCCTACCAGCAAGCTTGGCACGTCCTTACACATTGCAGGGAGAGCTAAATAGGTATAAACTGACCATTCCAAAGTGTCCGGCTCCAATCTGTCAAGGTGGATCAGGTCTACAGACTCATCTGGAGGTGAGGCTTAAAGACACAGCTTTAACAGAGTGTTTCAGACAGAGAGCGACCCCAAAAATAAAATTTTGAACATTGAAAACAGGCATAAAATACAAGAGAGAGCCATGAAAGAAACAAAAGAAGTTAATAAGAGAGAGTGAGAGACAGGAAGGATGGAGGTTTTATGGAAAGTGATCTTCCTGTAGAAGCCTGCTGGGGGTTTTTAAACTATTAAAGATGGTCTGATTACAAATGTACTATAGAATAAATCAGGCTAGACATATGACTGAACAGTTCATTATAGAAGACTGAGTGAGTTTGGAGTTTACTCTATGGAGAGAGAGAGAGAGAGAGAGAGTCTCTGTCACACACACACACACACACACACACACACACTCTTGCTCACACTCATGCATACTACCTATGATGAGATGATAATGCGTGTTGGTGAAGATTAGGGTTGTTGTTGCCCCTCAGCTGCGTGGGTGGTATTACACAATGACCACACATGCACACACAATGATTTTTATACGTGTACACATCATCCGCCACAGGCTGTGTGAGGTGGGCAGGCAGGCTGGTGGTGGTGTTTTTACTGTGGGGATCCCCACATCTCTTGCGTTTGGTGATTGCAGACAGGAAGCTTGTGCTCCAGTGTGCAGCAGTGCTCTGTGTTTAGACTTGGACTTAAAAACCTCAGTCTGCCAAACTAGATTACATTAGAGTGAAACGCTGTTGTTCACAGAAAAGCACGGAAGGAAAGAAGAGGAATGATGGGAAAAAATATATTGAGCCTAGGAAATCAAATAGGCATTCTCAGCCTTAACATGGTAGGTCTGTCAAAAGTATGGGGACACCTAGAGTTAACGCTGATGTTCTCCATGGCACATACAGAACCACTGCACTGCTGCAAGTATCATTGGGCTGGTCAACACACTCGCTAACTGCTAATTTTGTGACATCAGCTAACAGACACCAACGCTGCCTAGCATTTAGGGTAGTTCCACCCTTCTAGGATAGTCCTAGACATCTGTCCAGGAAAATAATTATTTCATTCCTAGACACGGAATGTCCTGGAATCCAGGAAGCACTCAAAAGGAAAGGAGTCTTGTGTTAGCGTTTCTTAAGAAATTAGTCTTTCTAGTCCAATCAAGCCAACTTACCCAAAACTAGGAACAGTTAATTCAGAAATATGCACTGTTGGTAATGTTTCGGCACTAGGCTGCACTGAAACCTGATAACCGAGAGGATTAGGTTGAACTGACATCTGTATACCTTCTAGTGTTCTCACACTAGGTTATTATTTCTAGACTCAGGACCACTTGCTCTGTGAGTTCGGTATGTTTGTAGGTTTTTGAGCCAGGGAGTGGTTCACAGAATCAGTTTCTGGTCCTCCTGAAGTAATTGGCCTGGGATTCACTTCCAGCTAACTCTGGTGTGGGTGGCTGTCTGCCACATGTGATTAATTGTGTGATTAATTTTTTTTGTAATTTTTTTTTACGTTTTGCATCATTTCCCTTTCAAGGTTATGTGTAAACCGAGAAAAACATTGTTGAAGACAGCAGAGGAAGTGGTGAAATGAAATGTATTCAAAGAGCACTGCTTGAGTGTTTGTATCTAAGGAAACTAATAAAAAATTGCTACCCACTACTACCAGTCCACAGGTCCCAAAGTCTGGGAATTGTAAAGGTCTGAAGTGGCAAACATACCAACAGGGGCTGAGTAATAAGGGATTGAGGGGGTGGCGCTCTATCCTCCCTCAGAGAGTGGGCACTGTTACGGTGTATTGGACTCTTGGTTACGGATGGCTGTGGCATCGCCGAGGATTGAACTTGCAGCAGCCCCATAACAGGGCCAACAGCCAACAGCTGTGCCACTTGGGAGCCTTTAAAACTGATTTTAAGAAAAACAAAATCTCAGGTCAAGCTGTGAGACTTCAGCTTTACTGCAAGTAGCACAATATTAGCAAATAGTTCTCACTCTTCTCAGTAGTTGGGGTCACGGGAGGGCTGGAGCCAATCCCAGCGTCAACGAGCGAAGGCGGGATACACCATGGACAGTTACTCTTGTTTATTGTTTATTGTGCAGATAATCAACTAACCTAAATTCTATTCGTAAACAGTATGAGTATTGGCTGATATCAGCTGAATGTGTTGGATTGGATATTGGTGGCAAAAAAAGAATTTAAAACTTTCAGTTGTTTAAACCAGCTTTCCGATTTTTAGATCTCAAGCTTAGAGCCCTATTACTGACCTGAACTGGCCTGAGTATCGGCAAGAACCTGGCGATACAATACATATTGTGATACAGCGGTCACGATTGAATATATCGTGATATATTGCGATACTGCAAGCTAAGTGATTTATTGTGATTTTTCAAATACTACTATTAAACAGGTTTATCAATACTTACAATAGCACTGCACCCTTGTGCTGCTTGTTAATGTTGGAGTGGAGCTGAAAATGGATTACAAAAAATGGATTAAGAGGTTTAAACACACGCACACCGATTCACTGTCTGCCAGGAATCTGTGTATCAATACTGTGATTTTTGAGAATTGATACAGTATCACTAAACATAATATCCCGATATTCGATATTTCAATATTTTCTTACACCCCTAAACAGTAAGTGTAAGAAAATTCAAATTTCAAAAGGTGACAAGGTGTCAGCAGACCTGAGATGAGTTGTGTTTACAGAAAACAATCCACCAAACCTTTTGGAATCCCACCACCCCTCTGTCCTCCACACTACAGATGCCGTGTTTGCAGCCCGGACGTGCCAGCGCTTCGTTTATGGGACGCGCTGTAGTTGTTCAGCTCCAGGCATGTCCGCTGCTCCTCTAAAGCCGGACTGTCTGTTTTTGGAAGCAGCGCAGACACCCTTTCGTCATTCGATCGTGTTGACACAAGGCTTTGTCGGGGCAAGGGAGTGTGTGTTGGCAGGCGTGTGCGAGCGAGAGAGCGGCCGTCTGAGTGTTTGTACGTGGCTGCTGTGTTTTTTTTCCCTTCTTTGTTTGCCCCCAAGTGTAGTTTGAAGGTGGTCCTCGTTTGTGCGTGCCATTCACTCCCCATTTTTGCGGTGATTTGATTCGCTTGGTTGGCTTTTAATGTGTATTTTCTTTTACGTTGTTTGGCCCCCAGTCCTGAAAGTGCTTCATAAACTGTGCAGTCAAACTACAGGAACACATTATGTATTACCCCAAGGGGTCCGAGCATTTCATTACAGAGAAACATACACCGGCTCCAAATGCCTGGCAGTCATATCGCCTGCTCTGGTGTAGTATTTGTGTACATGTTGTTTGATACTGTTTGGCTGAGAGCTGTGCTGTTTGTGTTATGCTAATGCTTGTGTCATCAGTTTTACATATAAAAAGATTATACCCACTATACCTATATAACTTGACAATGTGACTGGCTGAGATCAATCAGCGCAAAGATCTTCTGACTTGTACCTTCACTCAAAGTATCCTGTAACTTGCAGCAGCTGCCAGACACAGCACTGGATATAGAAAGGAATAAAAGCATGAATCTGATCAAATCATGTAACCAATCAAGTCTGAAAGAACTTTACTCACCTTACATGATATGAGGATGTTAGGTGTGTATTTCTATGTAGTTTTTTAATATTTAATAAGTTTGAACACCATGGCTTTGGGAGTTACCAAACTATTTCATGCCAGGCTCCATATGTGGAGGTACCTGCTAAATAGTTTGTGAGGTGAAACAAAACATAAACCCATTAAAGAAATCCTTTTTAAATCCACTATCAGTTTACTTTTACTCACTTATTAGAAGCTCAATAGCATAACATAGTAAAAGAACTGAGCATGCATAGGCCCACAACTTTTAGTATGAATAATAAACTACAAACATGACTTCTATTCTGTTCTGGCATCCTGTTATTCAGTTATTTAAAACCATCTCTGTCCTAGACATCCAACGTATGTAATAAATAAACATATCTGTAACGGGGGCACACAGGTAGCTGGTGAGCTGGAGCCGGAGCAGACAAAGGCAGGGGCGGACACACATGCAAGCTTATAAACAAACTAGACTTTTTAATTTTTTAATTAAGAAACAATACGACGGGAAAACAAATGGGTTACAAAGACGGAGCTACACCAACAACTGAGTTACAACAACGATGACGGAGGGTATCAATAACAAAGGCTAACGAGGGAACAGGTGATGGGACTGAACACTAATGGGGCACAGGTGAGCGAGGCGGGGCAAGGGTGGAGACACAGGAGCACATGACAACACGAGAAATGTAAACAGAGGCACATGGAACTGACAGGATGTAAACAGACAATATCAGTGCATCCAATCTATACTATTAATCCAGACTAATGTATTGTCACTGGCAGAATAACATTTCTGCTCTCTCTTGTGAAGTGTGAAGTAGGGGTGTGCCATATCATATCGTAAACAATAACATTTTTGAATATGGTGAACGATATTATACCCTGAAATATCACTCATCCCTAATTATCACATCAGGTACTACTTTTACTGATTTTAGAAAAATAAAAATTCACACTTTTCTCATTTCCCATTATAATCTACTAGAGACAGATTTGATCTCCAGTATCATTCACTTTACTTCAGTCCTGGATATATGGAGATATTTGGAGTGTATTATTTAGTATCATGACATTCTGGATCATTAACTTCTGTTACAATCTGATGAAAATTCTTGTATTTTTTAATATCTCAGTTAGGGGTGTGCCATATCATATCGAATGCAATAATAAAATTTAATGTTCATTTTGTTGCAGTAGTGTATTCTTGAAATATATTATTTTTAATTTAATGTTTTGTCATATCGCCAAGAGTATCGTTGTCACAAAAATACCATGAAATATTGTGATATTATTGTAGGGCCATATTGCCCACCCCTAGTGTGAACAAATCTTCTAAACTTTAATTCCATTTTAAGTAATAAAAATATACTTAATATATTAAATAGCTTTTACAGATGTATGGTTATGTTGCAACACTGATGATATACACCCGGAGTGCATCCATTTCAGCCATAGCTTACCATCGAGAATCAGACGTTCTAATAGCTCTGTTAAGAAAGGGAGATGGGAAACCCCACATTACCTCATACGACAACTAATCACATTTCTTCGTCTCGTTGGTTGGCAGAGTTTTACAGTCTTGCACAGCCACCGTAATCAATCTTGACATTTTTTAGCCATACAAGGTCTGTGTTTCACCACTATGACACACTCAATTTGCTATGTTACACTTCATTTCATGGCACACTTTAATCACTGAGCGCTGTTCCCTGTGTTACATCAAGTACCAGCCCTGCAGCGCCTGCTAGTGCTCTCGGGCTTATGTAAAGCCTCAGCTATGTGTTTGCATCGGTATGGGTCCGCTGCTGCAGTTTTATGGCTGCAGTTCACTTTAGATAGCTGCTGCTTTTCCTCACGTACGCTGCCAGCAGATGCTCATGATTAAGGCCTTCGCAGGACACCTGCCAACGTCTCAGGGCAGGATGAGCCAAACACAGAACAGCTTCAGGTGGCAGTGGGGAGGAGATAGAGAGTACGCTTTAAAAGCATGCCCAGAATGCTACCTTTAGATATATTTTAGTTGCTCCAGGTTCTAGTTCAGAATTGTATGGATCCATATCACTTATAGATTCTACTGTTTTGTGTATCATTGTCTCACTCTCTGACTGGGTCTGTTTCTGTGTGTTGTTTTCTGCAGCGATGGAGGAGTTGGTGGCGGAGCTGCGGGTCTTCTTGGAGCTGTTGGACAGAGAGTATTTGAGCGCAGCAGTGAGAGAGAAGAAACAACAGATCTCCAACATTCTACACAGAGTCCTGTCTGCTAAAGGTCAGTATACATCATTACTGAAACACTCCTCCGATGCTCCCCTCATTAGCTTTATATATCGGATGTGTCTCAAATCCTACTGAGCTCCTACATAGGCAGCATTTTACATCATAGTATGTGCTCCCGACATGTAGACTGTCCCAATTCTTACATACCTTAAACATGCTGCTACTGAGGAACCTTATTTACACCTGATTTCAAGGAAGCATCGAACGCTTCCTCAGCCGCTAAGACAATCCCATGATGCACCGCAGGCTAATCTAGGGGCAGTGAAGTGGTTTTAAAATGTGAGTTATTTTGATTCTCTCTGGAGTTTTAATGTGTTTCTGGTCATATAATCACACAAAACAGTATTTTATTATCAACTCTGTAACGAGTCCTTCACCATTTACACTTTATACTCCACACATTAGCATTTATGCTAGTGGATTTTTAAGACTCGTGCTATTGTTTTGGATGCCGGCCGGTATCTTAGCAACCAGCTAAACCAAGTGGCGTGCTGCAGTGGGGGGAACAAGCTGTGACGCAGTCTCTCTCTAACTAGAGCGTCTCAGTAATCTGTTTTATGAGGAGAGATGAGGAGAGAACGCTGATACTTACACACTCACTACCTAGACAGCCTACTTATACACTCACTACCTAGACAGCCTACTTACACACTCACTACCTAGACAGCCTACTTATACACTCACTACCTAGACAGCCTACTTACACACTCACTAGGGTTTGAGACACACCCACTGTCTTATTTCCTACTTTCAAAGTCAAAATTATGCAGAATGATGTGCGGGTTTAAGAAGTCCTGCTTTAATTAGCTTTAATTAGTGAGTCCGGTTAAAACGGACTCTGGTTCGTTTGGTGCGGTTCATTTTGGCAGGTGTGAAAACAGTAATCACACTCGGGTTTGGACCAAAACAACCGCACAGAGACCCTCGAGAGGAGGTGGTCTCGGCCCGGTTCCAAACGAACTTCGGAGCGGTTCCTTTGTGGTGAGAACGTGATCCAACCTCGATCCAACCCAAGTATTAGGTGTACTCTACAAGTTTGATCTAAACATCTCCTGCAGCCAGGTGTGCTTTGCATTATGGGATGCAGCAGATGGCGTAAACAGAGAACTGGAGAACTGGAGCAGCTAACAGGGCGAGGACAATGAAGCGAGGTCTCTCTTGGACTAGCAGTGAGGGACGTTGTCTACTTGGTGTTTGGAGTGAGCTGGGTGGTCTGCAGGTGGACTGTAGTTTGGTATATTATCAGATTATTATTACAGCTATGAACAGATGCTGTCTCTGCCGCTGCTCCGTGATACGCTCTACAAGAAATGTGCAGTAGTTTAGAAAACCGGATCTTCTCCCTGTGTTTACTTTTTTGCTCGCACGCCAGATAGCTCTGACCAATCAGAGGAGACGATGTGCTCATGTGGTTTGTTGGGGTGCATTTTGGAGCGTTTAGGTTTTTTCCTGTGTAAAAACAAACTTAACCGAGGAGGAAACACTCCAAGTAGACCAACTCATTAACTGATCCAGACCAGTGAAACAACTACAGGTGTGAAAACGCTCTTACTTGCTGTCCCTCCATTATAAATACACACATAATGCAGAGGTTACACTTGATTGGTTGTATATAAAAAAAAGCAAATTATTACTTGTAATTATGACCTGAAGATATGTTTGTGTGCAAGTTTAACAATATTTCCAGCAACACATGAAGGCAGCCTTCAAACCTTTATCCTCCCACTCAGCTTCTTAGACGTTCCGGCTTAGACATTCTGGCTGATCCCTTAATCTTTATTCATTGCCTTTTACACATACTCACATGGGATCGAGCTACTCAGCACACTGGATCACTGCTGGACGACTATCTGCCCATTAGCTCATCCTGCCACACCTTCAGCCTTGCTTCAGCAAACATATATTTCGTTGCTGTCCAAAGAAAAACAAGTGTCTCCAAATTAGTAACTTACATGAGAGGCCAGAAACATTCCTAACTTTCAGAGGAAGTTAATGCCAAGAGGTTTTATTCCAAGCAATTGTGGAGCATTTCTATTGGGTCATGAATCATGAAACTTTCACAGGATATCAAGCGCAGCTGTTGTGTTTGAATAATATAGAACAATTAAAATGGACAAAAATAAAACTTTGAGAACTTTAGGAACTTTAAACTTTAATGAAAAAAAGACTTTCAGTGTCATGCCAAGAGGTTTTATTCCAAGTGATTTTGAGCGTTTCTTATGATCCATTCATCATAAAGCTTTCACTGCTGTTGTGTTTAAATTTTATAGAAAAATGAAAATTTACAAAATGGAGAAATGTTTTTCTTTGTACAGCATCGTTTTATCACTCTTCAGAACTTTGGGCTTTTAAACTGCTTTAACCTTCTTAAGATATAGGTTTTCTGTTTCCTGACTATATAAATCTTTCTCACTGTGCTGTTGTTCAAATAATTCAATATAATTGGCTGCATAGAACATTCAGACCTTCCACAGAATTGATTAATTGATTTATTTATTTAATTGTTTAATTAATGTCTAAGACCCTCGGTCACTGATGTGGCTGTTGCTCAATTACAGCTTGTGTTGTTGTTGTTGGCATTTTTAACTCCTGCATAGAAGAAAGAAAAACAGACTTCTCCAGTAGGTAGTGCCATCTGTTGGTTATTAACTAATTAATGACCATGCTATGATTGAAAACCAAGAGGATGTTCTTCTAAGGCAATTCTTTGGTACTTTAAAGCTTATTACAGCCACACCTCTATTCTAGCTATCCTGGTTAATTTGAATGATTGTTAAAAATAATTTAATTTACAGACATCAGTGCAAGTGTCTAGGCTGCATGTTATTAAAGTGCTACGTTTTCTTTAATCTACACATAATATTTATTATGTATCACTGCCGAATAACCTTCTGACTTTCTGGCCTTCCTGTTTCAGAGCCATCCTATAAGGCAGAGATCCACAGCTCACTTCCTGCACCTCCTCAGATGCCCCTTCCGGAGATTCCTCATCCATGGCTGGTAAGTTCACAGATGCAGGTCACGTAATTGCTCAAATAACAAAGTGACCTTTGGCACACACAACATGAATATCTTACAGAACCAATATCACTTACAGGCATGTGCTTACGGGTTCCAACCAGGAAAGCCAGAAAACTGAATTTCTTATTAAGTTGAAGAGAATTTTAATCTAAAAAGCTTGCCCGACCTGGCAGGAGCGGCTAGGAAAAGAATGAATATGGGCAGAGCAAGCATATGTCGGTTAAGTAGGTGTTGTGGATGTTCTCTGAAGTAGTAAATACAGGGTTTTTTTTAAACCTATGTAAGGTCCAGTACAGACACAGGACTGTGGGACCTGTGAACTGAACATGTAGCTGTGGCCAGGTGCAGTGATGCTGTTGCTGGAGGGAGGGATTTTATGGTCCCTGTAAAACAGCGGCAGGAAGTGTTCGCAGGAGTTTTCTCCGTGTCATATGAGCTCGTATTCACCAACACATGACCCTGATGTGGCGTCGCCTGTCACACATGAAACACATTAAGCCCTGTGCACACGTGTCTGAGGTGTTTTAGTGTGACCGTGACACTGTAGCTGTTCTAATAGCTGTTAAATGGACTCCTCTGACCACATAACCTCCACAGTCACTCACTCTCCTTCATTACATAGAAGTAGATACATCATAAGCTCCCATGTTCAGTCAGCGCTTGCAGTGTTTCCAACATAACAGTGCATAATTAGAAACATCCTGTGTTCTCCTGCTCATCTGGGCCTGACCCCAGTGTGTGTGTGTGTAAGGGGTGCTGTTACTGGAGGGGGGTGGCAGAGGCCAATTAGAGTCACAGAGCAGAGGTGAAGGGGACAAGAGGAGAGAAAGAGAAGAATTTTCTTTTTCTCGTTTTTCTGTCACTCATAGGAACGACCATCTGTTCTTTACAGTCCCAGCCCTGACCTCTGCAGGAACTGCCAAACCTGGCCAGGCAGAGAAAAGAAAAAAACCCTGAAGTTCTTTGCATTTTTCTGTACCTTTCAATTACACGGTTCAGCTTCTCTCTCTGTGTCTCTCCGAGCTCAAATTTAGTGCTGAGTGAATGAGCTAGGTTTATAAACTGCCTTTCATCTTCCTGCTGTTGCCAAACCGAAGCCTGCTGCTGCAGTCTGTGTGTGTCTGTGTGTGTTTTCTTGCATTTCAAGACAAAATGCCCTGTTTTTGTTTCTTTGTTTGTTTTTGTTTAAACTAAAAGAAGACAATATATATATATATATAGTTAAACTTGTGTGATGCATATGGAACAGTATTGTCGTTACATATAGTACGTAAGTTTGGTAGTTAGCAGCATACATGCAGTATAATGTATCACATATGGGTAACTCTTGCATATCATTGCAAAATAAAACAAAAGTTACCTATTGTGCAAATTCCTTTTCTCTGTTACAAGGTGATGTCATCTCATAACACATTAATTGTTGCCTGCCAGCTCACACAACACAGAGAGAGAATAAAAAGTAAAGCCCACCACTCTCAACTGTCCTGCTCCAGTCTAGCTTGCAAAGGTGGATCAGGTCTACCCTTGTGTTGTACCTGACTAGCAGTTGACCAATCAGATCATACAGATGTACAGTACAAGTTAAAAATAGCATTTTGGGAAAATGCTCAGCATGTAAATCTATTCCAGTATTCCAACATTAAATTCTAAACATTATTTTTTTTTAACATAAATCAAGGCAAAGATATTATTTTACATGTTTTATATATGAACCATGTTTATAAATATGTATATTACACATACTTCACATCCTGAAATGGTATAAAAACAAGTGTGTGTGTGTGCACGCATGTGTGTGTGTGTCTATGAGTGAGTGTGCATTTTTTTGGCCAGAGCCTTCGCTGGCCTTCAAGAGTGGAGTGGTCAAAGCCACAGAGGGAGAAGCTAGAGAGAGGAATAGAGTGAAGGAAGCCGAGAGGGATAGAAGGGCAGTTAGTGTGGGTGGGGAAACAGGGCCACGGATAGGACAGCAGACGCCACGCTACGAGGAGAGGAATCATGTCTGGTGCGTGTGTGTATCTCTCTGGCTGTGGGTTGTATTAAAGTTTGGCAGCTGTTGCAGCACATACACTGTAATGACCCCAGAGGTGGAATGTTTGTGTTCCCTTCCGTGAGCTGGAGACTAAGTGCTGGTTGTTCTTCACAAACCCGTCTGTCTGTCTTGCTTTCATACACGTTATAGAACAAAGAGCAAAGAGCATGTCCATCCAGAAAACACCAGCTCTCCAATGTTGCCAGAGGTTTTAGATTGTTTAGAAAAACAATTGATTGATAAATCAAATACATGGAGAGTGAGCATTGAGTGAATGGTTGAAAACATTTTAGAACATTGTAAATGGGGAAACCATTCTAGAACAGTTGAAACAAGATACATACAAAACCAGTGTGAATGTGGTAGAATGTTCTAGCCCAGTGTGAATGTTGTAGCATGTTCTAGAGCAGTGTGAATGTGGTAGAATGTTCGTGGTAGTACGCTCTAGCGCAGAGTCAATGGGGTAGAACGCTCTAGAGCAGTGTGGGGGGTAGAATGTTTTAAAGCAATATGAATGGGGTAAAATGTTCTAGAGCAGTGTGAATGTGGTAGAATGTTCTACAGCAGTGTGAATGGGGTAGAATGCTGTAGAGCAGAGTCAATGGGGTAGACCACTCTAGAGCAGTGTGAATGGGGTAGAACGCTCTAGAGCAGTGTGAATGGGGTAGAATGTTTTAGAGCAATATGAATGGGGTAAAATGTTCTAGAGCAGTGTGAATGTGGTAGAATGTTCTGCAGCAGTGTGAATGGGGTAGACTGCTCTAGAGCAATGTGAATGGGGTAGAACGCTCTAGAGCAGTGTGAATGGGGTAAAATGTTCTAGAGCAGTGTGAATGTGGTAAAATGTTCTAGAGCAGTGTGAATGTGGTAGAATGTTCTAGAGCAGTGTGAATGTGGTAGAATGTTCTGCAGCAGTGTGAATGGGGTAAAATGTTCTAGAGCAGTGTGAATGTGGTAAAATGTTCTAGAGCAGTGTGAATGTGGTAGAATGTTCTAGAGCAGTGTGAATGAGGTAGAATGTTCTAGAGCAGTGTGAATGGGGTAGACTGCTCTAGAGCAATGTGAATGAGGTAGAATGTTCTAGAGCAGTGTGAATGTGGTAGAATGGTTTGGAGAAATGTGAATGAGGTAGAATGTTCTAGAGCAGTGTGAGTGGGGTAGAACGTTCTAGACCAGTGTGAATGAGGTAGAATGTTCTAGAGCAGTGTGAATGGGGTAGAATGGTTTGGAGAAATGTGAATGAGGTAGAATGTTCTAGAGCAGTGTGAGTGGGGTAGAACGTTCTAGACCAGTGTGACTGGGGAAAGTATTTTGCAGTAGAGTATATAGTATATTCTAGTGTTTGATGGTGATTTCTGGCATTAGTTTTATGTTCAGCCACGTTTGCTGGTGCTGGTGTGGCATTTGTTGGTGTTTGTGTTTCTTGGAGATGTTCTTGCTGTTAGTCTGTGTTTGTTAGTGTTTGGTTGGCCTTTGTTGCTGTCTGCTGTTTGTGTAGTGTTTGTTCATGTTTTCTGCTGGTTGTGTAGTGTTTGTTCATGTTTTCTGGTGTTTGTGTGTGTTTGTTTATGTTTTCTGGTGTTTGTGTGTGTTTGTTTATGTTTGCTGGTGTTTGTGTTTTTTCATGTTTTCTGGTGTTTGTGTGTGTTTGTTTATGTTTTCTGGTGTTTGTGTGTTTTGTTTATGTTTTCTGGTGTTTGTGTGTGTTTGTTCATGTTTTCTGGCGTTTGTGTGTTTTTGTTTATATTTTCTGGTGTTTGTGTGTGTTTGTTTATGTTTGCTGGTGTTTGTGTTTGTTCATGTTTTCTGGTGTTTTGTGTGTTTGTTTATGTTTTCTGGTGTTTGTGTGTGTTTGTTCATGTTTTCTGCTGGTTGTGTAGTGTTTGCTGGTACCTGCTGGTGTTTGTGTTTTTTCATGTTTTCTGGTGTTTGTGTGTGTTTGTTCATGTTTTCTGGTGTTTGTGTGTGTTTGTTTATATTTTCTGGTGTTTGTGTGTGCTTGTTTATGTTTGCTGGTGTTTGTGTTTGTTCATGTTTTCTGGTGTTTTGTGTGTTTGTTTATGTTTTCTGGTGTTTGTGTGTGTTTGTTTATGTTTTCTGGTGTTTGTGTGTTTTGTTTATGTTTTCTGGTGTTTGTGTGTGTTTGTTCATGTTTTCTGGCGTTTGTGTGTTTTTGTTTATATTTTCTGGTGTTTGTGTGTGTTTGTTTATGTTTGCTGGTGTTTGTGTTTGTTCATGTTTTCTGGTGTTTTGTGTGTTTGTTTATGTTTTCTGGTGTTTGTGTGTGTTTGTTCATGTTTTCTGCTGGTTGTGTAGTGTTTGCTGGTACCTGCTGGTGTTTGTGTTTTTTCATGTTTTCTGGTGTTTGTGTGTGTTTGTTCATGTTTTCTGGTGTTTGTGTGTGTTTGTTTATATTTTCTGGTGTTTGTGTGTGTTTGTTCATGTTTTCTGGTGTTTGTGTGTGTTTGTTTATATTTTCTGGTGTTTGTATGTGTTTGTTCATGTTTTCTGGTGTTTTGTGTGTTTGTTTATGTTTTCTGGTGTTTGTGTGTGTTTGTTTATGTTTTCTGGTGTTTGTGTGTATTTGTTTATATTTTCTGGTGTTTGCTGATTGTGTATGCTCTGGATGTAGCACACACCCACATACACGCCTAGTTTGCATCACCTCCATTGTTTGTGTTTGTATTACACCTCACTAATAGCAGGGTGCTGAATTTCAGACAGTGAAAGGGACACGCAGGAGAATGTGAGAAGGATGAGAAAGCAGCAGAAAGCGCGAGAGTGAAAATCCCACCTTTGTTATTATTAGTTTAACCTACTTCAGTTCCCCATCTGGCTTTAGCATTGCTGACTTTTACAGGAAGAACTAAAAAGCTCAGCCAAACCGAAACAGCCAAAGTGAAAAAAGAGAATAAGGAAAGGTTTCTTAGAAAATGAGTAATATCATAAAAACATAAAGGTCTCTGTGATCTGTATCTCTTACTGTAAACGTATGTGTGTCCCATAGCCAGGATACCATGCTTTCCTGAGTGTTTCCGTACTCCAGCAGAACTGCTGTGTCTGATCCACTCGTACCAGCAGGACACACACTAACTTGCTAAGTTCGAGATATGTAGAAAACTAAATAAAAATAAAAACATATTTAAAAGTGAAAAGGAATAACGTTCAGCTCTCACCACAGCTGGTGTTTACTGGAGTAATAATTCCTTTAAATTCCTAAAATGTATGTAATACATACAAATATCATCTAGAACAGTGAATAGTGAGGTCCACCTGTGTCAGTCTTGGTCAGATTAGTGGAAAAGAGTTTCCATGGTGATGTAGCCCAGTAAACAGTAATCCATCATCACGAGACATAAAATCCAGGATTGGATAAAGCAAAGTTTAACCTGCTTTGTGAGATGGACCCCTGGACTATTGTTTCTGTGTGTGTGTATATGTGTACGTGAGTGTGTGTGTGTGTGTGTGTGTGTGTGTGTGTGTGTGTGTGTGTGTGTGTGTGTGTGTGTGTAAGGCAATATGAGGCAGCCATAGCAGACCCTGCGGACGCTAATGACTTCCATCTGTGTTGACGTTGGCTTCTGCACCCCCCCCCACCCCCACCCCTCACATCAGACCCCTACTCTCTCTCTCTCTCTCTCTCTCTCTCTCTTTTCCTCTCTCTCTCTTTCAGTCTTTCACTCCCTTTCTTTATTTGTCTTCCTCTTTTTTTTCTTTTCACTCTTTCTCTGTTTCTCTCTCTCTCCGTTTCTCTTTTTCTTTCCACTCTTCCGTGCAAGCTACTTTGCAGACGTTGCATGTGAACTGTGCAGCTCTTATTGGTGTGGATTAGTGTGTCAGTTTGTAATCTAGGAGCAGAATCTCTGTGCAGTGCTCTCTCTGTGCTCATGCAGTGTGCTGTATGGTATCGTGAGCTGTGCTGAGGGTAAGACTCGTATGACCCTGAGTCTTGCTGAAGCAGGGCCTGTGCTGTACTCTGTTTCTGTCCTCCCTTTTATGGAGGCCTGACCGCAGCCTGGAATGCAATGACCTAATCCCTCATTGTGTCATGGACAAAAGGAGGAAAATGGATTATGATTCATGCACAACAGTACACACTTTTCGCTGTTGCTATGGAGACATCAGCATCTATTTTATATGCCACAGCGTGTGAGAGTTTATGTGGTCATGTGACCGATAGAAACCTTTCTGGAAATGTTCTAAACTGTAAAAACTAGAACTGTAGAAAGAGTGGACAGTTATAGAACACATGTGGAAAACGTATTTGCGTACACATGTGCGCATGCATACTGCACGCATACAATCATACTTACACAATACTAGCTGCAAGCATGGTGTCTGTTAGGTGGGTTGATTTATGCATCTGAGCATTTGTGCTTTAGTTTTTATTAAGGGTGTTACACTTCATTAACATTCATTGCTTTTGCTCTGTCCCTCCAAGAATCTTCAAGTTTATAAAGATGTAACCATGTTTGCAAGGGCTTACAATTTTGACCAATCATAGTAAACCCCCATCAGCCACTTTATTAGGTACGCCTAATTAAGTAATGCTGTAATGCATCTATTTCTCTGCATACTTCAATGGCTAGGACCCCCACAGGACTACTAAAGAGAAGGAATTGTTTGGTTGATGGATCATTTTAGGTTAAGTTTATTTGTGTAGCGCTTTTCACAACAATGTTATCACAAAGCAGCTTTACAGGAGTTTAAAATCATGAAAACATGAAATCACACACTTTATCCTCTGTGAGTGAACCAGAGGCCACGGTGGCAACACCTCCCTCAGAACTGGAGAAAGAAACGTTGGAAGAAACCAGACTCACAAGCAGAGACCCCTCCTCCTCTGATCACACAGTATTTACAATTTATGAAACTAAATCTGAGTCTGAATGTAAGAGCTTTAGAAGCTGCACAGGTGCTACATCAGGATGATACAGCGATGCAGTCGAGGATGGAGCAAATGACACGAATGGGGTGGAGAACTGGTTGGTGCCGGGTGACAGTGTTCAGCAGGACAGGTGGGCGGTTATTACTTCAGAAAGAGAAAAGAGACAGAGTTAGTTCTGGTTTAGGTTAGTACAGAGACTGAGTTAGTTCTGGTTTGGGTTAGTACAGAGACAGAGTTAGTTCTGGTTTGGGTTAGTACAGAGACAGAGTTAGTTCTGGTTGGGTTAGTACAGAGACAGTGTTAGTTCTGGTTTAGGTTAGTACAGAGACAGAGTTAGGTCTGGTTTGGGTTAGTACAGAGACAGAGTTAGTTCTGGTTGGGTTAGTACAGAGACAGAGTTAGGTCTGGTTTGAGTTAGTACAGAGACAGAGTTAGTTCTGGTTTGAGTTAGTACAGAGACAGAGTTAGGTCTGGTTTGGGTTAGTACAGAGATAGAGTTAGGTCTGGTTTGTGTTAGTACAGAGACAGAGTTCTGGTTTGGGTTAGTACAGAGACAGAGTTAGTTTTGGTTTGAGTTAGTACAGAGCCAGAGTTAGGTCTGGTTTGGGTTAGTACAGAGACAGAGTTAGGTCTGGTTTGGGTTAGTACAGAGACAGAGTTAGTTCTGGTTTGGGTTAGTACAGAGACAGAGTTAGGTCTGGTTTGTGTTAGTACAGAGACAGCGTTCTGGTTTGTGTTAGTACAGAGACAGAGTTAGTTTTGGTTTGGGTTAGTACAGAGACAGAGTTAGTTCTGGTTTGGGTTAGTACAGAGGCTGAGTTAGTTCTGGTTTAGGTTAGTACAGAGACTGAGTTAGTTCTGGTTTGGGTTAGTACAAATGTTTCAGATGACTTTAAAACATGGGAATTTTAGCACCACATTTACAGACAGATGTGTTTTTTACAGAAGTCAGATGTGTTTTTAGAATAATCACCTACGAACAATACAAGCATTTGGTTCAGTGAGGGCAGCTAATAGGCTGCAGACAGACCGAGATCAGGGGTTCTTAACCTGGAGGTCAGAAACCCTTTGGGAGGTTGCAACATGGTCACAGGAGAGGTCACAAGAGTAGTGCTACAAGACACGCATATCAAACCCAGGCAACATAATTTCTGACAAGCTCCCCTGAAAAAAAAAGAAAAAATAAAATATAATAGAGAGAAGAAATACGACACCTTTCAAATGCACATTTTTAAATGTTGAGAAAAATTAAACATTAAATATAAAATATGTCATAATTTGCACGGGCATTATATGTTTTATTTCTGTTCATTGTGAAACCTAAGCAAGGAAACGGAGCTAGAACCGTCGCCCTTTGCAGAGCTTTCTATTTATTTTTTATTTCTATTTATTTTGACAGACAGCTAGTGAGACAACTTTGTTGTACACTTACATTCATACATATAAAGTATGTTCTAGTCAGTTATCAGATAATGAAAGCTAAAATTCTGATAGTCTCATGTTTGTTTTTAACTGGTCTGATTTTAAAACACCTTGCACTCACTACTGCTGCGGTCAGAATACTGTTTACATTCACTACTCGCACAAAAACACTATTGTTTACATTTATTACTTTAAACTTGCACTTTATGGCTGCTGCTCTTCATACTTGCACATAAAAGCACATGTAACTTTTATTTTTAATTTGTAAACATTTTTAACTTAAATTGTATTTACTTCTACTTACAGTATATTATTATACATTATATATTTTGTATATTTTTTATTTGTTATCTTTATCTACTGGTGAATGGAGGAGCAGCAGAGTAAGAATTTCATTGTACAGTGTAACTGTCTGTTTCTGCTCTGCCTATGACAATAAAACTCTTCAATCTTGAATGTATTGATCTGAAATCCAAAAGTTCTCAATGCATCACAGGGTGCTGCTATTCATGAAATGCATGTCTGCATATTCCTTAAAATAAAAATACATCTAATACATTAAAATCACTCGTTTGAAAAACAAATCTGGGCCCAGTTATGTACAAATATTAGATTTTGGGAAGTAAATATACCATTTGTAAGTCTGTATTGAAAATGTGTGCAAAAGTAACATCGATACACCTCCTGTTGAGTATGTGTGTGAATGCGGATTGAATGCACATACTGGACAGAGGAAGTCTGGACGTCGAGATGGTGTGATTGATTGAGTGTGAGGGTGAGTGTGTTTTCCTGGCTCCGTGCACTGGAGCAGTCCCAGTACAATAAGTCTGACCTAGTCTAGCTCAGACGCCTGGGCTTGTGTTAACACCTATATGTGCACATACACACCTGCACACGTACACTACTTGTTTGAATAGCACATGTGTTGTAAAGTGATAAGACTGAAAGAAAGAATAAGGAGAATGCAGACAAAAGATAGACTGAAAGAAGAGGAGAGAGAGAGAGAAAGAGGAGCGAAAGAAGTTGTAAAAGCAGGAGTGTCAGCAGGGAGAAGAAGTGGGTGTGGGCGTGTGTGTGTGCTCAATGTGTTTTGTCTAGGTGGATGAAGGTATGTTTTGCTATGTGCAGGCATGCATTATGTTGAATTACAGCCCAGCCCTAAAGCCTGAAGTGGAAATAAGCCTAAAAATACTCGAGCTCCTGAGGTCCGGCACGCTGCTTCAGCAAGGCATGGCCTTCTCCAGACTCAGGCCTGGAATTCCTTATTCCCCTCAGGCTTAAATACCCCAGTGAACGAAGGCAATGACCAGCGGCTACCTTGGTTTTGTGGTTTGAGAAGATGTCAGGACTTTGTTGAGCCCAGTGAGGAACTGATAAAGCAGGGTTTATGTTTCTGCGGGATCTGCAACAGGGTGGATATTGACAGAGAGCCTATCAGACAAGCAGGGCTTTGCCTGATCTCCTCACTGTTTTCACGTTTTCACAGCTGCACGCATACTTTCTGTGTACATATTGCCAGGCCTTGTAAACCCCTTTGACCCATGCTTATAATTCAGTTATTAACATGTTATTAAAGAATGGATCTCTGTAAAATCAATTTTACTCAATTTCCCCCTTTTATCCAAACATAGTCAGTCAGCCAAGACGTGTTTGGTGTCCAAAGTTTGCTTCTTTAGTTTTGCAGTGGAACTACAAGTCCAGTATAATACAGCTTTTCACAGAAAAGAGTTTTTTGGTGACATAGACATCCATTATCTGTTAGCTACATTATCCTATTAACTCCTTTAACTCCAAACACTGGACACCAAGCATGTCTTGGCTAACTCGCTACATTAGGGTATAAATAGTCTAAATGTGTCACTGAATCATTTCTTTAAGACTGTTTATTACCTACTGAATGATCCAGAAACTAATATGTAAGTTCTGAAAGCAGGTAACTGAAGTGTGGTCTTGCGTATAAGTAATTAGAGCTGAACTGACTAAAATGAGAAGTGTTTTTGGGAAATATAATAATAGTATTGGGATTATGGCAAGCCACATTAAAACACTGCTTAGTTTATATATATATAACAAGTCAGTAGTATGATGGTGTGTTAGTTAATGTGTGTTGTGCTGGTGTGAGTAAATCAGACACAGCAGTGTTTCTAGAGTTTTAAACACCTCAGTGTCACTGCTGGACTGAGAACAGTAAACCAACCAGAAATATCCAGCAAACTGTGTCCTGTGGGCAGCGTCCTGTAACCGCTGACTAGAGGAGGACTAATACAAACTGCAACAGATGAGTTAGCATCTCATACTTTACATCTACGAGGTGGGACAACAAGGTGTAAGTGTCTAATAGTGTGGACAGTGAGTGGACACAGCGTATAAAAACTCCAGCAGCACTGCTATGTCTGTTCCACGCTTACCAGTCCAACACACACTAACACCTCCATGTCAGTTTCACTGCAGTGCTGAGAATGATCCACCACCCAAATAATACCTGCTATGTGGTGGTACTGGGGGGTCCTGACCACCACAAAACAGGGTGAATGAGGGTTAACATGTTGTGCTGAGAAACACAAGCCTAGAACTACAAAGAGTGCCTATATTGTAAGTGGAGCTAAATGGACAATGAGTGCAGAAGGTGTGCAAATAAAGAGTGGCCGATGAGTTTATTAACCAATAATATGACATTACATGCAGCAATATTGCAGCGATCTTCAAAATAATAAAAGCCATTATTAATAGATGAGGGTTTGAATTGCAACTGCATCAACCAAATTCAGTTCAAATGTTTCTTGGCTTTAAGACTGTTTATTACCTACTGAATGATCCAGAAACTAATATGAAAGTTATGAAAGCAGGTAACTGAAGTGTGGTCTTGTGTATAAGTAATTAGAGCTGAACTGGCTAAAAGGAGAAGTGTTTTTGGGAAATATAATAATAGTATTGTGATTATGGCAAGCCACATTAAAACATTGCTTAGTTTATATATACAGTATAATAAGTCTATAGTATGTTCTCAGTATGTCCACTTAGACTTGCATATGTATAGAATATCCATGGACATGACCCTTAAAAAAATGACCCTATATTATTCTTTTCCTTTGTGCTGTTTATTGTTTTTTTTGTTTTTTTGTTTTTTTTATTCCTCAGTATAATACTTGTTAACAGTCTGGTTTGTTTAGTATGTAACATGTCATACACGTGAAGTCCTTGAATGTGTAACATACTGGGTGAAACAATGAGATTCTGATTCTGGATCTGATTTGCATGTATAGCTTTAGGCTCTCCGAGTTTCTGCTGAATCTCTATTAAGTTTCAGTGATGAATGAACTTGGAGGGAAGAGTACAAGAGAGGACAGCAGAGGCCACTTTAGGATACATGGATGTCTACTCAGTGAAGCACTCACTCTCGTCAGGAGTTGATGGGTAATTTCGTCCAGTCTGCTCTCCGTTGCCTGTGAAGGCATCTGGCTTTCATCTAGAACTCGAGATTTACTTCAGCCTCAGCCTGACCTCAACAAAAAACACTGGACCATTTAATACACGTAGACACACACACACACACACACACACACACACACACACACACATACACACACACACACACACACACACAAACTCAGTTGAAATTCTGCAAAGGGACTGTTAGAATGTTTCAGTGTTCAAAAACAGCAGTTCATGGAAAAATACTGTACAATTACAATTACAATTTATTACAATTACTAGATTATGGAGTTAAAATGACAAAAAACCAGAACAATTACTGTTAAGCTCAGTTCTGTTGACAGTACGTCACTGGATCCAATTACAGTATTTAACAAGTCAGTATCCTGATAATTGAAACGACATACTTTCTCTTATGTAATTACACATGTCATGGAGTAATGAGGGTAATTATATTTGTATGAACTGCTTTTTTATGAACAGGAGGTGTGTAATTACATACATTCTGAGAATACACTGCAGTGTCAGAGCACCTGTGTATTTACATAAGCTGTTGGTTAGGATATGCAGTTAGCCACACTAGTCTTAGTCTTAGTTTTGCTTGTCACGCTTTCATAATTCATGCTACCTCAATGTCACCTCTGATGATATATTCACTGTTATAGCTGTATGTGTTACAGTACAGCTGTCGTATTTGCTGCACGGGCAGCTTATGAATCCTGTTTGCCCTGTTTCGAGGCAGCGAGTGCAGCTCTCACATTAAGGAAAGTAAAATACCTTATCAGTTCAGTTCTGGTGTTATTGTAGCTAATACACTTTAGCAGGAAATGAGCACACTCAGGCATCTCTGCTAGCCAACATCAACTGTTCCGAGCACACAAAGGTTTGAAGTGAAACAGGCGGAAAAGAGTTTCACCTGAGAGAGAAGCTGTTAATCGATGTGTCAGGATGTAAGCTTTATTTTCCAGCTTTTCTACTTTCCCCTGCCTCTGCTCCCCCACCCATGTTATTCTTTGCCCTTCCTCTAAAGTATAAAAGCAGAGGATTTGGAACGGATTACAGCTTGTGTGTGTGTGTGTGTGTGTGTGTGTGTGTGTGTGTGTGTGTAAGGTGTAGGGTTCTATGTGGGGTGAATTGAAATTAAAGTTTAGTGACCTGATGACCTGAAAAAGGAGAGAGAAAGAGAGAGAGAAGGAATGCATGGCGTGCGCTATAAATGCAGATGAGGACTATTGAACATGAACATTTTGGAAGTGGCACGAGTGAAACAGAGAAATAGAGAGGGGAAAAAAGAAAAAAAATTGAAAGGAAAAATGTTCTAGCCAGTTTTAAAACCATTAGAGTAATTTACTCATGTGGAGTGCATTAACAGTTTGCGTTTTGACTATAAGACCTGAATTGGAAGTTCAGACGTAGTGAACATTTGAACGGCAGCCTGTTGTGAATAAAAGAAACTTTTGAATTAAAACTCCAAATCAGCTGCTGCACGTTCATTTCCTTAAAATCTTCTAATCCCTTAAACCCCAAACCTCAAACGCGTGGTCACACTTAAGGGTGCTCTAGAATGTATGCTTTTCAACCTTTTATGTTCTCTGATGTCCACATAGAAGGTACGTGACTTTGGTTGGGGTAAAAAATGCCCAGATGATTTGGTTCTAGAATAAAACAAACTGTTTTTGTTTTTTTGTTGCTGCTCTGATTAGCTTGTTTACAGCAGGACGCCACAGTGATTACTCAGAAGCACTATGTCAAAACAAACACAGACAAGAAAATAAAATTAAACTCTGTATAAACAAAGATTATATAAGACTTCTATGGTGTAAGTACGTTCGGTCATCATACTATTTAGTAAGCTATGCTAGTTACTTGAAGCTTGCTAGTAGCTTGCTAACTTTGCCAGAAGCTTACAATTTTTCTTTAGTTTATTCTATGAACTAGTGAAATACATCACTTTAAACTGAGCTGATGTTTCATTCTGGAGTCTGTACGAGCTGTAGTCTGTAAGGTGTAATGGGACACTTGGTTAGGAAGCTGGAAAATAAGAATTAAGTTTAGTCTCACTTAAAGATGAACATTAACTATGCCTGCTGACAATTCAGTTCCTCAGGAAGGTTATGAACAGTGTCAGCAGCTGTGTAAGTAGCAGCGTTCTCTCCTCATCTCTCCTCATAAAACAGATTACTGAGACGCTCTAGTTAGAGAGAGACTGCGTCACGGCTTGTTCCCCCCACTGCAGCACGCCACCGGTGGTTTAGCTGGTTGCTAAGCTTCCAGCCAGCATCCAAAACAATAGCCCGAGGCTGTAAAATCCGCTAGCATAAATGCTAATGTCTGGTATAAAGTGTAAATGGTGAAGGACTCGTTACAGAGTTGATAATAAAATACTGTTTTGTGTGATTATATGACCAGAAACACATTAAAACTCCAGAGAATCAAAATAACTCACATTTTAAAACCACTTCACTGCTCCTAGATTAGCCTGCGGTGCATCATGGGATTGCCTTAGCGGCTGAGGAAGTGTTCGATGCTTCCTTAAAATCAGGTGTAAATAAGGTTTCTCAGTAGACAGCATGTTTAAGGTATGTAAGAATTGGGACAGTCTACATGTCGGGAGCGCGTACTATGAAGTAAAATGCTGCCTATGTAGGAGCTCAGTAGGATTTGAGACACAACCTATATGTACATTTCGGGGTTTCAAGACAAGATCTCTTCTTATTCAACTATGCCAATGTAAATATAGCTTTCTGGTCTAGTCCACCTCTAAAATCCTCACTTTCTTAACTATATTACTGAATATTAGTTATCAGAGTTAAGTTACAGGAGTGAGGCATGCAGGCTTGGACATAGTGGAGGGTAGCTGCTGTTTCCAGACTTCCAGACTTATTTTTAGGAATTACGTATTTACTTTTTTTTAAAAAGTTCTCATTTTTGTGAACATGGCTGCAGACAGTTCTGTTCTGTTTCAAATGGTCTCCCGGGCTTCCCTCCTTTCCTCCTACTCCTCCTCTGCCTCCTCCTCCTCCTCCTCCAGAAAGTTCCATTTACCAAATATTAAAAGAGCCAGACCATAGCATCTCTCCTCTGCTGTGGTCATATGCTGTAAGTTTCCCAATCTCACAGCTAACGAGCAGCCTTCTATACAAGCCTCGCAAGATTTAAGAAATAGCTGTGGTGACGGGCGCATTGCTTTGTCTGTATGTGTAAGCCACATCCTTTTCAGGTGTACAATAAAATATCAGCTGCATCATTATACTGTATATGTAGTTTTATGGAGCGGTAATTGTTCCATGTTGAACGTCTCACGCTGACGTTGCTGTACGAGTGCTGTGTGCCAGGTGGCGTGTGTGATCAGCAGGGCTTTGGTCTCCGAAAGTGTGTCGGAATTTCCCCTGCCCCGAAAACTGTGGAAAAATAACGGCCGTGTCTGTGAAGCAAATGAAAGAAAAAGAAACCTTAGACAGACTTTCCCTGCAACAGGAGAAAGAAAGGCAGAGAGAGAGAGTGAGAGAGTTTGTGAGCTCGACACCAGCTGTACTTGCTTGTGTGCACCCCGTGAAACCCCCTGGGTGTCAGTGTCGTCATGACAACAACAGGTTGTCATATGTGTTGCCAACAGTGTCCTGAAATCGGGCAGTGTCCAAACTTGTGCCCACATCAGGAAGCCTTTAGTGTAGCTTAGATCGCCTAACCACACACACACACACTCACACACACACACACACTTGGGGAGCTCGTTGTAATGCGGCCCCGAGTGAATGCAGATGCTGTGTAACTGGGAGCAGGTGTGTGCTGTGAGTCAGTTAGGGCCACAGATAATGAGGCCTACCATGCAGGAGAAACTAAGTGATCCATTACAGGGCTTATCAGGCGCCAGCACAAACCCACAATCAATCCTTCAGCTTTCACCCAACCTCTGTCTACCCTACAGAGGGACCGCGTTCGGGAATTTGGTGAACAAAAATACAAATGACACATGATTTTTTACTTATTCATTTCTATTTCATTTCTATTCTATAGTTTTGTGGGCTTTCGAAATTTTTTGAAATAAAAAATATAGTTAAACTACATTTACAATGTATGTTTTGTCTGCACGTGTAATAGTTTATGTTGTTCTCAGAAAAGTACCAACATTAAAATTACAGATGGAGGGATCGATCAGCTGTGCATCGGTATCGGCCGAATTTTAATCCAAATATGTGATCGTTGATCGGCCGATATTTCTCCAGTTTAGTCGATCCCGAGAGCCGATCAATGGTGTTAAACAAATGAGCAGTTAGCGTTTCTCCGGCCAGCTCCCTGCAATTCCTATCTGAACCACTAGGTGGAAATACATACTGTTTCATTTTCAACAGACTGACTAAAGCAGCGTCCTCGCGAGAGGTTACTGTATGTGACTCAGACTCATCCAGGACGTTCTGTAACATCAGCATGTCTCGTGGAACCAAAACAAAGATATTTAACATACTAATCTGATACAGTACTTAAGAGACACCACACAGCTGAACACAGTGAGTATCAGTAACAGCAGAGCTAGAACACACACAGCTAGCACAAACTAATAACCCAGAAACCCTACAGACCAGATCTGACTCTCTCGATCGGTATCGGCTATCGGCTGATCGCACTAAAAGGTGATCGGAGATCGGAAACGGCAAACGGAATGCTGAACGGTCCATCTCTAATTAAAATAAATAGGAATAAGCATTAATGCATAAATTACAGTTCCAAGGAGGCCTTGAGTCTATTTTTACAGGCCACACAGGCCATACAGCGTACCGACAGAAATAGAAAGACTCCAAAATAGCTTGGAAAGAAATCTGGTTCCATTAAACAGTAAAGACTGCTTTTGTTCAGCTTCTGTAAAGCTGCTGTTTTGAAGATACTTGTTTTACTAAAGGAAAGCAATTACGAGGTGGTGCTACAGACAAGAGTGGAGCAGGAAAACAAACAAAAGCACATGGCAAGATGAAGGAAGGTAAACAAAAAGATAAAACAGACAAGGACAAGGAAGGACAAGGTAGGGCAGGATGTTGCAGCTTGTCAGCATCTTAGCTTCACCATTTCCAGTCCTCACTTGGAAGAGGCCCAGTATTTGTAGTTGCTTGGTTTACAAATGAAGGCCACGTTAAGTTATACTTCATTAACCACTTAAAATTTATAGGCTTGTATGTGGGTTCGCACTTCTTAACTACTCAATTTGCAGATTAGTGTCATAGTAGCTACTGAATGAAATGTCCTAACATAAACTTGCTCTCTGAAATAAACTAGAATCTTTTTTCTAACAATGTAAAATGTAAACAAAGGGCACTGATGTGCGTTTAAACCTTATTTTAATTAAAAATAGTACAAATGTAGCACAAACTAAAACGTTAAAAAATATATGCCTATATTAAATGCAAGGCCAGCAACTGAAATCTGGTGAAGTTGTGTTAAAAATCACCTGCTGGAACATCTCACAGCTAATTAGGTGAATTGAGAAGAGGTCAGTAACATGGCTGGGTAGAGAAAGAGTATTAGAGAGACTGAATCTGTTAGCAGTAAAGGTAGGAGGGTTCTTCAGTGTCTGAGAAGTTATTTCTGATCAGTCAAACTATGTAGTTTACAGATTTTTAATTAATCTAAATAGAATCTTATATCTTTTTGTATATGTTTTGTATATTCCTTTATATATTTCAGTTATTACTATATGTATATATTCTGGCTTATTTTTACTTAATTATTGTCTATTTATTCTTATGTTTGCACTGTTTTTACTATATATATATAATATATATATAATGCTGCCCTGCTGCCCTGAGTTATTACCTGAGCCTCACCCCAAACATTTCAATGCATATATGTGCTGACATGATGTGCAAATGACAAATAAACTTGAAACTTGAAATTAAAAACTAGGAACATCCTAATTTAATAGAATAAAAGAGAACAGTTACAGTTCACCAGAGAAGAGCAGGTGCTATGAGAGCTATATGATGTTTATCCATGATATCAATATACAAACTACCATCACTTTAGATCAGTCAGAACAAAGTCTGTGGCGTTTCCCTCTTCCCTACTTACTTCTCTCACTCCACTCACTCCTCTCACTACCTTCTCACTCTGCTCACTCATCATCTCTCTCTTGCCTGTGAATCTCACACTCCTCTCTGTCCTGCTCCCTGCATGCTATCCTAGAGGAGATCATTTATATATTGTTTTAATGGCTTTGAAGTGTTCCCACCTCTTTCATGGCATTAGATCAAAGCTAACTCACATTAGCTTATCACCACCGCTCAGGGCCTCTGCAGATAAGGACCGACACAGTGTTTTCTCTTTAAATTGACTTTAAAATGTGTCAACATAAAAATAGTGAGTGGGATTCATACTGGACTGTGTCCACTTAAGGGCCATAAGTTGTTGCCTGGGTAAGTTTGCAGAGTAAGCACATTTTATTCAGAGAACATCTCTCTCTCTCTCTCTCTCTCTCTATCTCTCTCTCTCTCTCTTACAGCCTCCAGATAATGGTCCACCTCCCTTGCCCAGTTCGTCGCTTCCTGAGGGTTACTATGAGGAAGCTGTGCCTCTGAGCCCGGGAAAAGCTCCAGAATACATCACGTCCAGTAAAGACACACTTTCTTTCTTAACTGCACTCACACTTCATCAGACTTCACCATACTCTTCACAGGAGAATCAGGATTCAGCATTCCTTCTACTATAAACCTTCAACCACTTAAAAGCAGAGTTTGGAAATTAAGTTAGGGTTTAGCTGCTTTCAGCAAGCTCTGATCTCACACGGTTATATACCGTCCAACGGGTTTGGGGACATCCTGAGTATTTTCCTTCCTTAACACAACAATGGACTGACGGGTCTCTAAAGAAAGTTGTTTCTTTCTGGTCATTGTGAGTCGGCCAGCAAGTCATCAACTGCTGATCTTCAGATACTAAACTAACCTAGAATGTTTGTTCTCCCTTTTATACTCACTTATTAGTAGAATGTTTTTCAGCTGTGATCACAATTGAGCAAGAGTGTCCTAACAACCAATTAGTCCAATAACATCCTTAACTTGGATTGGTGGTCATACCAGGAGATTTAGACAGAGGACTGAGAATTACTGATAATAGAACTATATGTAAAATAAGCCTCTATACAAAAATAGACTTTAATACAAACATTTATATTCTTTAAAAATCATCTGATACACTTACATTCATTGTGAAATGAACAATATTTTTTGTGAAAAAGCATGAAAATTGCATGAAAAGAAATTCTAAAGTGATCCCAAACTGTAGTGTATATATATATATATATATATATATATATATATATATATATATATATATATATATATATATATATATATATATATATATATATATATATATATGTACAGCAGGAGTTCCAGTGCAGCAAGACTTATTTCAGTCTGTTCCCTGCTCTCAGATTATGACTCGGATGCAATGAGCAGCTCATATGAGTCATATGATGAGGAAGAGGAGGATGGGAAGGGTCAGAAGATGAGGCACCAGTGGCCGTCAGAGGAAGCCTCCATGGACCTGGTGAAGGACGCACGCATCTGTGCCTTTCTACTGCGCAAGAAACGCTTCGGCCAGTGGACCAAACTGCTGTGTGTGATCAAAGACAACAAACTCTTGGTGAGCACTCTCTTCTCTTCTCTTCTCTTCTCTTCTCTTCTCTTCTCTTCTCTTCTCCTCTCTTCTAAAGACATCAAATGAAAAAAGTTTTTTATTTTTTTTAAAGTTCATTTTAATAATATTATAATAATTAATAACATTTTTAATATTTCATTTTAATAGTTGCTATATAATTATATAATATATAAGAATTAAATAATATGTAATTTAAATGTATTTTATATTTCTAATGCCATTATTTTATTAGGTATTTAAATAATAATATATTATTGCTGTTGAAAGAAATCCCAATATGTGTATTTGTAATATTTGCAAACATAGCAAAGCAATAACATGATTTAGAAATGGTCCAAAATTACTTGGAATAAAATCTAATTAGATGAATTTACTTAAAGGTAAGGAAGTTTTTTTTTCTTCTTCTGTGAAGTTACTTTATGACTGGTACATTGTTGAATCCTGTTTATTGACTATTCTTTCTTTCTCTCTCTCGTTCAGTGCTATAAGTCCTCTAAAGATCAGACCCCTCAGATGGAGCTGCTCCTCTCTGGCTGCAGTATCACTCACATCCCCAAAGACAGCAAAAAGAAGAAGCACGAGTTGAAGATTGTCCACCAGGGGGCCGACGCCCTGGTCCTGGCCGTGCACAGCAAAGAGCAGGCCGAAGAGTGGCTTAAGGTACAGAGTAATGATGAATCTCCTCGTAACTCTGCTGCAGCACCGCCTCAGCAGAATCCTCAGCCTCAGCATCCGGGCTGATACACTGTACTGTTTCCGTAGTAACTGTAAGTGAACTTTATGGGGTGGCAGACTTGCTGTCTCACTGACCGACACCACAGTCCTGCTGGTCAAGCTGTTTTTACAGGAGTGTACACGGTCATACTGAAGACATTGTGTCATCAGTACAGAGCAAATATGTGAGGACTCTTTCTCTTTTTACTCTCTCTCTTTTTACTCTCTCTCTCTCTCTTTTTACTCTTTCTCTCTCTCTCTTTTTACTCTCTCTCTCTCTCTTTTTACTCTCTCTCTCTCTTTTTACTCTCTCTCTCTCTCTTTTTACTCTCTCTCACGTCTCTGTCTCTCTCTTTACTCTCTCTCTATCTCTTTTACTCTCTCCTCTCTCTCTTTTTACTCTCTCTCACGTCTCTGTCTCTCTCTTTACTCTCTCTCTATCTCTTTTTACTCTCTCTCTTGTTTTTCTGTCTCTCTTTATTCTCTCTCTTCTTTCTGTCTCTCTGTCGTTTTACTCTCTCTCGTCTCTCTATTTCTCTTTTTACTCTCTCGTCTCTACTCTCTCTCTTTCTCTCTCTCTCTCTTTACTCTCTCTCCTTTTACTCTCTCTTGTCTTTCTGTCTCTCTCTTTTTACTCTCTCTCTCGTCTCTCTGTCTCTTTACTCTCTATCTTTCATCTCTATTTTTACTCTGTCTTTCTCTCTTTTCACTCTCTCTCTTTCTCTTTTTACTCTCTCTCTTTCTCTTCTGTCTCTCTCTCGTCTCTTTTTACTCTCTCGTCTCTCTGTCTCTTTTTTATTCTCTCTCGCTCGTCTTTCTCTCTCTTCTTACACTCGTCTCTCTGTCTCTCTTTTTACTCTCTCTCATCTCTCTGTCTCTTGTTGCTCTCTATCTCTCTCGTCTCTCTGTCTCTTGTTGCTCTCTATCTCTCTCGTCTCTCTGTCTCTCTTTTTACTCTCTCTCTCGTCTCTCTGTCTCTTTCTTTTCTCTGTCTATCTTTTCCCTGTGAGCAGAAGAAACAGTAATCCTCTCATACACAGTTCCAGTCTTTCTTCTTCACATTATAAACAGGCGAGGTT